>CM047805.1:78567542-78983291 GCA_026214975.1 Gentiana macrophylla | reverse complement strand
TGTAAATACATATTTTATATTTTTGTGTTTCCATATAGAGTTGAAGGAAGCATGATAAAGGTTATAAAGCGCGATAGATGATGCCACAAAAAATCGGTCGAAGAAGAATAAGAATGATATGTTGAAGATATTGGGTATGGCATCTGGGTTCTTGGTAACCGGAGTATGTAGCTCGGATGTTCTAGTGGAGGTAGAGCGAAGACCAAGGCCGGAAAAACAAGAGCAAGAAAGAAGACCAACTAAGCGTTCAAGGGCATCGAAGAATAAGAAGTGATTGTTGCATGTTCTCATTAATTCTAGTCTGTTAACATTGAAACTTCGTTACTTTTATTGTTGCACATGTTTGGTTTTCTTTATCGTCATTTGATTCATATTTGGATCTTGTTTGGATAATGTTTTGGTTTGATTTGGTTTTATGGATCATGTTTGGATTAGTGTGGTTGTTGTTTATGTATCATTGTTTTGTGTTTGGAATGTATCTTTGTGAAGTTCAATCCATAATGTCATTTCAATTCGTTGAATTTGGCGTTATTGGGTTGACAAGCATATGTTTGAACACTAGTTGACCCCGAACATTGGTAAATTGGACGTTTACAACAAAAAAGATGTCGGATGTGTTGATGCCTTGAGCTCTGAGAAGGTTTTGGTCAAATGATTCAGCAAAAGTCACCACAACATGATGTCCATAGAGGCATATAGCGCCAAGATTGATTATATTTTTCTTCCGCCCATCGGAAATCAAATCTTGAACTTCCGTGCTTGTACTAGCCTTTTCTTTTTCCCGGAGACACTGTCAAGTCATCACAACCGGCTAACTCTTGTTCAACACGCTGTGCATGCCCAAATCCCTCTTTGTGAATGTACCTTCCACTATCTTCCCTCTTGTTTCCGGATCCACTTAGGCGGCCCGATCTGATCGATTGTGTTTTGATTCTTCCATCAAGGTTCTCATGGGTGCACAAATTCTCATTATCTTCACCTAGCAACCTATGTTTCTCCCACGCGTTTTCTAATTTTCAATTTCTCTTTCATTGCATATAAGACCGGCCGTAGTCTTACTCCGACTTCGTTTAAGGTGGGCCCTTGATATGAAGAGTCTTTCAATGAATATCAATCGATGCAAGCGAGAATGAAAGCCTGTATTTTCTTAAACCATGTCATCTACGTGTGTACCACGGCCCCGTGTGTCTTTCGAATAGAGCATCCATATTCCTTCTTTGAAGCACCATCATTACTTTTTTTCTCAATTCATAATATAAAAACTACATTGCATGTATGGATAAATAATGCAGGCTCTTTGAACAGCGGCTCGTTCTTGAATCTTTTGGGATCCATGAATAGAAAGTTTCAAGCGATTTATTTATGTTCCATATCTCACTAACTATCATGGCAGCGTAACTTCCAAAAGCCAACACAAAGTCACCAAGGCGGTTTTAGCCATTTTTTAAAAATATAATGCATTCCTCCACCCTCGAGGTTAATGTGTTTCTAGGTGAAACAGTCGATCATGCAAAAAAAAAGGTCTCCTTGTGTGCCTCAACCATGTACACTGAAATGTATTTCATTGCCTCTTAGCTAAATGTCTTCTTACATTCCTCAATAGATCATTGAGCTCTTCTACCAAACATGAGTTAACAACTTCATTCCATGTTGACATTAAATTCTTCCAAACCGTGCCCGATGTGTTGTCATTGTATACACTTTTGTGATCATATCTCATAAAAAAACATAAAACTTCTTAGGTCACGTACTTCTCATATACTTTTATTTTATAAAAAAGTACCTACTCACGTTAGTTCGGCGACTACATTACTATCGTGGAATATCTTCAAGTTTGCAACAAGACCCACCCGATGTGCCAAGCGACATAAGAAATTCTTCTCGTTAGGGAATACAACATGTACCACATTCATTAATTCCCCTTCTCTATCCATCACAATACAAGCTATATTCTCACTTTTTGTACGCCTATTTCTTTGTGAAAAATGTTCAACGCCTATATGTAGTTCTTTTACCTTTCCAAACATAAAAGTGCAAACCCCACTAAGAAAGACAAGTCCGTAGAAGTAACACCAACAATGCAAAAGTGGCATCTTGTACTTGTTCGTCTTATGCATATAGTCCATAAAGCATCCTGGAAGGAAAGCATCTAACAAGAGACAAACTATCGGTATGTGCCCAAAACAATCTTACGCTATGTTTTGTCTTCTTTATAGTGAACAAAAATTTGGATTTATCCATGAGATTGAATACTTGTTGTTGGACATATTTTAAGTTTTAATGATGAGTGCCGGACTAGGTGTTATAGGGCAAAGGCAAAAGATGTCTAGATTAAATGTATGGGCTTATTAGAGTTTGATCATTGTGTAGGTTTGATCAAACAAGCATTGTAAAAGGTCGGTGACTTTCATGTGATTTTACTGTCTGAAATCGATATGGTAACTAGGTCATTAAATTAGTTAGGGACACTGTGAAGGTATGAAAATTTGAGGGTCAAACTCAATTATTGAAGGCTAAGGGATCAAACTTAGTATTTAAAGTCAAGGATATGGAATCGAGAATTTAAGGAAATGCAGTGATGACCTAAGCGATTACATATACCTTGTGTTCAAGTGTCTAAGTTCCATAAGTTAAGTGGTGATTGGAACTTAGTTATGTTCAAATTGGTGTAATCTAACTTCCACGGTAAAAAAGTTAGATAAAAGGCAGATCAGTGGAGTGCTTTATAAACCAGACAAACTTTAGGCAATTTGGCGACAAGCATTTAATGAGACTTACATACCACGAGAATCTGCTGAATGTATATTTGATTTAATCAAAGGTTACATTGGAAGATTACAAGGATAAGGACAGATCCACAAGTCTTGATTTTGTCAAAAAAAATCAATGGTCAAGATTAAAGGGATGTTAGAAGATTGAGCTTTATCCAATAGATACAAGTCAAAGAGGCAGTCAGCGACAAAAGAAGGTAGGCGTATGTCGATACTATGTCTGGGGGCAGAAAGCAAGTCAAGATGGGGACAAATCAAGAAGCGTCTATGTTTGAATTTCAAACATAAGCCACGAGATCTCTACTATAAATAGGACTCTTGATTCAAATACAAGTGATGAAAAACAATAATCAATCTTAAGCTATCAAGTTCTTATCAATAAATTCACCTGCTTGACATTGGTGAGCTTAAAGCTCTTGATCGGTATATTCTTCAAGTGTAACTTTGCTATCAAGAAACATCAAGTTTAAACACTTGAAGAGAGCAAACTGGCTTGATCATTTCATCTGATCAAAGGCTGCTGAAAATTTGAATCATTTACTTGATTCAAACTTTCTTTTACAAGAAACCTCTTGAAAACAGAAGCACATAGGTGTCAGAAGCTGTTGTTTGTGGTGGGGTGGTGTGAGAAATCCAACCGCTTCAAGGACCAGTGGAATACTTTGAGCGGCAATCTACACATTTTAAGTGTTCGGTTGTGAAGCCATAGTTATTGGTGAAGGGCCGAGACAACTTAGTGATTTTATGCTTTGCAACCTCAAAGATCTCAGTAATTTCCTCCAACATCACAGGAGAAGAGTGGACTGACAGGATTACACCACCTTGAACCACTATAAAATTTGCCTACTTACTTTCTGCATTTAATTTATGCATTTAGTATACTAACCACATCAACTTACTGAAACTAGTAACTGAATCACACACTTACACTGCTGAGTATCTAATACTTGGTATCATATTTTAACAACAAGTAATAAGGCTTAATTTTAATATATTCTGGTGCAACAAATTCAGTAATATCTACTATCGGTGAGACTACGAGCGGTCAGCCGAGGCTCTGACCTTCTTTGAGTATGTCAACTCCAAATGTTTTAAGTGTTAAGTTTATTCACCCCTCCCCCACTATAAACTTAGCAAAAGCCTTTTCAAGGGGCGAACAATTGGTATCGAGTAGTGCTTACATTGCACGAAGTAATCCTACTTGTTGTGCTTGTGAAAATACTTTAAGAACTTTTTCAAGTTCTGATTTTCAAAGCTTTGCATCATGGATAACAATCGGTATGCTATAACTATGTTGATGTGTTCCTTAGATCGTTTTGATGAGTATAAGCGTCTTATGCGAGGCTTTTTCTAGATGCAACACATGATGAGATGATGGATGTCTTGTTGATGGACCCTTTGGAGATCACTAAGTCGATAAGCGTAGGAAATGAAACTCAGTATATTCCAAAACCAAAGAGAGTGGAATCTTTGAAGATAGAAAAAGAGCAAACCTCAAAAATATTGCTATTGATATCATAAATGAGAACTTTGGATAGCAATATGTACATGAAATTGAAGGATTGCAAGACTACAAAGGAACTTTGGGATAAGTTACAACTAATGTGAAAGTGCGATTCTATCAAGAAAAACAAGATCAGTTTAGCCAAAAGAAGTTTAGGGGTTTCAAAATAAAACCAAATGAAACTATTGAAGAAATGGAGTCAAGATTCAATGCCATCATAGATGAACTCACTCTCTTGATGTAGGCTACTCAAAAGAAGAAATCAACTCAAAAATCTTAGAAGCCTACCCGCCAAAAAGTTTGGGAAATGAAGGTTCTTTGCTATAGAAGAAATGAGAAGTCTACATGAAGAGGACACCTTCAAGTTATTTTCATATCTCAAGGCTTAGGAATTGATAAGAAACTTGTACTGAGGAGTGAAAGGAAGAACCAAAGACCAACTGCATTGGGTGCTACACATCAAGAAGAATCATGATGAGCTCAAGATGATCTCTTGGATGAGATGCAGAGAAAATTGCCCTCTTGAGCAAGAAGATCATAATGATGAAAGCTGGAAGGGTTCTCAGAAACTTCACTAAGAAATCAAATGAAAAGAAAAAGGAAGAATCCAAGAAAGACAATGATTACTTGTGTTTTCAATGCAAGAAACCAGGACACTTCAAACTGAATAATGCAATTAAAATAGAAAAGGAACACGATTATCTCGCTTCAATTTGCAAGAAACTGGACATTTCGGACTGATTGTCTAGACCCTCTTGAAAAGTAAGAATCAACAAAGGAGACTGGCAAGAAAGCAATGGTTCTTTGATGATTAATCGAGAGGTATGGAGTTGAATCGAGAAAAAGGATATGAATCGAGTGATCTTTGCACTTGTTCTTGACATTGAAGATTATGCTTTGATGGCAAATATGGATGGCGAGGAGGTATACAGTGTATCTATAAACACTCCTGCTAAAAGTGATTGTGAATCAACTTGTGGTTCAAATCCTAAAAATTACGACAATGAAGAAACTTTGGATGCCATCCTTAATCAATTAGCGATAATACAATGGTTTATCAGTTGTGAAATTTGAAAAAAAGAAGCTTTTCAAGCGAGAAGTTGAAAGGTTAAAAGGTGAATTAAGAATTCTCAAATGTAAGGAAAAATATTTTAAGCAAAATCATCATAAGCTCTGTGTACACTCAATAGCTCTTTGAATCTGTCTTTGAACAATCTAGTTTCCCATTTGCATTCAAATCTGGAAAGCCTTATGGTGATAGAACAAGCCTTGGATTTGGAACTCAAAAATCTAATAAGAGTGGATCAGTAAGGTTCTTTGAACCTAGTACCAAAATTGGTCCTAAGTTTGTGCTGCACAAGATCCAACTCCCAAAAGGTTCTTTGGCGGTGAAGCCTCTTTGAGAAGAATTCAAGGAAGCAAAATCGAAGTCAAAAATGTCATGACACACTAACAAAGGAATAAATCAAGAGTAAAGCGATGTACCTTACAGACCTCTTGATAGCGGACACTGCTCACAAGTCTATTTGGACCACAAAGAGGCAAGAATCAAAAATATTCAAGGATAAGAATCTAAACCTAAAAATGTTAATCATTCTAAGGATACTTATCTCGGGGAAAGGTAGATTATTCCCCTCTTGATGATGATTGGAATATTCACTGCCCCTTACTTGCTAAAAACAATAGATATAACCATAATCCTGAGGTAAAACCTCGGTAGAGGACTTATACAAGACCTCAATGGGGACTTGGTGACTCGTATTACAAGGTGGCTCTAACAGACTGACAAAACTATTGTTATGCTAGTGCTTCTAACAATAGAAATCACTTCAAACAACACTATGTACCAAAAGGCTGAAAGCATATGTGAATCTACACAACCAAATATTAGACCTTATGGATGTGTGGATTACATGTATGAACAAAAGTATGATATTTTCAAAGAAGACCTTATGGAAATTTGCCAAGGGTCATGCTTACCCGTGCGACCACTATGGACCCAAAGCAGTTTTGGGTACCTAAAATACATTAACTTTGTTTTGTAGGGTTATGCGGTACTTTGTGGTGGATGTTCCGGACATATGACAAAGAATAAGCCTTTATTTGACAAACTATGTGGCAAAGGATGGTCAAGAATGAATTTTGGCAACAAGAACACACCGAGGATACACAAGAGGATATGGTCCACTGGTGAGGAATGGATTAACTATCAGGAATGTTGCATTTCTGGAAGGACTGGACTACAACCTACTGAGCACTGGACAATTTTGTGACATGGGTTACAAGGTTACTTTTGACAAAGGCTATTGTGTTGTCACTTGTTGCAAGATTGGAACCGATTATTCTTGGCATATCTTTGCTTAAAAAAACTTCAAAGTATACGATTGATGTCAAGAGTGCTTTTTTGAATGGCATTCTAGAGGAGGAAGTGTATGTTTAGCAACCTTGGTTTTGAAGTTAAAGATCAAGAAGATAAAGTGTCACCAGACTAAACAAGGCACTTTATGGTTTGAAACAAGCACCAAGAGCATGATATGACACCTTATCTCAATTCTTGGTGGACAATGGTTTTACCAAAGGTACCATTGACAAGACTCTTTTGAGAATCAATGAAGGAGATAGCACCTGTTGGTACATATTTATGTTGATGACATAATTTTTAGTTACGAAAATGAATTGCTATGTGAAAAGTTTGCTAATCTCATGAAAGTAAGTTCCAAATGAGTATGATGGGAGAGATGAACTATTTCTTGGGATTACAAGTACAAATGAAAGATGGAATCTTCATTCATCAAACAAAATATACCAAGGAGTTCTTGAAGAAGTTTGGTATGGAAAGCGACGCAAGGTATCAACTCGCTGCGTAAACATCAATTTGGATGAAGATAAAGAAGGCAAAGATGTTGATCGGACTTTATAGGAAGGATGATAGGCGATCTGCTATATCTCACTTTCTTGTGAGATCGATATATCCTTTGATGTAGGTGTTTATGCAAGATTTCAATCTAAACCAAAGGAAAGTCACTTATTTGTAGTCAAAGGATTCTCAAATATCTAAAAGATACTTTGGGAGTAGGGATATGGTATTCAAAAGGCGGAAGCTTCAAAGTTATATCCTACTCAAATTCGATTATGCTAGATGCAAGATTGATAGAAAAAGCACCACGAGGAACACATGGGTTGATGGGAAATAGATTGGTTTCTTGGTTGATAGAAACATAATTCAATATCAACCTACTTCTTTGAAAAGTGAATATATTCTTCTTTGGAAGTTGTTGTGCACAAATACTTTGGTTGAGACAACAATTAAAGGATTATGGAATTGAAGAAGAGAAATTCCAATAATGTGTGACAACACAAGTGCAATTGCAATCACGAGAAAATCTTGTTTTGCACTCTAGAACCAAGCACATTGATGTGAGACATCACTTTATAAGAGATCATGTTGAAAAGAAAGATGTGGTGGTTCTTTACATCCCTCTTGAAGATCAACTCTTTGATATATTTACTAAGCCATTGGATAGTGAAAGATTTGTAAAGTTAAGGACTAAACTTGAAATCATAAAAGTTGGTGATGTACATTAATCAATGGTGTCTTTGGGAATTCACCAAGGGTTAGTCTTTGCTATGTTGGGTGAGCTCACTTAGCGGACTAGTCATTGGTATCAACAATTCCATGTACCTAATAAGTTTGGACAATTGAGCAATTGAAGTTGCCAAGGAGTTGGTCTTTGTCATGTTAGGTGAGCTTACTTGCGGATCTGTCATTGGTATTAAACTTCATCTTGTATTATCAGTTGGATAAATTAAGTGTGTATGAAGATTAGCGAGAATACTTGAGTCTCGATGAGGCTACTCAGGAACCTTATCGGTGAGAGTTTGTTGATACAAGTCTCTACGAAGACCAAGGCTGGCGACTTATACGTTACTAGACCGTCAAACTTAAATGAAAGTCAGCGATGGTGGATATTATTCTTATCCTTTATAACTACTGGTTACAACTCTTATGGAATCAATTAGTGGGACACGTGGCAACATCACATTTACTCCAACTTTAATCGTGGTTAAATGTTAATATGCGATGTCTGATGCTTTTAAGCGATTTACTACCCACTTTCTATATATATCTGAGATATATACCACAGAGATGATGCATACAACCTTGATTGATTTTCTCTGAATATACCTTTGTGTGAACATAGATTTTAAAGCTTTCTTCTTCATCTTTTCAAAAAGCGGATAAAGATGATGTTCACATTGGAGCGAGCCAAAGTGTCGGAGGTTCGTTGTTGATGCTAACAAAGCTGAACTAGCTATCAACATTGGTAGAAGAATCGAGAATATATGAAGGGCAGGAAGATGTTCTTAATCCGAGTTTGGAAAGCATATCTTACACAAATGTTGTAAATTTACGGAGGAACATTGTGATAAGAGATGATAGAGAGCATTTATTACCACGATTAATGGCCGAGGAGATTGAAATTTCCACAAACATGTTGAGGAAGTGTTTGGAGTTTGGACACGGAAATAATGCTCCTACAAATCCTGAATCAATGGGGCGATCAAGAATATATTTTGTTGATATAATGAAGACCAACAAATTCATTAAGTCCTCATTTTGAGTATCAATGTGATGCATATCAAAATGGAGTATAATCTGCTTTGAGTAAGATTATAGCAAAAAACATTCTTGGTTTGATGGAACACATTATACGGACCCAAGATTGACATGATGATAATCATATGCAAAGTATGAAATTTGATTGGGCGGATTCTTTGTCAATACATGAATAAGGTGATAATAGAGGAAAGAGATGGGACAAGGAAGTCAAGACTTTGCCTTTGGGTTTGATGGTTCGAGGCCTGTGACTCATTTGAATATTCTTGATGTTACACACGAGCCGAACAAGTCGGATATAAAAGGAGATCGAGTTACCTCATCCACTGGCTTGGATGATGATGAAGATGTAGATGATGAAGCAGCAGTGATAATGATGGAAATGATGATCTGGTGGTGGCGGAGTTAAGCAAGTTATACAACTCTTTGCACAAGAAAAGCTGCTATGAAGCGAAAGGCTGCGACACAAGAAGATAAGCGAGATGCTAAAGCCTAATAAAATAAGGAAGCAACTTGGTAGAGGCTGTTGATTCTCTTTGAGGTCGATTGAAGTTGGAAATTCTGACCCTTGAAGTTATAAGGAAGAAATCTACTCTTTGAGATTTTGGGAAGCGAGATAAGAAGACAAAAGAATGAGAAAAGATGCTAAGGATGGAAAGAGAACAACTTTGCAAAGAGAATGAAAGAGGTTGTGAAAAAGAAGAAGCATGGAAAGGGTAAAGAATTAAGGGTCTGGAAGACCAAAGGAAATAGAAGAAGAGGTTGTTGAGCTATTATTTGAAGTCTTTGATGTTATTGTTGACCAACACATTGAAGAACCACAACATCTGCTTGTGGAAACTACTAAGATTGCAAGCTGAAGAAGCAGTGAAGCCCACACAAACCTCTTTGAATCAAAACTAGTTGTGGAAGTTATTGAATCTGAACCTATAAAAGTTGTTGAGCCTCTTGAGGCTAGAGATATTGTTGTTGAGCAACTTACTAAAGAACCATAGCAGATTACTAAATGCACTTTTCTTTGTGGAGATTGATACAAGCTGTACAAAAACACATCATTTCTGCAATAATTCGAGGGAAGAGCAATCATTGCTAACCTGCTTATGATCATGTAAGTCAGAGGGGAACCTAATGTTGAAGCGAGATGAAGGTAGTAGGGACAAATTTACTATACGAGAGCCTCTTGACTGATGGCATCTATTGAGAAACTTGAATTTGCTTGTTGAGACCTTTGGAGGACAACAATTTGAACAAGCGACTCTGAAAGCCATCAATGCCCTTTGAGAGGAAGGAGAAAAAAAAAGGAAAGGTATGTTGATCCTAAACTCAAGTTAGTTGTTGATTACTTTCGGTGGAAGTTTGGCTACTACTGAGAGACAAAAACAATTTCTTGAGCCAATAATGATTTTGAGGAATGAGCTTTGAAAAGTTAGAAGTGGATAATCTACTTGACTTGGTTGATATTTCTATCTTTGGAAATGAAGTTGATGGAACTCATTGAAGAAGAAAGGGACAAGGAAGTATCTTGTTTAAGGACCGAGGATGCACGGATAGTGATGATTCATCATCATCGACTCGACGATGATGATCATCTACACATCGAGGAGAAGCCAATGGGCTGTATTGCCAATATGTAATGAGGAAAGTGGGGACGAGGGTTCAAGCTGAGACCAAGAGTAGAACAATCTGCTTTGGTCTTGGCAAGGCTAGCTTTGAATGCAAGCAAACTTATGAGATGGATGAAGATCTGGAGGATCTAACCATAGATGATTTGGAGGCTCTCATAAGTGATGGAATAAATTTTGGAGATAACAGGTGAGTCGGTATGTCGACACCTTACTAGTTTGTGAGTCGATGCACGTTCTACAAATCGTGAGGTGATTTGGTTAATGAAGAAATTTAGGAACCGTTTTCTTGAAGATTTAGATGGATAGCTTGATGTAGAAACATCTTTGGAAGAGGCCATCATATTTACTCTTGATGATGTTGTGGTATTTGAAGAAGCTCTTGAAAGCTCAAAGGACTCGGTGATGTCGAGGAGTTGTTTGACACTCAAGAAACTTTGACACAAGTTGCAAATCATTTACAAAAAGTTCTTGAGGCTAGAGAGTACTAGAAGAGAACTTAGCTTTATTTCCTCTTATCTCGATTGAAGAGGTGGTTTAGGTTCTTTGAGGAACAAGCGGCACCCGAATCTGAGTTGGAGCAGGAGAGTGCAGTTTGAGAGGATCGGATAGCTTTGGACAAAGGTTGGAACCAACAATAGGTTTGGAGGAAACCCACACTAGTTGAAAAATCTATTATAGAGCAGGTTCTTTTGGAACACAGTCGATGCGGATCTGAGCTCTTTGAAGTTAAAGCTACTAAGGAAAGAAACGATTCAATAATGGCTTTGTTGGTGAGATGAACGATTCTTTGGACTATGATTTGATGATGAGGAGTTCCAAGTGCACGAGGAAAAACTAATTCTTCTTTGAACCTCAACAAGCACATGTACGATATTTGAACAAGAACATGTTTTGGAACCTCAACTTTGCACACAGATCCAATTTGGAGGAAGTGTTTGGAAATGTGTTTGAGAAAGTCTGAACCTCTTTGAGTGGAGCAGGCGAGGAGCCTTGGTTGTCAATGAGATAGAGGGCATATTACAATGTTGAAGAACTTGTTGATGATGGTGCTGGACATATGGCTGGTGCAGTACCAACATATGTTTAGGAAGAATTAAGGGCAGTAATAGCTAATATTACACAATTGAGGACTCAACTAAGTAGACAAGAAGAAATATTTGAGGAGTTGGTGAATTTGGTGGAAAACAGAGGAAGAACTACTAAAACAGTTACTTCCAACATCACATCCACTCAGTATGCTCTTGCTGATTTAACCAAAGATGTGAGAGGTATAAAACAAGGCAATACACACAGAGATAAGTTCTTGAATGAAGCGGTTTGCCTCAATACACAAAAGATTGATAAGCTTTTTGAGGCACCCAAGTCTCTTTGAAACACCTCAACTGTTGTATTAGATCCTAAGGTCTTTGAGAGGATCAATCTGTGGAGTAAACAATGGAAGCGGGATCACTGCGGTTGACACAGAGGCGAGAGATAATGGAAGGTCAACTTGCTAACTTGGTGATCACGGAAGAGTGTTCATAGTCTTACTGTCCCGTTTGTTGATGATGTCAATAAGGGAAGAGAGCCAAATAGCGATAGCAAAAGAAGCTGACAAGTATTTTTGCTCAAAAGAGATGAGAGGTGACACAAATGCATTGGAGAACACACTTTGGCGAGGATTCGATTATTAGTGACCTCTTAAAAGAATATAAGCTATCTTATAGTAAGAGAGACCTTACCATGAAAGAGTTTCCATGAAAGGCTAAATTCCTTTTGGGGACTTAAGATCAGGAAACTAGAGTTAAAGCTTTAAGTCTTGCACATGAGAGGTGGAAGAGGTGGAAGAAGTCTACCAACTACATCGACAAAAAGTCAACTGGAAGATTTCAAACTCTTGTACATGCGTCTAGGATTCTCTGTACATACAATCAATCGACCCTACGATGCATGGAAATGGTAGAAGGATGTAAATACCTATGTTGATTTTCCTCTATTGAAAATCAATGGATACGAGACATGGTCGAGGAGATAAGAGAATATCAAGAGAGACAAGAAAGAGAGAAGGACCTAGATCGGTATACTACACATTTCTTTATCTTTTCTTTGAATCTAGTTTGTAACAATGTTGAACAAATATGATTATAATGAGAAATGATTTGAATTTGTTATGTTTTGTTTTATCCTTTTTGATTTCTTTGTAAGGAGGGTATTGGCATCATCACCAAAAGGAAATACTTGGACATATTTTAAGTTTCGAGTGATGAGTGTCGGACTCATTTGTTATAGAGCAAAGGCAAAAAAGGTGTCTAGATTAAATGTATAGGCTTATTAGAGTTTGATGTGTATAGGTTTGATCAAACAAGCATTGTAAAAGGTCAGCTAACTTTCATCGGAGACATGTGAAGTCGATATGGTAACTAGGTCGATAGACTAGTTAGGGACTCTTGATATTTGAAGGATGAGGTCAAACTTCGTTATTGAAGGCTAAGGAATCAAACTTAGTATTTAAAGTCAAGGATATGGAATTAGAATTTAGGGAATGTGTGATGACCTAAGCGGATTACATATACCACGTGTTCAAGGTCTAAGTTCCATAAGTTAAGTGGTGATTGGAACTTAGTATTGTTCAAATTGGTGTAATCTAACTTCACAATTAAAAGTTAGATAAAAGGCTGATCAGTGGAGTGCTTTATAAACACTGACAAACTTGAATGGTGGTGGAGGAAGCATTTCAATGAGACTTACATACACAGGGATCTGCTTTGAATGTATATTTCGATTTAATCAAAGGTTAGTTTGAAAGATTATAAGGATAAGGACATATCACAAGTCTTGATTTTGTAAACAAATAAATGGTCAAGATTAAAGGGGCGTTGGAAAGATAAAGAGCTTTATCCAATAGACACAAGTCAAAGGAGGCGATCACAGCTGACAAAAGAAAATTAGTGTGTCGATTACTATATCTGAGGACGAAAGCAAGTCAAGATGAGGACAAATCACAAAGCGGCTATGTTTGAATTTCAAACATAAATCACGAGATTCTCTACTATAAATATAGGACTCACGATTGAGATACAAGTGATGAAAAACAACAATCAATTTTAAGCTATCAAGTTCTTATCAAGAAATTCACCCTCACGACATTCTTGAGCTTAAAGCTCTTGATCGATATATTCTTCAAGTGTAACTTTGCTATCAAGTCACATCAAGTTTACACACTTGAAGAGATCAAAGTGATGATCATTTCATCTGATCAAAGCTTCTTTGAAAATTTGAATCATTTACGTGATTCAAACTTTCTTTTACAAAGAAACCTATTGAAGGCAGAGAGAAGCACTTAGGTGTCAAGAGCTGTTGTTTGTGGTGGAAGTGGTGAAGAGGCAATCCTACCTTCAAGGACCAATGGAATACTTTGGGCGGCAATCCTACTGTTTCAAGTGTTAGTTTGTGAAGCCATAGTTATTGGTGAAGGGCAGAGACAACTTAGGGATTTTGTAGCGCAACCTCAAAGATCTCTAGTGAATTTCCTCCAACATCAAAGAAGAAGAGTGGGTGAGCGAGTTACACCACGGAACCACTATAAAATTTGCCTACTTACTTTACTGCATTTAATTTACGCATTTAGTATACTAACCACATCAACTTACGAAACTAGTAAGCTGAATCACACACTTACAACTTCTTGAGTATCTAATACTTGGTATCATATTTGAACAACAAGTAATAAGGCTTAATTTGAATATATTCATTTGCAACAAATTGATAATATCTCTTGTCGTGAGACTCACTTGAGCGATCGGAGAGGCTCTTGACCTTCTTGAGTTTGTTATCTCCAAAAGTTTTAAGTGTTAAGTTTATTCACCCACCCCTCTAAACTTAACCCCAAAGCCTTTTCAAGGACCAACACTTGTTGAAACACGAGCGCCCATCTCGTATTTTCTTTCTTATCTTCACGCAGTTTTGTATATCGTCTTCAATGGCGTGCAATTCTTATCATCTTTTGTTTTCAACTCCCTTAGTATGTTTTTGGGCAAAATACCGTTCTGGGTCATTCTAGAAACCTAATCAATTTGTTCTTTATCAATTCTTCCAAGGTATGCATGACCCTCCTCAAACTTGACACTCGTGTGATTATGAGTCTCAATCAAGACTTCTACCGTCCAAAACCCTACAATCTATCTTGTATGGTTTTAATATGAGCGGACATCCACATTTCCTTGTCGATGATTCCCTTAGTGCGTTCTTTCCTCTACCACCCATTTTTCTCATATTTACCTCCTTTGCAATGGTCCTTTTGTACTCCCCCTATCACATTAAAATTTTATTTCATTTTCGGTCAAATTTGATGTCAACTTAATAAGGAAAACCCATTTGATCTTGCCAATTCCTTTAGATATTTGGTTACCTCTTCGTGCATATCAAATACATTAGAAAAATAAAATGTAATCAATATAAATAAAATTTACATTTCACAAATAATACAAAAATGTGTTTATGGTACATATCTGATTGGTTGTAAAAAGTGAAGTCATGTCGAGTTGATAGCTCTTCATGCACAACATCTCTCAATACAATTTGGTAGTCATCGAGGATTGTTAAGAAACTCTTGATCCTCATCAACCATAACATCAACCAAATCTTTTGCAAAAATGGAAATTTGTATTAGCTACATTCAGTTAAATTACAAAAATCAAAACACATGTTCGCTTAAATGTTTCTTACCTCTAAATACTTTGCATCGTCTGTACTTATCTCTGGATCATCCATTGGTCTTTATCCATCGCCGTTTAAGAGAAGACTGGTCACACTGAAATTAGTACTATAAAGTATACCTTCATTTGCCCCGAATTATGCTCAATCGATAAGTGACAGTTGGATTATTGTATGAAATAAATGTCAATTGCCTAATGTCGGTTCCTTGGTTGTCAATTCTGCATTTATATGTTATCCCATGAATATGGTGTTGTTCCGTCTCGTTTTGTGTACTTTCCAGGTATACCATATTTGGAGCTGAATAAGTATGGATCCGATTTAGAAGATGTCATTGGGCTGAAGTCAATAAAATCTGAGAAGAGTCTTCTAGGCTAGAAAATGATACAACCTTGACCCATATTTGCAGAAGCCATAGCATGATTGTATGACTTGGGAGCCTGGCCCAGAAAATTTGCCGTGATTTGTATTAAGTCGGCTAAAATTAGGTTAACTAGGTCGGTTTACATCTCTATACAAAGGCTATGCTAGTCTCTTGTAAAGAAAAATCACAACAAATACTCGAATACTCAGTTCCAATTATTTTCTCCATGAAATAAAGTTCTAGCTTTTATTTTGAGTTTGTTTGTTTGGTTATCTTCTCCAATCCATCAACTAGCTTGAGTTGATCAAGCTAGATTCACCTTCGATAAAGGTATGAAGATTTGAATGTCACTTTATGTTTTATCACGGTAGATTAGTTAGATTAACACGATGTAATTAATTTGCATGTCTAAGCGAACCGTAATTAACAAGAAGTGTCGAGCGAGCGATGATATTCAAGAAGTAGGAACCACCACCGCCATAGTTGCGACGGTCTATATCGCAATTGCGGGACACTTTTAGGTCACCCTAAGTTTGGAGATTCAGCGTCAGCTACGTTGATCGACGGGTTTAATTAGTAGTAGGTTAGATCTAGCCAATCTACTTATTGTACATCGTAAATTAACATGAAGGAGATAAAGTGAAGTGTTAGTTTTGACATAGTCTAGATCAATCCCTAAGAACGTGCTAGTCAATCCACGATAGCTGCTTAGGGAGGTTCTCGGTCTTGATCCAGCACTTTCTAGCACTTATTACGTGTGGGTTAATACAACAAATGAAGGAGGTTAACTGCACATAGACATCTAATGTCCTTTCAATGTAAGTAGATAAGACTAGGAGATTGCACCTGCAGCTAAAACTAAACTAAAAACACGTGTTCTGGTTAAATCGGGTAAATACGGGGAAACGTAGACATAAGGATTAGTTACACCAAGACATGAGATAGGAGAGGAAGGATATACCAATTACTTTTATGTCTTTATGTTGGTCTAGGGACCATTATTTGTAGTCTGAGTTAGATTTGTGAGTTCTTATTTGTGTTGCATCGCCTCTTTGGGATCGACCTTGACTCGCCCTTAATATACTGCGATTGACCTTGTACTCTTGCTAGTATTTCGAGAGTAGAGTGACTTACACCGCGGATCAAAGACAAAATGTCGAGTTATCGGCGCTTTCGAACATTATAGAACCCTATTTTACGATTCATGTTGCGTCGGCAATGTTGATGTGTTGTAGACCACGGATCAAAGACAAAGCGTCGAGTCATCGATGCTCGAACATTATAGAACCCCATTATATACGCGATTCATGTTAGCGTCGATAGCGTTGAAGTGTTGTGGTTAACACAACGTCGATCCCACTAATATTCACGGGAACAAAGCGATCGGGGCGCTTCTAACGTAACATAACACGGATAAACCCAATAATCGATTGTAAAAGCGCAAAAAAATACTCGACTTTTATCACCCAAAACATGGTGTTACATGTTATTGGTGAGATTCCATCAACTTCTTCTTTTCTTTTGCTTAAAGCCCGGTTTCAGAACCCATTGGTCCGACTAATCGGAGTTCGGCCCGGGTCGTGTGCGAGTTTGACACTTACTCGGGGTAAGGCACTGGCCAAGAGCTCTTTCAACATGGAACCTCGAGTCGAATTAAACCGGTGACCTCCCGGGAATTCTCAAGTCACTTACCACTTGAGCCAAGCTACTTGGTTATTCCATCAACTTCTTCATTATAATGCATTGGGAATGAATGGAATGTGTAGATTGAACTTAGTTTTCTTGAATGTTTGTATGAGAAGATGAAGAATGATTCATCTTTTTATGTTTATGTAATTGTTAAGGTGATGAAGGTAGCGGAGAAGAATGTTGCGATGAAGAAGGATGATGAAGATGAAGATGAAGATGAAGAATGATGATGAAGATGAAGAAGGGTTTTAGTTTTTGATATGGTTGTTTTGGATTAAGATTTAAGTGTGTTTTGGATTAAAATTAAGATTTTTGGAAGATATGGATTATTTGTTAATGTTAAGATTGGATTATTAATGAAGGACTAAAATGTTCTATAAATTTAATAAAGGACTCGATTGTATTTTTATATAATCGTGGTATCTGAAAATATTTGTGTTTTTGTGGTGTTTGAAGTAAAAATAATAATAAAAATTTTATGGTGGTGCCAAAAGTAATTTAAAAGTGTCGATTGTAAGCGTGGTGTCGATAGTAATAGTGTGGTTTTGATAGAAGCCGTCTATTTAGAATGATGATTCTTTGAACTTATAAGGTGTTGTAATTTTAATAGTGTAAATAAATTTAGTACTCAAAAGCAGCAATCCGTATACTCAAAGTCCATTTTCAATCTGAGATATCGTAATGAAATTTTATACCAAATAAATGAAATAAATTCAACTTGGAACACACAACATATTGTTTCCCAAAAAACACACAACACATTAAAGTTTCTAGACTCCATATTTGGGTTATATGTAATATCGACCTTTTAGTAAAAAAGCGAGAGATGTCTTTTTATAAAACACGAATATTATATTTATTATTTATGGATTTAAAATTAAAAGGAAAATAAAAGAAAAAAGGGTTATTGAAAAAATAAGGAAGTTTGGGGATTTAATTATAATTAAGGGAGGTTATGTGTAATTAACTCTTTGGGAAGTTAATTTTGGCAATAACTTTCCACTAATAGAGAAGTTGTCAGAATCCCAAATTTCTTTGAGCATTATTCAACCTTGCTCATGAGAGAAAAAGAAGAGAAAATAGAAAGAAAAGGAAAAGAAGACTTCTTCCAAATTCTCACAAGTCTGTGATCGGTTTTAAGAAAGAATTGAAGAATCGGAATCATCGGGAAGGAGAGGATCGTTTGATTCTAAAAGTGCAGAGTTTTGAAAGGTAATAATTTTAGCCACTAATATGTGGTTTTGTCAAGGTTTGATCAATCTTCAAGGCTTGGTTGGTTTGATTCGTAGTTCTTGTAGTTTAGATGCTTTTGATCATCAATTAATTCAAGTTTAATTGTAATCAAATAGATTTTTGGTGGAAGTTTGAGAAAGTCTTGTAGGTTTTGTCTTGGAGTTTTGCTTTGATCAAGTAAGAGGCTCTTCCTAATTTTAATTAAGGTTCTATGATGTTAAGGTTGTGTTTTGGGTATGATTTGTAGTTAGAAATCATGCTAGTTGTTGTTGTTGTAATATGATGTGTTATAGCATGTTTAGAACATGTTTTGATGCCTTTTGGATGTATATTTTGATGTTAAACTTGGTTGGGTTTGAGTAGAAATCGCTAGAGTCTGAGCGTGTTTTGTGCGATTTTATGATTTTGGCGCCCACCAAAGCTTTTGGCACCCAGACCTGTTTGAGAGTTACGTGGTCTCTCGATGCATTTTTAGCGTGCCCAACATGTTTGGCGCCCCAAACCTTATGAAGAGTTTAGTGAAGTTTACGGCAGTTTTTCCACGCCCAAAGGTGTTGGCGCCCCAACACTTGTTTAAATGTGATTTTATTTGTTTTAAGCTACGAGATGAGCTTTAAATGTTATCTCTTGATCTAATAACAATAAATGAACATGAACAAGACTGGATTAAGCTTATGATGCATTTAGTTCCGGCATCGTATGTACTCTTTCATAGAGTTGAAGTTCGGGACCGTCGGAAGGGTATGAGTGGTTTGTGCTTTGTGGAATTAGCATTCCTCAATGTCTGTGTATATGCTAGACCTTGTCCGTGTCTAGTGGTCTAGGAAAGATAGTAATAGAGGTGAGGAGCTTACTTGAAAATACTTAGGTGGCTAGTTAACAATTAATAATAAACATACTTGTGTAGTAAAAGATTAAACATCAACCCATTCTTGGTAAGGCACAAGTCTATATCGCGATGTGTGGGCGCTCAGATATAATGGATAACCCGTAAGTCTTTGGACCCTACGTGCGGAGGAACACCACCCCGTAAGTCCGAGACCCTACGTCACGGAGGGACTCGCCCGGCGTGTACACTATCGGGCTTTCCTCGTGGATATTGGTGTGATCCGCCAATATATTTGCACACAAAACTTCATGGTGAGTAGCAGCACCATCGTAGTGCCCTATGAGCGATGATGTAACAAAGATAAGCTAAGCTAGAAACCAATAGTCACAACATGTTGATGAGCATGAAGTGAACTAGAGTTGAGTCGGTCTCATAAAGATAACTTGATAATAACTAATGAACCTTTCGTTGTGGACTCACAATTATACATTAGCTTCTTTTTCTTGCTAAGTATATGTACTTACCTCAATTGCATGTTTTGTTGTATGCTTTTGGGGTGAGAAGACGAAAAGGTTGACCTTGAGCTCATTGAGGAGTTTGATGATGATATATGACGGAGATGCTCGGGGATGTTTCCTTGTTGTTTTAGTTTATAAACATTGTACTAGTTTATGTTGTATCTTATCTTTAAAGAATATGTTGTTCTTTTATTTTCATGTTGTAAGACAAGTTTGCAAGTCCTTTCTTTGAGATTTCATATGTTGTAAGTTTCTTTTCGTTATTGTAAGGATAACCTTCTATCTCGAAGTCGGTTTGTATCTATTCTTAGTAGCTTTTATGAGGTTTCCTTTGAGTCTTTTTAGCTTCCGTTTGCTAAACTCGTCTGACGTAGTAGAGGCTTACGTATAATATTGAATTTATTTAATATTATACGTGCAACATTATTCTTTTCGGATAAGGACTCGTTATCCGGGGAGCGAGCGTTACATTATACTCCGCCGTTCCATAATATCTCGAGCGGATTTGCAAATACACACAGATTAATAAAACAATTTATTGCATTGAATTTCAAGTGAATAGACTAAAATACCCTTAACTAACCTTAAAAGAAAAATTAAAGTGCATTTGTATTTGTGCTTGGAATTAGGATTATGCATTAATAATGGGCGCGTGTAAAGTCACTCATTACTACTCTCTCCCCAAATTCACTCATTTTTCTTAATCCAAACCATCTTTTATGAACCAATAGAATGAAACCATGAGCCAATGAAAGCTCCCAATTAGTATCAAGCTGGATCGACATTTATCGAGAGGAAAAAAATGCTCAAAAGCGCATTATAAAATAGGGGTATGCTCTAAAAGCGCATTAACGGGGGTAATTTTCAACAACAAAAAAGCGAGGGTTGAAGGTGATATACCCAAGTTGATTTATCCATGGATCTTAACATACCACAATATGAGATTGATTTAAATTGTGTTCCATGCGTTGAAGAAGATGACAATTTACTCTTTGGGAACTCACAATATGAAGTGCAATCCATTCATAATACTCTTGAAGATGAAGACATACGCAATGCAAATCTCGCATACGAGTTTGACTTGAATTCTGTCCCATATAATGAGGAATATGATGATATATTGATATTCACAATGAGGATCCAGAACATGAGTTCGACTCAAATTTTGATCCATATGAAGAGGAAGACGATGACATGTGCGTAGAGAACCAAAGTGAAGGAGGAGAGGATAATGCCTTTGAGATGGAGTATGATATATACTTTTCACTCAAAAAAACCCTTTAGAATTCCAGTGAGTGTGTCGGTGGAAAACTTTGGAGTACAAAAAAATGAGCATTTAATGAACACAGATGCAAAAATTAAAAAAGAATGGTAGAATGGGAATAATGTATTAAATATTCCATTGAAATGTGTATTGCCTCAGTCATTTTGGGCAGGTCTTTTGGCAAATTGCCTCGGATATTATGGATTATCGATGACTTTTGCTTAGTTATCGGGCACGGGCGGGAATTTGATGCCAATGATCATATGGTGTGTTTGATAATTATAATAACAAACACGTGCTCAAAGAATTCATTTATAACCAACATTTAAAATAAAATGTAAATTTGTTAATAAAAAATACTTCACGATATTTAATGGGCGGTAGCACCGTTCTCTCACATCAACGGATTTCGACAAACTATCGTTGTATTTGGAAGCTCACTCATACAAAGCTATCATTAGAGCATTTATAACCAACTTGAACCCATCGGCCAACTTATAGTAGTCTATCGCCATGTATGAGTAATTGAAGGGTTTTGTTCATCTCAATCGTTGAAGAGACATGGTTTTCATGATAGACTACTCAATTGGCGAGTCTTGTCACAGTAACGTGTTATAAAATAATTAGAAGACAAATAAGACTATAAGAGCAAGGATGTAGACAAAAGAAAAATGTAGTTTTCTTATTGCTTCATCATATCTCTACAACCAAGAAGGGATATATTTATATAGGAAGTGAACCATTCATAACTTATATTACAATTAGTACTTCCTCTGTTTTTCTTGTCGTTTTTAGAATTTCTTTTATTTTGATTTATCTGTCATTTTACATTCCAATACATCATTTATTATTTTTTCCACTTATACTCTTATTTTAATTAGATTTATTTAAAAAAAAAGTATTGACTTTCAATATCTATTAAAATTGGAAATCGAAAGTAGACCCTTTCCAAAGACAATGGGGATTGCAAAGACATGACTTGAAAAGAAAATATTACAGGAAAGGAAAAAGGAAAAAAAATATTAATAGAAGACTAAAGCGAGGGAATGAAGTAATTGGCAGGAAAAAAATTTAGAAGACGGAAGAGATAGAAGGGTGGGATTGAAATCAATGATGGCATTGACGGGAGTAATTGCTTAATGCTTGAGAAGATAGAAAGTCTTCTCATTAATCTAAATGATACTACTCCTTCCGTCCCAATTTGTTTGGGACATTTTGGAACTTTTGAAATTTAAGGAAACATCATTTATTACATTGTCTAGTCATTAAATACAATTTACAAATACACCCCTATTATATTGTCTTTACATTTTTCAATAATGTTGATATGTGGGCATTTTAGACATTTAAGAAGCAACTTTAAATCTAAACATTAGTAATGGGACTTATTTTAGGACATCCATAAAAGGAATATGTCCCAAACAAATTGGGACGGGAGGAGTATTATTTATGGCAAAAAAAGATAGAACAATGAAAAGAGAAGGGCATTTTTGTCATTGTATACTCTAATTCAAACGTATTAATGACTTTCTTAATATGTATGATTCTTCTTTCAGTGACTGTAAAAAAATGGGGGATACTGCTGGATATACAGAAATTCAAATCCGGATCCGATCCATATTTGGATCGTTAGATCTGATTCACAGTACCGATCGAGACACTCGATCATGCACTGCGGAAACTACGAATCTAAATTCGTTTACGATTATACCATGACATGATTCACGTAATAATTAATAATCTACAAGAAGGTTTAAGATTTACCCAACCAGAGAGAAGTCGTGATCTTCCGAGTTATATCTCCAAGCGACGGCGGTGGGCGTCGATCCTCGTAGTAGAACCTCCTCGAATATGCTCAAGAAAAACCACAGGTTTTGCTCCTCCTAATAGCTTTCCCCAAAAAAGGTCGTCCCTTTATTTCTCAATATGGCGTTGGATATTACGGTTAAATTTTGTGTTGGGGCGTTGGATATATAGAATCCCAAATTCGGATCCGATCCATGGTGGATCGTCGATTCGATTCACGACACCGATCGAGACACTCGATCTTGCTTGCGTGAAGCTTACGAATAAATTCGCATGCGATTTTACCATGATATGATTCACATAAATAAATAATCTACAAGAAGGTTGAAGATTTACTTAATGAGAGAGAGGATAGTAAATCGAGCGAGAGAGGAGAAGCCGTGATCTTCGAATTGTATCTCCAGCGGCGGTGGTGGGCGTCGATCCTCACCGTACAACCTCCTTGAATAAGCTCCAAGAGAAAACCCTAGGTTTTTCTTCTCTGAATGACTAGAACGAGAAACTAATTTTTCTCTTCTCTATTTTAAGTGTGGCGCCAATATTGGTGTTTTTGTGTTGGGAGGAACTCTCTTTATACAGGAAAATACCTAGTAAATAGAGAGTTATCATTTTCACACCACAATTACCAATTCCCATAAGGAAAAGATATTTGCCATAACATAGCCGAAACAATATGCGTCGGGTACGAAAAGGGGATTACTAGAGAGATGTTTCTCTCAGCCGGTTTCTTCTTCCTCAAGAATGAGCTTGCCAAATCCTCTCTTTAGTTGTGTTTTAGCTTCTGTTTATTGTTCATTTTGCTTTCTTGTTTTCTTATCTTTCTCTTCTCTGATTTTTAGCCTCTGATTTGAGCCATGGCTGTAAAAATAAGAAAACTATTGGAGATGACATCATTCATGATTCGGATCGAGATGGTGAGTCTTCTCTTGATTCTCAGGTGCAACAAAGACACCTAATGCCACAGTTTGCTCTTCCTGCGGCTCAATTGAAGTTCGAGAATGTAGTGGTAAAGCTTTCATTGATGGATCTCCTGTTTTACTCAACATGCGGATGTTGCGATTATACGGAGTGGATGATGCAATGGTGGAAAGGAAGGAACACCGCTTCTAAGTGTTGTAATCCTAGAGTTTATGAAGCTATGAGGTTGAAATCGAGAGGTTAGTTACACTGCTACTACTATTTTGAAAAGAAATCACATCTTGCCCGAAGGTGATTTGGCGAGTATTCCAACTCTTTAATTTGTTAGAAGTTGAAAAGCAGTGATAATGTTTCAATTGATAGTTTAAATATTGGGGTATGTCTCAAAAGACAATTGAGAGTGTCGATTGCACTGTTGGATGAGTTTAAACACTGTAGAGCACTGTTTCGATGGTGGTGGGATAGAACATGGTTCTTGATTCTTTGAGCTTATTCTTGAAGGTGTTTACGGCACTTTAGGACTGGTGGTGTGATAGAGCAGGGGACTCAAGTAGAGGTGGATCTGGTTACATTGCAAGTAAGGAAAAGATAGTGTTTACGGTGCTCTTCATCTTGATACTCCTTCCGGAGTTTTTTTGGGAAGAATCTTGAAAAAAGCTTTGTGGAAGAAGTTGCTTCTTGGGCACAAATGGTAAAGAAGAATTGGGAACCTTCGGATGAGGTTGTTATCTTGTGAGATCATGTGGATTGTGTTTCACGAGGATCTGATGTTTTTGGAGGAAGAGGACTTAAATGATGATTCTTTGGAGAAGTTGAGTTTGATTGGCATCTTTCCTTCCAAATTTCCAAGTAGAGATGTTGTCAAAAGATTGTTAATGCTTGGCCAAGGAAGTGTAGATATCATTACTACAGTGCAGGTGGATAGTGTTCTGTTTGAACAAGAAGCTGATCTTAATGAGGTATTGCAATTTGGTCCTTTCTATGCTTTTAGAAAGCCCTTCTTTGTTGAAAAAGATACTGTTATGTTTAATTTGGTAAAGATGCATGTCTTGTGGTTCAGTTTGGATTCAATTGCCTAATCTACCATTAAGGCTTTGGAAAGATAGGGCATTGAGTAAGATATGTTCATTTTTGGGGAGTCCTCAGTATACTGATAAAGTTACAGCTTCCAGGAAAGTTTTGAGTTTCGCTAGATGCCTTGTGGAGATTGACTTAAAGATGGAGTTACCTTCTGTTATTCCAATTACTTTGCATGATGGGAAGGTCCTAAAGCAGCCTGTTTTATTTGAAGAGAGGCCTATGTTCTGCTCCAAATGCAACAAACTAGGGCACAATGAAGAAGGACATGATGATTCAAAAGGAAGTTCTGCTTTGTATGTGTGCAGGTCAAAAAAACATGGTGTGTCTAAACCTAACCCCCCCCCCCAAAGAAGAAGAAAGTGATTATTGTGAGGATGATGGGAAGGCAAATAGTGCGTGAATTACGATAAGGCTCTGCTCACATTCTGGGGATCTTCTTTGGTGCAAGCAAGCTTACATTTACGATAGAGGCAAGAATGTGGCTTAACAATAAAGGGAAGGAAGTGGAGAAGGGGGTCACTCCTATCACTAATGTTTTTGTTGTTTTGTCTCGATAAGAAGCGGCTCTTGGAGGCGGATGTGGTGGAGGAAGATGATCAATTGAATTAGGATGGCCCTGGTGCTTACGGTTTCTAAGAAGTCTAGGAAGAAAAAGAAGAATAATAGGCATAACACACCTGCGGTGTTTTCGGAAATGGTAAAATTTCTGAGATGATGTCTCTGAGGTAGATCACCTCTAGGTAGACAAAAATGATAGGGTTTTGGAATGTTAGAGGGTTCAATAAGGATTTTAAACAATCTGATGTTGTCTCTTATCTCAGGCAGCATCAGATTTCCTTATTTGGAATCCTTGAGACTAACTGTCTCAAAAAAGTTTAGATTCCTTCCTTGGAAAGAAAATTCCTCTTTGGAAGTATGTACATAATTTTGATTTGCATACTATTAAGAGAATGATGGCTATTTGGGATCCTGCTATTTTGGATGTGGTGGTTTTGGAGATGGATGTTCAATGGATACTTTGCAAAGTTAAGATCCTTGTTTACGGTGATTGTTTCTGATCACTTTTGTTTATGGCATGCATTCTATTGGTGATATGAGATCCATGTGGATAGAATCGGGGAACTCAGCGTGCATTACGGTCTCGCTGGATGGTCTGGGTGATTTTTACATTTGTTTTATATGTTGAAGACAAGAGGGTGGGAATGTGCCATCGATTATGAAATGCGAGGATGGTATTGGTACTGTTGTCACGGATGCTAATCTCAACGATATGAACTCCTCGGGTGAGTTTTTCACTTGGAATGCTCTTGGTGTCTTCTACATAATTGATAGGGTCATGATCAATGCATATTGGTATGATTGGAACTGAACTCTCGGCATTTTTGACCCTCTGGTCTTCACTCAGACCACTCTCCTGTAGAATTACAATTTTTTGCAGATTCTATGGTGGAAGGAAACCCCTTTAAGTTTTTAATATGTGGATGCGACATGTGGTTATATTGATATCCTAGTGCAAAGTTGGGGACAAAGAGGCTGTTAGTGCTTGCTATGTATCGACTTTGTAAAAGACTTAAAAGGCTCAAGTTCCTTTGAAAGTCTTGAATCAAAAGCATTATGCTCATATCTCTGTTAAAACTGAAAATGCTCTCAAGGTGCTTGGTAATCTTCAGTCTGAGTATAATCATAGGCCTTCTGATTTGTTGGCTACTCACATTCTGGATTAGAAAATGGTTTTCCATGGTTTGGAAGATGCTGAGGCTTCTTTTTTAGCACAAAAAGCCAAAGGTGTGTATATGAAGCTCAGTGACAGGGGATCCAAATTCTTTCATTCCTTGGTGCAAAGGAACAATGTCAGGAGGCATATATCCTCTGTTAAACTTCCCGATGGCCCTTTCACCACTTCTTATGACCAGGTTGGAGACACTTTTGTTGAGTTTTATCTTGATCACAGAAATGCGAGGCTTCGTTGTTCTATAGAAGAAGATGTAGTTAATCTTTGGTCTAAAGTCTCGAAATGCAATTTGTGGATCTGTTATTAAAGGAGGTTATACGTGGATGTAAAAGAAGCTTTGTTTTCTTTCTCGATGATAAGTCTCAGGACTGATGGTTACTCAAATTTGGTTTTTCAAAAAAATCTTGGGATATTGTTGGGATTCTTTTACTAATCTTTGTCTTGGAATTTTTGAGAATGATGCTATCTTTGAAGCAGTTAATCATCTTTGTCATTGCCTTGATTCCTAAATCTACTCATGCCTCTTATGTGGGTGGTTATAGGCCTATATCTTGTTGAAATGTTACTTATAAGGTGATTTCTAAGATTTTGGCCTCTAGGCTTCTGTTTGTCTTCTGATATTATTGATGAGGCTCAGGTGGTTTTGTGGATGGTAGATCTATGTCGGATAATATTTTCTTGTGTCAGGAGTTGATCAGACATTATGGAGTTAAAAGGGGCCCTCCTAGGTGCTTGAATAAGGTGGATATTAAAAGGCTTTCGATTCTGTCTATTGGTCTTTTTAGAGGATGTCTTAAGAGGCTTTGGATTTCCAAATATGTTTATAAAGTGGATTATGCTTTGTGTTACTCTGCTTCCTATTCTATATCTATTAATGGAGAAATGAAAGGATTTTCCTGGAAAGAGAGGCTGAGACAAGGTGATCCCTTATCTCCCTTTACATTTGTTATTGGTATGGAGTATCTGCCCGAATCTTTGAGGATTACGGGGAGGATTCGATTTTAATTATCATCTTTCAATTTGTCGAGTTTGAAAATTAATCACCTTGCTTTTCTTGATGATCTGATGTTGTTTGCTAGGGGGATCCCTTTTACGTATCTCTTCTTATGAATTGTTTATCTTGTTTTGGTGAGTGTTACGGCACTGGTTGCTAATATGATGAAATCTGAAATGTTTTGTCTTTGGTTTAAATGAGGAGGATAAGGTGATCCGCTTGATATCACTGGGTTTAAATGAAGGGTTTTCTATCGGATACCTTGGAATCCACTTTATGTCTTTGTTAGGCTGAATGTTGTCCATTATGATCCTTTGTTCACTTCTTTGAGGAATCATTTACGTAATTGGAAAGGTGGTTCCCTCTCTTATTATGAGCGATTGCGGCTTATACTTTCTGTAATCCAAGGTGTTTATTGTTTACGGCTTGGCATCTATCTGTTATTGGCGGTGTCAAGATGAAAATGGACCGACTTTGTAAAGGTTTTTGTGGGGTGGATCGGTGACACTTTCAAGAAATCTTTGGTAGGTTGGGACAGGATTTGTGTTCCTAAATCCGAAGGAGGCACTGGGATTTTCGGTTGGATGCTTGGAACTTGGCTCTTCTTTCCAGAATCCTGTGGAATTTTCAATGAAAAAAAGACAGTCTTTGGGTCAGGTGGATCAGTGAAGAGTACTTAAAAGGTTGTGATATTTGGAGCTATCAATGCAAACTTGGTGATTCTGCTTTGATTAAGGCTCTTTTTAGAATCAGGGACAGGCTTTTGGTTGCCTCTGGTTCTGCTGATGCTGTTGTTTCTTTGATGCATACGTTTTGCTTAGGTCCTAGACTAAGACCTAGTGTTGCTTATGACTTCTTTAGGAGAAAGCAGGCCAAAGTCTGGTGGTGCAAGACTGTTTGGAACTCTAGGGCTACTCCTAAACAATGCTTCATGCCGTGGATTGCTATGCAGAATAGTTTACTTACTTCTGATAAATTGGTTACTGATGATAAGGTTTGTCCTCTTTGTGGTTTGGTGGAAGAGTCTGCTTCCCATTTGTTCTTTCAGTGCCCTATCTCTTGTATGGTTTGGGGGAAGATCAAAATTTGGCTTGGAATCAATAAGAGTTGGAGAGCTGTTCTTAGTTTTGTGAGATGAATTACAAGGCATTGTAAAGGACCTCCCATGCTAATGTGGCTAGTGCATACGTCTCTGTGGTTGTGTCTTGGCTTTGGTATATGAGGAACAAAAAAGAGATTTGAAGGCTTATTGATGATGATTAATGACATTTTGCATTGTATTAAGACTCACCTCTATTATATAATGCAAGCTGCTTTTCCTTTGTACACTTTTACCCCATGATGTTAGGGTTTTGTATATCTTTTGTTTTGGCTTACAGTAGTTTGTTGGTGGTTGTTTGAGATAATTTTATTTCTCAACACACCAAGGGATACGCTCTGTGAGTTGTGTTCTCATATGACCCCTTTTTGGCAGTTTTGAGTGTAGATAGGGGTTTACTGGCTGTTGTTTCTTGTAGCATATAACCTCAGGGGTCTTATGCTGCTTGAAATCAACAAATCTAACCTCTTCTCAACATTTTGTAGATACTAGACTAGTTCTTTTGTTTAGGATGTAGCTCTTGTAGTTTGCATACCTTCGTTTAATATATTTACATTTAACAAAAAAAAAAGATATTTGCCATAAAATAAGAGATAATTCCCAAAAAATCAATCTCTTATTTTTCCATTAATAATCGAACAAATAGATAATTAATTAATTACACATGTGACATAATCTAGAATAAATTCTTTTCCTAATTATTTATCACATGGGGCGCCACTTTTAATATCATTTTAATAGAAAATGTCTTTTCTATTTTACATATTAGTTACGAAATAAATAATATTGCATATTCATTAAATAGACCAACTATTTAATTTATTCTCAAGGTTCCATAAAACGAGAAAACACTCGCGTGTTAGGAGCCAATCCGGGGACCATGGACCTATAACCAGTAGCTACAATAAATTGAATAAAACATTCATCGAACAGAATATTTCCACTCAACTTATTAATTCCGGAACTACGCCACCATAAATCTGAAACTGAACTCTATCGATTATAGATATAACTTATTCTCAAAACGTCGAGTCGAGTCGAAAAGTGTCCATTGATATAATCATTACATATAAACTAACCTTCCATAGACTATCCGTAATGAAGGGATTATTTCTGTAAACCTTCTTCAATACATCTCATCCTTATTTACTATTAACCCACTAGTGATCAATTAGTTCATAACCAATACGAACTACGCGGATCGATCAGTTTCTAGGATTAACAAATAAGGGGATTGTCTTTCTACTTTCTGTAGGAAGGAATGGATTCCATATCTGTGAAATACACACTTCTCACTCATTCCAGAATAGTGCCAACGTGAAAGTGATTTGGACCGCGCCTATTAGCGATCCTTAACGAACACATCAAACTCTATCCTGAAACAAGTAGGAGTCTGTAATCACTTCAGGATTAAGGTCAATCCATATATGATCATCTTGTGATTTAATAAGATTTTTCAATCACGGAATTATATGAGAAACGCAGATTAAATCGGTCCAGTCCTATATGACTCTCTCATATTAAAATGCCCCACTTAGACAACCAATGTCGACGGTCCGGATAAGACGGTCACACCATAAAGTGTTCTGGGCGCATTAATGGTGGTTTAATCAATAGACCCCATACTTTGATTAACTTCACCACGGACTAACATTTTAAGTGTATCACCATAAACTTAATCCTCATGTGTGACACACACTAAATTATATGGCTACATATGATACGACTTTGGGTTTTCAGCAGTGTATTAAATATAAGCACAAAGCAAATAATAAGATGAGAATAAATCTGTCATTTATTAATTCTAAAAACAATTACATAAATTGTCTTTCGGACGTTAATTCCAACAATCTCTCACTTGCCCGTAAGGACAAGCAACAATTGTCTTTCGGGCACACTATATCTAACAGAGAGAAACTCGGATAATAACCAAATAGTTTGAGAGTTTATCTTTTACTCACAAATTTATCTTTTCCTTTTAGGAAAATAAAACATTTATCCAATAGGAAAACAAATTTCCTATTTAACCAATAAGAAAACTAATTTCTTATTTATAATTATTTAACACATAAATAATTATTTTATCCACATTATAATTAATTAGGAGAAAATTTCTTTTCCCAAAACCAAATAAATATGGCGTCATTTTTATGCCATTTGGGATAATAGAAAATGTATTTTCTATATTACATATTATTTACCAAATAAATAATATCCAAGATATTCATTAAATAGCCGGCTATTTAATTTATTCTCGAGGTTCCACAAAGCGTGAAAACACTCGCGTGTTAGGAGCCAACCAGGGACCATTGACCTATAACTTGATCCTACAATAAATTGAATAAAATATTCATCAAACAGAACATTTCTACTCAACTTATTAATTCCGGAATTACGTCACCTTAAATCTGAAATTGAACTCTATCGATTATAGATATAACTTATTCTCAGAAATTCGAGTGAATAAGTGTCCACTGATATAATCATTACTTATAGACTAACCCTCCATAGACTATCCATAACGAAGCGGGATTATTTCTATAAACCTTCTTCACTACATCTTATCCTTATTTACCATTAACCCACTAGTGATCAATTAGTTCATAACCAATATGAACTCGGCCGATCGATCAGTTTCTAGGATCAACAAATAAGGGGATTGTCTTTCTACTTCCCGCAGGAAGGAATGGATTCCATATCTGTGAGATACACACTTCTCACTCATTCCAGAATAGTGTCAACGTGAAAGTGATTCGGACCGCGCCTCTTAGCGATCCTTAACGAACACATCAAACCCTATCTTGAAACAAGTAGGAGTATGCAATCACGTCAAGATTAAGGTTAATCCATCTATGATCATCTTGTGATTTAATAAGATTTCTCAAACACAGAAATATATGAGAAATACAGATTAAATCGGTCCAGTCCTATATGACTACATCATATATAAATGCCCCACCTAGATAACCAATATCGACGGTCCGGATAAGACGGTCACACCATAAAGTGTTATAGGCGCATTAATGGTGGTTTAATCAATAGACCCCATACTTTGATTAAGTTCACCACGGACTAACATTTCAAGTGTATCATCATAAACTTAATCCTCCTGTGTGACACACGCTAAGTTATATGGCTACATATGATACGACTTGAGGTTTTTATTGAGTTGTATTACTTACAAGCACGAAGCAAGTAATAAGGCGAGAATAAATCTATCATTTTTTAATTATAAAAACAATTACAAAAATTGCCTTTTGGGCACTTTTTCCAACAATCTCCCACTTGCCCATATAGACAAGCAACAATTGTCTTTCGGGCACTACATCTAACAATCTCCCACTTGCCCATAAAGACAAGCAATGATTGTTTTTAGAGCACCATGCCCTTATTATTTCTATCCACTACATTCTCCCACTTGCTCTAAAACAGATCAGACATATCTCCCAATTTCATACCGGTCGTGCGCTTATCAGTGACAGTAGATGCCACACGACTCGGTAAATGATCAACTAGGTTGTCGGCTCAAGGCGAACTTTTAGGACCGAAACTCTGCCTCTCTGCACGGTCTGTCTGATCAGGTGGTACTCTCTCTCAATATGCTTTTGACCTCTTGTTATTGTAAAGATTATTTTCATGAGCTACCTCTCAACTATTTTCACAGTAAAATGGTATCGGCTCATCGAGACCTGGAATCAATTCCCAATCCAACAAAGAACTTCTCATGCCATATTGCTTCTTTAGCTGCTCCAAAAGCTGCTATGTATTTGACTAACAGAATCGAATTGGCAGTGCTGGATTGCTCCAGACTATAGCTCCATCACTATAAGAAAACACTGAGCCTGAGATCGATTCACGGTCATCCTTAGTCCGACTTAAAATCAGAAACAATGTAGTCAACAATACTCAAGTTTGCACCCCGAATACTCAAGAATACAACTCCTCTTTCTCTAAAGGTACTTGAGGATGCACTATACAGCTACTCAATGTCCGAATCCATGATTCGACTGTTATTGACTTTTAATAATCTGACATTCTCTATCCACCAGAGAATTCATCCATTTTCTCTTTATCCAAAGACCGAGAGAATTATTCCATGAGGGGTTGGGTAGGAAACCTCTCATTGAATTTTCATACGAAAAAGCATTATCATCTTAACCAATAAGATTCATGGGATATTTCCAACAACTTGTTCTCATGAATTCGACCGAATCAATTTCTAAGAATATAGTCCACTTCTTGATTCAGAGAAGCTTTGGCTCGTCAGTTCCTGACATTAGATAACACGCCCATGTTTCTTACAACTATTGCAGTGTCACCTTTATGAACACCAATATTCACTACTTTACCAACATTGATACTCTGTCTATGAAAGACTCAACAATATTCTGGTTAAGCCCACATATTTCAAACATGTGGATTTTAATGACCTAGAGTTTTGCTTTAATCCACCAATGGATGTAAGCATATGCAGTCAATCTACCATTCGCTTTGAGCTAAAACCCTTCTGTTCTGATTGAATTAAGGCTCCGTTGCACCGCAAGAAAGTTTCAAGGCATCACCCCTGGTAATCTTTCTGCTTTCCATAGAGTCAAGCAAGGCTGAGTGGTGAGAAAGTTTCAGGGCATCACCCCTATTATAATATCTACTTCTCAGGGAATTACCCTTAGACCACTTGGCTTTGCTTAGAAAGGTAAACGTTCTCATTCATTCCACTCCTTTTCAAGTAGATCCAATTTCTCCCACTGGGCCTGAGACACTCAGGTGGTTCTACATGAGTGTGAACAGACATGGAGTACCATTAACTCCATTTAAAGGTATATGACTTTAAACCAACCTCCTTTTTCAAAATCCTATAAAGTCCTTCGAAAAGACCATAGGTTATCAATCACCCCTATTTGACTGTAAAGTCTGCATGATCACAGTGGGTCAATGGTTAAACCATACTCCCACTACATTTAGGTGGATCGATATTCTGATCAGGTTCAGTAGGTAATTTATCAGCGTAATCCCCAAAAACCAATGTTGGATATGGTTTGATTAAATCAGATAGTAAATTTTTGAGTGACTTTACTTCAAGGTCTAAGGTTGTTATCTAAACATTCTTTTAGAAAGGATGTAACAGTGTAACCGTCACTATCCGATCTTAAGAATCTTATAATCAACCTTTACTCATTGCATTAAGATATTTCATGATCAATCACCATATGAACGTGTACGTAAAATCTCCAGTCCTACCTTCAAGCACTAGTGTTAAATGCCTCTATTTGTGGAAGTGGAGTAAATTTACTTCACTCTTTATCCACAAATTCATAAGCATCTTTTAGGTAGACTTCTCGGTACTACATAATATGTAAAACGTTATTTTGCAACTAATACCTTAATTGAGTTAAGCAGTGTAATATAGCGTATCAATAACTATAAAAGACAATATATGGTTTATCCTTTCAGTGAAATCGTTTCACTGGGAGGTAGGCCGAGCATTAGTTCCGAAAACTTTGTTATAGCCTATATCTGAGCATGGAATACTCGCATCTCTGGTCATATCAGAGATTCCTCCAAATATTTAGATAAACTTTGGCATTTCAAGTAGCCATCAGACAAAATGTCTACCAATAAGACACTATCATTGGCTTGTATCTTTCATAAGACCCCGAAGGTCAATATGAACAAGTTATGATACTTCTTTAGCTCTATTACCATTTTCTAATTGAGAGGTTACTTAGTCATTTTTCCTTTGAGATAGTGTTCTTAGACTGGGAGATAGGAATCACTCTTAGCCAGTCTCCAGATCTTATCTTTAGGATATATGCTCTAATTAATAGATGCTGAAGAATTGTTTATCTTAATATGGAAACCATTTGTCTAAATAGTTTATGACGTGTTACATATACCTTTTCAGCATTACTTAGTGGTTCTAACTTTATCAGACAAAAGTCCGAGCCTCAGAATCGTATACAAATGTCATATTCACTTTCTTAAGGCAACTATATTATCGATTTGAAAATGAATCCATTTGTTCCAACGAATCTGAAAACAGAAATTAATTCTGCGATATTCAAGGATTAAAATCCGAAATTTGTTTCCTTATATCACTCCGACTATCTTAGCTGAAATAACTACTCGTTGTCTACTCTTCATCATGAATGCCCATCTACCTTGTTCTTAGAAAAGAACTTTAGCTTCTGAGTCAAATTACCCGGTTAAGAAAGTCTTTAAGGATTCACAGGTTAGTAATTCAAAATCACTTTCCTTATCCTATGCTTTCTTTTATTAATGTTCTGGTTTTGCCTTTAACTTATTTAGTTTAGATGAATTACACTTGCAGACATTTACCTTCCCATTCTCGACTTTCTTTAAAGGAAATGACCGTGAACTAGCAGTTCATTTAAGTAGACACTACTCGTGAACTGAGGGATGTCTAAGTGAGATTGATACCAAATAATTCTCATCATCTTTGAACTAATTTTGTTTTGTCTCTCGCACTACACGAGTGACAGCAGTCACATTCTTATCAATGTCACTTAAGTTTGAACGCTCAAGAGGAGAATCCTTTACCGAAAAATTAATTTGCATTCTCCATTACTGAGTTCAACGATCTTGTTACTTTTCCAGTTTTATGAAGTCGATTACCAGTCAATTTATCGTGTTTAGCAGTTTATATACCATGAGATGATATGCAGTTGCAAAAATAAATTATGACAGAAATATAAATCAAATCATACACCACAACAAATGATGATTTTAGGAATTATAAACGTGATGTCATGCATGCAGTTTATCCTACCATTCCAAAGATTTAATCTCACACCTACAGTGCCGCCGTAGGATAGGTCAAAGAGGTGACGATTAAATTGAGACAATCTCTCTCAACATTTAAACCATTGAGAATCAAACATCTCCGTTTAGTTGTCGATTACCTTCATTTTTTAGCCAAGATATTTCCAAAAATATCCTTGTGAGTGTGACCTACTATTTCAGATTTTTAAGTTCGCCACGAGTATGCCGCCGTAGGGTAGGTCAGTGACCCGACGAGTACTCAAAATCTTATCCTTTCGGAAACCAAGCCTTGAATTTTGATAACAGTGAAGGCCATCCGTAGGGGCCGAAATAAAAGTGGCACGAGGCGTCACCATTCTCTCACGCACTTGTGTAAACAGTAGAGGCCGTGGGGTCGGTTGTCACCTTACCCGCTCCCACTCGTTTTAAAAAATAGGTAGTCTTATTAGGATTTTCAGAATTTCTTCACAACTCGAAAAAAAAAATCATGAATATGTAAATTAATCCTCCCACTAGTTCATCGGTTCCAAATACCGTCTAACCAGTGTCACTTATTCACGACTTTCCAATTTCTCGGATTTATAAATTCTTTGTGTACACACTACACAAATAAAATTCACCAAGAATTTTTATAATCCTAATACATTAGGACTTATGATTCCCCATTAATTCGAAAAACAATAAATCACAAAATTTAAAGCTCTCTGTTGGTCCCAGAGAAGGGTAGAACTATAGTCAGAGGGGGGGTGAATGACTATAGTGGAGTTTCAAAAACATTTCTTGTGATTAAAAGCTTTTGGGCAGCGGATAAGTCCCTTCTTACTAGATTGTTTCAAAGCAGTTTATACATTCACAGATATAGGGTATAACGTAGGCAATTAAATGAGTGCAGTAAAGTAAATTGCAGAAAGTAAATTGACACAAGGCTTATAGTGGTTCAGGGTGGTGTAATCCCTTAATCCACTCTTCTCCTGTGATGATTGGAGGAATTCACTATTGTTTTCACAGATACAATAGTAAGATTGTCCTTGACTTCCCAAGCTTCACAATCTACAAGACTATCACTCATTGGTCGCAATGATTCGATGATTGAGTCTCTTTCACTTTGCTCTTGAGATCAAATCCTTGGCGACTATCACAAACACAACTCCTTCTCGGATGACTTCTGATTCAGTTGCTTCAGTTTATTGTGAATGAGATTCACAAGCTTGATTGATCAATCTCAGTGATAAATATAAAATTGTAGTTCTGATGTCTGAGTTGACCTCTAGATGAATCCTTGTAAGTTCAGAGAGAAGGCTTTTCAAATTGACAAAGTTTCTGCTTGGTTTTCTTTTTTCTTGATCGTTTTTTTTTATCTGTCAATCAATGCCTTTTATTTATAGCCTTGAGTATCCTTGATTTGAAATTCCTTCCGTTGGCTATATTAAGGAGGGGAATAATCCTTGATTTTATTCTTGATTCCCCCTTAATTACATTCTCCTTGATTTCAGTGATCTGATTTTTCTTCAAATGTATAGCAGAAAATCCATCCTTGATTGATCCTCTATTGATTGTGCATTAAATGCATGATCCTCTGAATCATCATCATATTTCAATTCTGTTCTGATAAGGATTACTTCTCCGTTCTCTGAACGGTCGAGTGATCTATGTGACTTTGCCATTTAGATCTTCCTTCACTGTTTTTGCCTTCACTTAGCCGAAAGTCAGTTTACTCTGCCGATTCACTGTTTCCATCATTACTTCAGTTTAAGGAGAATCTTTGTACTTCACTGATCATTGGTTTGGGTGAGATCAGTGTACACCATATTTGAACATTAAGTTTCATCATTTGAACCATAACTTAGACTTATCCAAGGTCATCACAAACTTCCTTGGTTATAAGTCATACCATTAAGTCTTCATTGCTTCTTTACATGTACTTGGCTGGCTTTACTCTGCCGAATGTCTGTTTTACTTTGCCGTCCTACCAACTAGTACAATACTTGTCTGACTTAACTTATACAATATGTCAGACTCTAAGTAAAGACTTATACAGAGAATTCTAACTTATTTCAGGCTTGCTATAACGGCTAGTATGGCCATCATCAAAACATAATAAAATGTTCCTAACAATTTCCCCCTTTTTCATGATGCCAAAACCCTCATAAGCCTGAATATAAGTAAGCCAAATTTTTCATAATAATTAACAGAATAAGAACTCAACAGTTTTATTCATCCATTAAAGGGCAATAAGTTCAAAAATTTATTTAAGTGTTACAAACTACATTTTGCTTAATTCAGCCTTGTACCTTTTGAACTTTGTAATCTGAACCTCTTCAATGTCTTTCCAATCAATTTTTGGAAACTTCCACTTCCAGTATGCCATAGCAGTGTATTCAGATACTCCCTTGAATACTTTCTTGGCAAAGTGTCTGTTGAAATCTGGCATGGTCTCATTTGCCCTAGGTTCTCCAAAGTGCTTCTCAAGTCTCTCCCTAGCTTCAACAATATGTGAGTCAGCAAACTTCAGACTTTTGTAGAGACTCCACTGCTCCTGTTTGTCCATTCTTCCTATAGGGTTGAAGAATTTTACCATATAGTTGAAGTCTTCTAGTTGTTCAATTGGCAAGTCTTCTGGTCCTTTTGCAGAAAGTGGTATGGCTGAACTTGGTTTGTTGTTGGTTTGTTTTAGAAGTGCAAATTCTCTCTTGACATCATTGTAGAGTTTGGCCATATCAGTTCTCATCCTTTCATCCTGATAGCTTAGCCAATTAGCCCATGCTTCATCTTGTGAAAAATGAGGATAAAGTCCTTCATGTACTCTGAAAAATTCTCTTACATAGTCAAAGACATCCGCTTTCGTCTCGCTTTGCTTTTGTGACCGATGTAATGCGTTACGTGCCCACCACCAGTGTATCCGAGGCCTGCTGCCTCTCTTTGGTGTTTCCTCTGGTGCTAAGTCTATGTTGACTTGCTGATCCTCTTTGCTGGCTAGATCCAAGTCTTTGCTGATTGTCGGGTCTGTCTCTGTCATCATCTCTTCTTTGCATGGGGTGAGGAAATCCAATGTAAGGTTCGTTTAGGGCTTTTTCTCTTTCTTCTCAAGCCCTCCTCTGCTGTTCCTCTGCTTCATTTCTGATTCTGATTTCTCTGTCCCTTGCTCTCATTTGTTCTTCAGTGAAGTTTGGGGGTCTAATAGTTGATCCTTCAGGCTTATCATGATTTTCCCCCTTTTTGGCAGCATCATCCCTCTGCTGGAGTAAGATGCTATTTGTAGTCTCTGCCGTTCCAATCAGAGAGTCCAGCTTTGATTCAATGGATGTGAATCTGTTATCATGACTAGTCAGTTTCTCAGTGACACTGTGGAATCTTGTGCCAAATGCCACTGCCATAGAGTCATTTTCCTTAGAAATGTGTTGCCTGAGACCTGCAAGACTATTTGTGATGTTAATGTTGAGTTGTCTCATCAAATATCCTTGGCGTTGAACAACAATGTTCTGTGCCATGATGTATTCAGCAATGGCCTCAAATTTTCGCTCAATGGAGTAGCTTTTGTCATTGAATGCCGAAGTCATGGATCTGAGATGCATGGCTTGCTGCTCTAGTTCTTCTGCCAGCAGGTCTGCTGCTTTTTCAATGGTTTCATTTGTGATACCAGTGGCCAGCTAAGAGAGTTTGTGCCGAATGTCAGCTGGTTCTGGGTCTGTTTTTTGTCCTCTGTCTTGATGCTGAGTCACATCTACATTGACATCCAGATCTTCATGAATTTAGGTAGATGTGTATGCTGGTGTAGCTTGAGCTGCTATTCCCCCTTGCTCTGTCTTTGCCGGGATTTCCTTGGATCTGAGAGGCGCAAGGTGAGCTGTGTCCACTATGTTTGTCTTTGTCGGCGGAGTTTTGCAGATAGTGGTTGAGTGGTTGTCTTAGCTGGTGTTGTGGACTTGTTAGATGCATGTGACTGTAGAAAAGTTTTTAGAGGAATGTTATCATCAATTGCATCCGGTGTAGAAGTAACCTCTTCTCCTTGTTTGCCATGATCATCAGCATGATGATCATCATTATCATTGTCATCTTGATCATCTCCATCATTTTGATCAGTATTGTCTTCACCATCTCCATCATATTTTGAGTCATCACTGTGTCCGTCGGAGATCTGGGACAGTTTTGCCTTTGCTGCATCAACCATGTCCCAGAGAGGAGATTCATCAAGTACACCAACCAGAGTGGTGATTTCCAGAAAGTTAAAGAGCCATGCCTCCTCAGCAAGCATGCGTTCCGAATCTAGAAGCTGGTTTCTGGAATCACCTTCTTTCCATTCAAGATATTCTGCAATTCGATCATCAATATCGTTTGCAGACATATGTGTGGGTTCTTCTGAAGATTCCTCATCATCTCCAGTGTCTCCTGTAACTTCCTCATTTGGAGGTTGTTGATCCTCACTTTCATTTTCTTCTTCTTGTTGTTCTGCCTCAACATCAGAATCCTCTTCTTCTTCTTCATCGATTAATTTTCCAAAGGCCGTCTTTTCCAGATTGCAGTGAACCTTTTGCTTCTTTCTTTGACCGGAGGGATGAGTTGTGGTTTTCTTTCTCTTCCCTTCTCCGGCTTGCTTTTTCTGTTTGACATAGGTAAACATGACCTTGGACTCATGCAATTTGTGAAGTTGTACAACAGGGACTTTGAGGTATTGCATCAGATAGTGTAACTGAATCCCATATGACTTTTTCACCCAGAATTGTCCTTTCTTTGTCTTTCCTTCTGTTTTCCCCTTTTCGGCCACTTTTACTTCACCTTGGATTTGTTCTTTGATTCTTAAAAATAAGTATTTTGCCCAATTGAACTCTAGATTGTTGTAGATGATTACCATTAGCCGCATTCTGATTTCTGTCATAGCATTATTTGCTCCCAAATTTCCTTCAATGCTTTTGCCAATTAGGCCACTGAACTCACTGAATGGTTTCTTTAAAGTGGATCTAAGACAATTGACCTTCTTGGACCCTGGGTTTGCCGTTTTGGCGATTGTCGGCCAGAAATCATCCAAGTTTTGTGGTACCAAGGTAACTTTCGCTTGACCCTTATTTGAAAGTTTAAGATGTTGTTAGAGATGTAGTGCCGAGGAAGACAATTTGTGTAATTGCTTCTTTTTTAATAATGGATGATCTAGTGGAATTTATCTCACCTTGAAGCCATTACTTGCTTTGTGCTTGTAAATAATAAGAGTGTAAAGATTTACGAAAATTTCAAACCCTAAGTATATCAATTTGTGTAATTGTTTTTAATAATGATAACACGCTTAACTTGCTTTGTCTTGTAAAGTAATACACATGGCATGTATATCAAGTATGTAACCGCTTAACGTGAGGATTGAGTGAGATTGAGTTAGATATACTTAAAGCTGTTAGTCCGTGGTGAACTTAATCGAGTTTAGGGTCTCTTGATTAAAACACCAATAATGCATGAGAACACCTTAGGGTGTGATAGTCTTATCGGACTATCGGTAGAGGGTACCTACGTGGGGCATTTATATATGATGGCATTCATATAGAATTTGGACCGATTTGATCTGAATTTCTCGATATAATTCCGTAATCGAGGAATCTTATTAAATCATTAGATGATCATATATGGATCAACCTTAATCTGAGGTGATCACGAGTCTTTGCTTGTCCGGGGTAGTGTTTGATGTGTTAATTACGGTTCACTTAAATATGTGTTCCAAGCCACTTCTCATTGGCACTATCTCAGGATGAGTGAGTAGTTACGATTTTCACGGACATGGAATCCATTCCTTCTGCGGGAAGTAGAGGCACGATCCTTATTTGTTAGCCCTAAGAAAGTGATCGATCCGGGAGTTCACATTTGACTAATTGATCACTAGTCGGATATGTGTACTAATTGATCATCGAGGGGTTAATGGTAAATAAGGATAAGATATTACTATGTTGGGTTCACGGAGACATCCCACACGAGAATGGGCCGATCTATGGAGGGTTAATCCGTATGTAGTGATTATATCAATGGGCGCTTATTCACTCATGGGTTGAGTATAAGTACACATCTATAATCGGTAGAGTTCGATTTCGGGTTTATGGTGGCGTAATCCCGGAATTAATAATTAATGTACTTATTCATTCGATGAATAATTAATTATTGGAGCTACGGTTATAGGTCCATGGTGGTCCCGATGTGAAACACGTAATTCGGACTAATAATCTTGTTATTTGGGCCTCATTGATGATAATTAATTGGTGGGCTAATTAATTGATATGCATGGATATTATTTAGTTGGGCTAAATAATATAATACACATAAAAGACATTTTATGTGGGCTAAAACCCTAGGGGAGGTGGCGCCATTTTGGTTCTCTTTTAGCACAAGAATTGATTTTCTTGTGTTATGGAAAATAAAAGATATTCTTGTTATGTGATTGGTTGGATGACTTGTTATTTGATTTCCTATTGGTCAATACATGTCACAATTAGTCATTAAGGAAAATATCTTTTTATTTTGTTTAATTAATTATTTATATAATTAATTAATACTTGGAGACCCAGATTTACTCTCTATAAAAGGAGAGTTATTCAAGGATATGGGCAAGTGAAAATTTAGACCACCATCATTAAAAGAGAGAAAAAAATTGTTTTCTCATCTAGGGTTTTAGAGGAAGAAAAACTTGGAGTTTTTCTTGGTGTTGCATATCAAGGAGGTTCGTGTATCAAGAAGGGTATCCACCAACCGCCGTTTGGAGAACACATCGGAAGATCTTGGCTTCTCTTCCTACTATTGGTAACATGGTCATAACCCCCTTGTAGTAGTTTAAGTCCTTTAATTATGTATTGTGGTATATGAATCGTGATCCATCCGCTGCGCATAGATCTAATTCGTTTAGATCTGAGAACCTGCATCCTTCATGTGGTATCGGAGAAAGGTTCCACGATTTATATAATCATAATCGTAATTAAACGATTTAAAGGAGTGGAATTGCATGTAGGTGATATTTTACTTATTATTATGCATTAATAATTTTTAAATTGCTATGGTTGAAGAGATGGATTGGGGTTGGCACCGTTTTCCCGTTAGATCTATTGTAAACTCATATAAACGATGAAAATTCGTTCATATGAGTATAGGAAATTATGTAATTTATTTATTATTGCAAGTTTAATTTCCTGAAAATAGATCTGTACATTAGCTGTATAGTGTTTTCGTTTTTCCGTTGTTTGAGCCGTTAAAACGAAGATCCCTCCGGTCAGAATCAAGATTGGAAGTTGATGAACAATCCCACAAATTTTGGTGTCGATCAGAGTCCGTTTGGGTTTCCGTTCGTTGCTGCGAAGTGGCTGCTGTAACAGAAAAACGCAGGATTCACAGAAACCCTAACTGTGACTTCTTCGATTTTCTGGGAACAATTGGACCGTTCAAATTAAAATCCGACCGGTCAGATCGCATATCATGGAGTTTTTGACGTAGCATAAAAATTTCAGATCGATCGGGATTCATCTCAATCCCGATCGGCCTCGGGAAGTATATGATGCGCTGCTGAAAAAGTCTGTTTCAGCAGCAAGTTGGGCGGCTCACTGAGGAAGATTGACAAGTCAAAGCTCCGATCCAACCGTCCATCTTGAAGCCCAAGAATGAAGATCAGATCTGGAAAGTTTCGTCCCGATCCGAGTTCGTTTGATATGCCGATCGTCAAAGATTCTCAACAGCTGCAGATTAGGGTTTTAATTTATTTTTGAATAGATTAATTACGGGGTGCCAGCGGTCCATCTCGGTGTTTATTTTCCGCACTAGTATACATGTGTAGATTGTATGAGTAGAACCGGAAAATTGCCATGACATGCATCATATCATGAATTCCACTCCATATGCATACATGTAGAAATTAATTCGAGAGAATTAGTTAGGCATGTATAAAACACACGATTAGTTTTAATTAATTGTTTGATATTAATTAGAAACTAATTAGGGTAAAAACCGAGGAACACGGGTTTTTCAATCGTCGAGGTTGGGTGATGGATTCTCGGTGAATCCCACTCTGCGAAAGCATAAGGAGTAAAATCCGAAACCTCGTGGTTAAGGTGTTGGATTCTCGGTGAATTCCACCTTACCTACAAGGCGAGATTACGTTTTTGTTCCGTAGTGTCTCGTGAAAGTTTGATGTTTAAGGATTGGATAATCACGGGCAAAAGGTTGAAAGTGGTTTAACCACGGTTGGGTGGTCAACGGTAGCTACGGCTCAATCGACTTCACCCTCCACGTGTGGCGTTTGCGAAGTGCAGCAATCTTGAGCCATCCGAAGAGCCACTACGGCTCAGCGGAGCTCTCTAGCCTTGACCCGTCCGGCGGCCACATATGTTCTAACGAATAGGTCGGGTGGGCTAGCCCACATAACCGACAACATTCGGGCCTATGATTTATTGTTCCTTAATGTAACATCAAGTCCAAAAGCGTGATCGATAAACCCACCACTTTTTCAAAATATTGAGTGGGAGCGGGAGAAGCGACGGCCGACCCCACGGCCTCTTGTTGACACAAACAGCGTGAGAGAATGGTGGCGCCTCGTGCGGCTTTGATTTCGGCCCCCTAAGGAAGGCCTTCACCGCTATCAAAATTCAAGGCTTGGTCTCCGAAAGGATAGGATTTTGGGTACTCATTGAGTCAGCGACCGACCGACCCTAAGGCGGCACACTCGGGGTCTATCTAAAGATGCGAAGCTTGATAGGTCACACTCATAAAAGGGTATTTTGGTAATACCTTGGCTGAAAAAGGAAAGGTGATTGGCGATCACAAATGAGATGTTTGATTCTCAATCGATCTTCAATATTAATCGAAACCTCTTTGACCTACTAAAAGCGACCTTTGAGGCATTAGATTAAATCCTTGGAGCAGTAGGATAGACTATAAGTACTTAGTTTATGTTCTAAAATTTATTAGTAGTGTATGATTTGGATTTATTACATCAATTTTATTTACAAGCTATTTATATATATCTCTATAAGGTGCTATTTGCTAGTGTAAAATTGACTAGTAATGACTTCGTTAAAAAGTGGTTAGTAACTAGAGCGTTGTACCTATTAATCTCACATGCGATTAATTTTTTGGAAGAGACATTTCTCTTGAGCCTTCAAGACTTAAGTGGCGTAAATAAGTATGTCACTTTGTTGTCAAAGTGTTGAGCGAAAGGCATTGTAGTCGAGTTTGAAAGATGATTGGGACGATAAAATTCTTCTAGTGAATTTTAATGGTGTAGTGTCTACACAAGAAATTTTCTAATAGAAAAATTGGAGAATCATAAATTAAAGTGTCAGCTAGTTAGGCGGTATTTGGAACCGATAAACTAGTGGGAGCTTTTGTCTTATGTTTTTCTAATTTAGAAAATTAGTCCCCCAGGTAACGCTTTCATTAGACATCCCACGAGTTCACGAGTAGTGTCTACTCTAATCTGACTGCTAGTTCAAGAACTATTTCCTTTTAAGGAAAGTTAAGAATGGGAAAGAATGTCTATAAGTGTTAATCATCTTAACTAAAGTTTTGAGGCTAAACCGAAACATTAATTAAAGAAAGTATAGGATAAGGAAAGTGATTTGGATCACTAACCAATGAAATCTTAGCGACTTTCATAACCGAGTAACTTGACTCGATAGCTTAGTTCTTTGGAAGAACAAGGAAGTTGTGCATTAACGATTAATAGAGTAACAACGGGCGCGTAATTTCGGCTAGAATAGTGGGAGTGATATAAGGAAATGAATTTGGATTCTATCCTTGAATATCACGAGAAAAATTTATTTTTACGTTTCTGATTCGTTGAAACAAATGGATTCACTTTCAACTCGATATATTGTTGCCTCATAGAAAGTGAATATGACATTTGTAATACGAATCCAAGACTCGGACTTTTGTTTGATAAAGTCGAACCACTAAGAAAAATTTGAATAAGTATAACACATCTAAAACTATTAAAGGTAAAAGGTTTCCGTATTAAGATAAGCGACCTTTCAATATCTATTAATTAGTGCATATATCCTAGAGATAAGACTGACGGTGGCTAAGGGTGATTCTATATCTCCGGTCTAGGAACACTATCTCAAAGGAACAATGACTAAGTTTCCTTTCAATCGGGAAAGGGTAATAGATTTGAAGGGGTAACATAGCTTGTTCACCATGACCTTCGAGGTCTAGTGAGAGATACAAGCTAGTGGGAGTTTTGAGTGGTGACATTTTGTCGATAACTACTCAAAGCGTGATTTAGTTTATCAAAAGAATACGAGGAGGAGTCTACGATTTTAGCGAGAGAATAGAGTATTCCATGCTCGAGAAATAGGCTATCGCATAGTCTTGGGGTGATGCTCGGCTCCACGCCTCACAGTGGAATGTTTCTCTTTGAGGAAGAAACCATAGACTTGCTGATATAGTTATTAATGTGCTACAATACCTTTGTTAAACTCGATTAAGATAATTGGTTGCAAAATAACGGTTAACATTATTATGTAAACCGAGAAGTCTACTAGAAGATGCCGGTGAATTTATGGATAATGAGTGAATTCGGTTCACACCACTTCCATAAATGTAGGCATTTAGCATTTAATGCTTGAAGGTAGAATTTGGAGATTTTTGCATACGTTGATTGTATTTGTTCGTGAAATATCTTAATGAGGCAGTGAAGGTTGATTATAAGATTCTTGAGATCGAAAGTGGCGGTTGAAGCTATCACAAGCCTTACGATAGAATCTATAAGTAACAACCTTAAACCTTAGAGTACGGTTACCCAAAGGTAGTTACTATCGATTTAATCGGACCACGTCCAACATCGGTTGTTGGTGATTACACGATAAATACTACTAGATCGGGATGTCAATCCACCACGCTTGATGGGAGTATGGTTTAACCATTGACCCATTGTGGTTTTGTGGACTTTACGGTCTCTTTGGGGTGATTGATAACCTATGGCTCTTAGTGGGTGTGTATAGGATTACGATCATAGAGGTTGGTTTGAAAACCTTAACCACTGTAAATGGAGTTTTTGTACTCGGTTTTGTTCGATCTATTGTAGAACCACACTGAGTGTCTCGAGGCCGAGTGGGAACAATTGGATCTACATAGAAAAGAGTCGAATGAATAGGAAAGTTTAAACTTTCGGCGCAAAGTTGAGTGGTATAGGGGTGATTTCACGACAAGTAGAGAGTTAACGGACCTTGAACTCTCTCACCTCTCGGTCTTGCTAGATTTCGTTAAGCGAGAAAATAGGGGTGATTCCACGAGACTTTCTTGCCGAACAAGCGGAATCGAATTCATTCGAATAGAAGGGTTTTAGCTAAGAATGAATAGCGGATTCGTTACAAAGCGAGAAGATAGGGGTGATTCCTAAAACCTTTTTGCGAGACTAACGATATCTTAATTTATTCAGAAAGAACCTTTGGTAGGAAGCACTGCCATGGCTTATATCCTTTGTGGATTTAAGAGAACCTCTCGGTCATTTAAAAGTCGCATGTTTTAAAATATGTGGACTTGACGGAATATTGATAAGTCTTTTGTAGTAGGTATCAATATTGGTAAAGTAGTAGTATTAGTGTTCATAAATGATAACACTAAAGCAGTTGGAAACAACATGGGTGTGCTATCGAAGTCGAAGCCCGACACGCCAAAATTCTCTGGATGAGAGGAATTGGACTATATTCTAAGAATTTGATTCGGTCAAATCCACGAGAATGAGTCATTGGCTATCCCACATGTCTTATTGAATAAGATTGATTATGCATATCGGTTGCAACATTCATCGAGTAGTCCTACCCTACCTCTCGGGAATGATTCTCCAAATCTTCGGATAAAGAGAAAATGGGATAGAGTCTCTCTTGGATAAGGGCAAGTCGAGGTTATCATAAGTCAATAATGTTGAATCTTGGATTCGAGCAATAAATAAGCGGTTTTAAATCGTCCTCAAGTATCTTTAGAAAGCGAGGAATCATATGCTTGTATATTCGGTGCAAACTTGAATATGGTTGACTTCTAGCGATTCGACTTGTAGTCAGATTAAGGATGATCATTAAGTTGATCTCGGGCTCGGTGTTTACTCATAGTGCTTAGAATTTCCTTTTTGAGTGCAGGAGTAATTCCAGTGCGATAAGCCGATATCACTTCATTGTGAAAACAATGAAGAGATAGCTTAGAAGGATCTTCTCGGTCAAAGAAGTCAAAAGCATATTGAGAGAAGTACCGCTTTGATTGGAAGGACCGGCAGCGTTTCAATCCTAAAGATCGTCTCAAGTCGACAACCTAGCTAATCGGTGTACCAAGTCGAGTGCTTGGAGAGTGCGGCATTGATGTATATATCTCATCTGCTTTTAGAGCAAGTGGGAGAGTGTTGTGAATAAGATGAGAAAGGGTGTGCTCTAAAAACAATCGTTGCTTGTCATTTCGTGCAAGTGGGAGATTGTTAGATGTAGTGCCGAAAGACAATTTGTGTAATTGTTTTTAATAATGGATGACATGAAATTTATCTCACCTTATTACTTGCTTTGTGCTTGTAAAGTAATACCAACTTTGCAAACCCTAAGTATATCGGTATGTAACCGCTTAACTTTCGATTGTATGGCATGCGTGAGGATTGAGTTAGTGGTGATATACTTAAAGCTGATTAGTCCGTGGTGAACTTAATCGAGTTTAGGGTCTCTTGATTAAAACACCAATAATGCGCATGAGAACACCTTAGGGTGTGATAGTCTTATCGGACTATCGGTAGAGAGGTACTACGTGGGGCATTTATATATGATGGCATTCATATAGAAATTTGGACCGATTTGATCTGAATTTCTCGATATAATTCCGTAATCGAGGAATCTTATTAAATCATTAGATGATCATATATGGATCAACCTTAATCTGAGGTGATCACGAGTCTTTGCTTGTCCGGGGTAGTGTTTGATGTTTAATTACGGTTCACTTAAATATGTGTTCCAAGCCACTTCTCATTGGCACTATCTCAGGATGAGTGAGTAGTTACGATTTTCACGGACATGGAATCCATTCCTTCTGCGGGAAGTAGAAAGCGATCCCCTTATTTGTTAGCCCTAAGAAAGTGATCGATCCGGGAGTTCACATTTGACTAATTGATCACTAGTCGGATATGTGTACTAATTGATCATCGAGGGGTTAATGGTAAATAAGGATAAGATATTACGTGTTGGGTTCACGGAGACATCCCACTCAGAATGGGCCGATCTATGGAGGGTTAATCCGTATGTAGTGATTATATCAATGGGCGCTTATTCACTACATGGGTTGAGTATAAGTACACATCTATAATCGGTAGAGTTCGATTTCGGGTTTATGGTGGCGTAATCCCGGAATTAATAATTAATGTACTTATTGGTTCGATGAATAATTAATTATTGGAGCTACTGGTTATAGGTCCATGGTCCCGATGTGGCTTACGTAATTCGGACTAATAATCTTGTTATTTGGGCCTCATTGATAATTAATTGGTTTGGGCTAATTAATTGATATGCATGGATATTATTTAGTTGGGCTAAATAATATAATACACATAAAAGACATTTTATGTGGGCTAAAACCCTAGGGAGGTGGCGCCATTTTGGTTCTCTTTTAGCACAAGAATTGATTTTCTTGTGTTATGGAAAATAAAAGATATTCTTGTTATGTGATTGGTTGGATGACTTGTTATTTGATTTTCTATTGGTCAATACATGTCACAATTAGTCATTAAGGAAAATATCTTTTTATTTTGTTTAATTAATTATTTATATAATTAATTAATACTTGGAGACCAAGGATTTACTCTCTATAAAAGGAGAGTTATTCAAGGATATGGGCAAGTGAAAATTTAGACCACCATCATTAAAAAGAGAAAAAAATTGTTTTTTCTCATCTAGGGTTTTAGAGGAAGAAAAACTTGGAGTTTTTCTTGGTGTTGCATATCAAGGAGGTTCGTGTATCAAGAAGGGTGTCCACCAACCGCCGTTTGGAGAACACATCGGAAGATCTTGGCTTCTCTTAACCCTACTATTGGTAACATGGTCTGAATCGTGATCCCCTTGTAGTAGTTTAAGTCCTTTAATTATGGTTTGTTTTATGACATAATGGCATCGTGATCCATCCATTCGAGTGAAGCGGAGGAGTGGATTGTGGTAAGTAGATCGGGAATTCGTTTAGAAAAAGTAGATGGTTACCTGCATTATAAGTCCATAACTCCTTTATTTTCCACGTGTATAAAAGTTGATTATGTTCACACTTTAATTTACCCATGACTCAATCTATATTTCGGTGAAGTGCCTTGGTGGCCACTTAGCGGTGTAGTGATTCTTTTCGAGTGCTTTATTTGATTGCTTCTAACAATCGGTGAAGTTAACTTCGCCGAGTACCAATGCCTTACCTACTACATCTCTGTAATGGCAAAGGTTAAACGACCGATGAAGTCACTTAGCCGATTACTCGAGTTAGCCGCCTTTGGTATTTAGTCGATTTCAATCATTCCTAACTCGATTCTCAACATGCTAAATCTTTCATGGTGAGTGGTTTAGTGAAGATATCGCCCGATTGGTCTTGGTGGGTATGTATTTTAGAATGACATCTCTTTTTCAACATGGTCTACGATAAAATGATGTCTCACATCAATGTGCTTTGTTCTTGAATGCAACACTTTGGATTCTCGATAATAGATATTGCACTTGTGTTATCACACATGATTGGAATTGTTTTCTCCTCCACTCCATAATCCCTTATTTGTTGTCTAATCAAAGTACTTGTGCACAACAAGCGCACTCTTCGCTGCTATATATTCGCTTCAATTTGTTGATGTAGATATAGAGTTTTGCTTTTTGCTAAACCATGAAACTAGTCTACTGCCTAGCATTTGACAAGTTCCAGAGGTGCTTTTTCTATCCATTTTGCATCCAGCATAGTCAGAGTCTGAATATGATATCAACTTGAATCCTCCATCTTTTGGATACCAAATTCCAATATTTACAGTGTTTTTCAAGTATTTGATTATTCTTTTGGCTGCTAGAAGATGTGATTCTTTTGGTTAAGCTTGGAATCTTGCACATTGTTAAGGCCATATTTATATGATTATTAAAGGTTTATTTCATTATTATTTTCCCCACATTTGCGTAATTTACATGAGAATTAAGGGTTTAAGTGTAATTATTTAATAAAGATGATTTTAAGAGGGTTGTATGCAAAATTGATGATTTTAAGTGTTGATTTAATGGAATTATTATTATTTGGATTTTATTACATTTTTGCATTGTTTATTTATCATGTAGGAGTTAATTTTCGTGCATATAATGAGGATAATTGAAGCTCAAGTCGAATTATAAGAGATAGAGTTGGAATTGGCTTGAAGAAATTGGATAAAGATGATGAAATCCGACCTCAAAGCGATTCAAATGAAGCGTCGCATCCCGTCCACCAGGCGGGCGTTTGATTTCATGGACGGCGTCCAGGAGAAGAAATCACATACATACAGAGAGTTTGGACGCGAAGCATGGGACGGACGTCAGAAGCAAAGTCAAGATCCACGGACGGCGCCCACGAGACCGGACGGGCGTTCAAGGCCGACTTAGTCATAACCGACTCAAACTCCTATAAATAAAGCGGCAGCCCCAACCCTAATTGATACCACATAATTGAGATCGCAATTTTACACCAAAAAGCTGCGGTCAGAACCCTAATTCCACAGAGATGAATTTCTCCAATCCAACAATCATCTTCAACATGATTGTTGGCTAAAAGCCTTGCAGTGAGTCGACGGAGGAAGCCTATCAACAACACAAACCAACTAGAGAGTTCGATGCTTATGTTTAGTGAGTTTATTTCATAGTTTTTCATTACTTTGGATCTGTTTGTATTGTTTAAGTTTTATTGAATTAAGGTTTGATGAAACGATCTATGTTTAATTTATGCTTGATAAATTTATGAAAGTATGTTTATTTAAGTTCTCTTCCGTTCAAAGTAATGCATCTAATTGTGTTTTAAGAGATTATGCATGATTAGTTGAGTAAGAGTTTGGAAACAATCTCGTGATTTCATGTTGATTGCATGTTTAGTTTGTTTGAAAAGATAAACGAAACCCTAGAATTTGATTGAAGATATTTAATTGAATTCGTGAATAAATCACTACTAAAAACTATATCTTAGATCACCATCTAGTTGGGGGTTGTTGGTTGATGGGTGGATTCGTTGCCTCGCTGTGTTTTCCTTTAATTGTTTTAATCAAAATCGTTTAGATTAAGTTTAGCTTAAGTTTTAGTTTTTAAACCTTTAGATTTCCTGCAACTTTTCTGCAATTTTCTGCTTCAGTTCGTAGTTAGGCGCTCGTCCGCAATAGCCAGACGCCCGTCCATTAGGTTTAGTTTTTGGGCCTTTCGTTCACTTTAGTGAGCGCTAATCCATATTGTTTTATTATTTTTCAGCTTGTTTTTATTTCATGTTTTAGTTTTAATTCTTAGGTTTAGGTTTTAGTTAGTTTCAGCTTTAGTTTAGATAGATAATCGTGACATAATTGATATAGATTTATATTTGAATCCGATAAACATTCCACTCCTTGGGACGATCCGTAAACATCCTATACTACGATCCTTATACTTGGGGTGTTTGGTTATAAATTGTAAAACTAGTTTTTACCGAACAAGTTTTTGGCGCCGTTGCGGGAGTCGGTAACGGTTGTCGGATTCTATTTAGGACAATTTTACGAGTCAAAAGGATCGCTTTTAGCACGCGTGAGTAGTATTTTGGCCATAACTTTCGGCTCGAGTGTCCGTTTGGAGCAGGACCCCAATTCGGAAAGCTCGTTCCGACGCCGACGACGTGGTGAACGGCCATAGGCCGTTCAGTGCATTTTCGAGGTCAAAATCCACTGTTTTCCCCTCCTTTTTGGCCCTAGAAGATTTCAACACGTTTTTTTTTTTTTTCCGTCTTAGTGTTTTTCTTGTTTTTAAACTTTTCGTAGGTAGGTTTCTTTTCCAGTTTCTTGTTTTTCTTGTTTTTAAACTTACTGTTTTATTTTATTTGATTTTCTTTCAATTATTTTCCTTACCTTTTTTTTTATAGCTTAGATCTGTTTCCGTACTTATAGATTTGTTTGATTTTATAAGTCTTTTCTGCTTTTATTTTTTTTACCTCGTTTTTAATTTCTGGTAACCTTAGTTTTAGGTTTTTCGATTCGAACGAGCAGCGTTCAACAACTTGAAGCCCGTCCACCCCAGTCTGTTCTCTGAGCGAGCGTTCATTCAATCAACGCAGCGTTCGATTACGAACAACGTCCATTAACACCGGGCGCTTGATTCGATCTGTTCAATCATCACTTCTTTTCTTTCTTCTCTTTTCTTCTCTTTTCTTTTCTCCCTCTAAACCATCTAATCTTTTCTAAACCTGTTCTAATCAACCCCAAAGGGTTGATTTCTTTCTTTCCTTTCTTACGGTTTATGCAAGCGAAGTAAGAAGGACCTCTCATCTTTGATCCACGAGCACGAACGATCTATCCTTAGAAGAAGGCTTCTCCCGATTTGGACAAAATGGCGGATCAAGATCCACCAATTCCAAATCCCGATCCCCAAGCTCGATTAAATTTACTCCTTCAACAAATGCAAGCTCGAAGCAGCGTGAGAATCGCACAGTGGCATAAATCAACAACTTCAACAATTCCGCCAAAACCCGGCTTAATCAGTTGAACCGGGACCCCTACACTCCATATCTAAATCAAGATTTTCTCGAGGGACATAGACCTATTCGTCCTCCCGACATGGGAGGAGTGAACTTTGATCTAAAGAACGGAGTAGTTGCACTAGTCCAAAATAGCTCTTTCCATGGTACTGCTCAAGAAGATCCACACGACTTCTTGTCCACATTCGTACAAATCTGTGAAGCAGGCCATTATCCTGGTGTTGATTCAGAGATCGTAAAGTTGAAGCTATTTCCTTTTGCTTTGAAAGGTGAAGCAAGTCGGTGGTTTAAATCGTTGGCACATCATTCTCTCCATACATGGAATGATGTCAAAAGAGCCTTCGCTCTTAAGTGGGTTTCACCAGGCACGATTATGGAAATGAAACGGGAAATAGCTACGTTTGAGCAGTTGGAGGATGAGACTGTTGGCAAAGCTTGGGAGAGATTAAATCTGTTGATGAGGAAGTGCCCCAATCACGGATATGATAGACATGAGTTGTTGGAACTATTCTCTGAGAGGTGTCTCTCAACCTAATCGAGACTATCTTGACTCCATGGCTCATGGATCCTTCTTAGGGGAGGTGATGAGGCGCCTATAGAGTGGTCGAGACCATCGCCAAGAACAATATGTGGTCGACTCTAAGAAGACCAATATTGTAAAAAAGAAAGTCACGCAAGCAATCACGATACACAAGCTGTTGGTTGCTCGGATGGAATTGATAAGCAAGCGGTGGCCAATCTTGACGCAGCCTTCCGATGCGGGAATGCGGTAGGAGCGGAGATGACGGAAGAAGTAAATTTAATGGATAATCAAAACCAACCCTTCCGAAACTTCAATCAAAGCGAGCTACTCGGGATTTCAACGACAAAACTTCAATCAAGCCAAGTTACCACCTGGCCCTTTAAATTCGAATTCTTTCAACTCGAACTATCAAAGGCGATTCGAGAACTCCCAAAGGCCTCAAGGTGGTGGAATCAAACTCAGAATAACAATCATACCACCTCGTGTGTCCTCAACACAAATTTGATGAATTTGGTGGACATGGTGAAGACTCATCTACTAGTGTTAAAGCAATTGAGAGACAAGTTGGTGGGATGGTAGACCCGGCAAGCAAGCGGACCTCACGTCAAACTTCCGAGTTATACCGAGAGAAATCCGAAAGTCGATGTGAATGTTTGCACTTTGCCATTACACCTCGGTGGGAGTATGGACAAGAAGAGGAGTTGAATGAAGTAACGTTGAGAAGTGGTAAGCAAGTGGACCCGGCAAGATGTCGGAAGCGAGTAGCCCCTCTCGGCGCCATAAGTTCAGGGAGGGAAATCGAAAACCACATGCCGAAGAAAGCGGCGATGAGGCGTAGTGACAATTCTTCGGAGGGCGAAAATAATTACGATGATGAGAGAGAAAGGAAAGTCAGGGGCGTACCACGACTAAGAAAAAGAAAGAAAAGTTTGTAAGATGGAAGGATAGGGAGGATGAGGCGATAAAAATCAAGCTACAAGGAATGATAAAGCCCTTCCTTATCCACCAAAAAGGAAAGAAAGCCCTCACTAATGACAAGCGGTATCTTTGGAGTGAGGAGGATACTTAGGGACACTAAAGTGAGTATGCCCTTATTTGAGGTATTATGCGAAATGCCTAAATGTACTAAGTATCTTAAAGAATGCAGTGGGAGCAAGAGAAAGCTTGGGGATGGTGAAGAAGTGTTTCGAGAAGATTGCGCAATGGTTTCACAAAAAGTCATTTGTCAAGCGAGGTGGTGACAGCGGACCTTCAATCTCTGTGAGATCGAAGGCCATTTATTCGAAAATGTATTATGCGACTCGGGGGCCTCTATTAATGTGATGCCATTAAGCGTATGCAAAAAGCTCGGGTTAGATAAAAGGATGCGGAACGCCCGATTTCTCTTGAGATGGTAGATAAATCTAGCGGACTGCGGCCGGTTGTGTAGCTAATGTTCTCCTGCAAATTGAACATTTAGTCTTCCCTACCGATTGGGTTATTCTAGACTATCCACGATAAGGAGATGCCTCTAATTCTAGGCCGAACCTTTTAGACACTTCTAACGCTCTCATCGACTTACGCGAGGACAGATCACTCTTAGAGTCTGACACATCTCATCACCTTCACACGAGGGACACATCCTGAAAGAGCCGTAATTGATGAAATATCGTTTGTCGAAGCCATATATGAGGACGGAGGAGATGCCTATTATGAAGATGCAATGGAGCTTACAGAGATAGGTGTTTTTGAAGTCATGGACATTGAGGATCCGGCTGACTGCGGACCATCTTCTAATTCATTTCAAGCCGTAGGCATTGACGAGTCATCTTCACTCGCTCATACTGAGCCTGTTATTGAGTTAGAAGCATGGAGATGCCCAGCGACAAACGATGATTTCAAAGAACTGAGTCAGGAAGACTTCATCCCTGGTGAAGAAGAAGCTCTGATGGGTAGTTGGGACGAGGTAGAGTTTTGGAGAGAAGCTACTCATTGGGAAGTAGATGATTGGGAAGAGCTGGCAGAAGAGCTTAAAGATGAAGAGTTAAGGAAAATGATCGATCACAAGAAAAAGGAAGCAAGTGTTGACCGGAGGATTCCGATGGATGATTTGATCCAGTACCTTTCTGGGGTTGAGCCTCGGGAAGATGAGGTGTTCTCATCATCAACCACTTCAAGCTCATAAGGAGAAAGGTGGCCCGTTAAAGTCTAGTATTGAGCAACCACCTACTGATTTAGAGCTTAAACCGCTTCCAAAACACCTTAAGTATATCTTTCTTAAGGATGGAGATAAATTGCCTTTGATCATTTCTTCGAAACTCGACCAAGAGCAAGAAGCACACGGTGATGAAGTGCTTAAGAAAAACATCCTCGCGTTCGGTTGGCAAGTGGGTGATATCCGAGGATCGGCCCGGACATATGCATGCATAAAATCCGAGCGGAGGAGGGAGCTAAAAGGTTAGACAACCTCGAGAGAAGATCTGAATCCGCATATGCGGGAGGTTGTCAAGAAAGAAGTGATAAAGTGGCTCGACATGGGAATCATCTATGCAATCGCCGATAGCGAGTGGGTCACCCTACTCAAGTTGTGCCAAAGAAGGCGGAATCACAAATCGAAAAAGAATGAAAAGGGAGGAAGTTGCCTTACGACTCGTGACAAAGCTCTGAGTCTCAGATTGACTATCGTAGACTTAATGAGGTTACCGCCAAAGATCACTTCCCTTACCCTTCATTGACCAACTAATTGAAAAAGGCGAGTGGTCATAAGTATTATTGTTTCCTTGATGGCTATTCGGCTACTTCCGGATAGCCATTGATCCTAATGACCAAGAGAAGACCACGTTTACGTGTCCATCCAGTACTTTTGCTTTTCGTAGAATGCCATTCGGTCTATGCAATGCACCCGCGACTTTTCAACGGTGCATGTTGGCCATTTTGATGGACTTGTGGAGCAATGCATGGAGGTCTTCATGGATGACTTCTCGTCCACGGCGATAGCTTTGATGAAATCTTAAAGAACCTAGATATGGTACTCCAACGCGTTGCGTTGAGAAGAATCTGGTGCTTAAGCGGGAGAAATGCCATTTTCTAGTAGGCGAAGGAATCGTTTTGGGACACAAGGTGTCCAATGCCGTATTCAAGTTGATAAGGCTAAGGTCGAAGCCATTGAAAGGATGGCGTACCCTAAGGCAAAGTGAAGGAGGTACGAGGTTTTCTAGGTCATGTTGGCTTCTACAAAGCGGTTTATTCGAGACTTTTCTACGATTGCCAAGCCTTTATCAAATCTTTTGAAAGATGATGTAGATTTCTTGTTCGATCACGAAGTGCAAAGAAGCTTTCAATTGTTTGAAAGACAAGCTTATTAGTGCCCCTATTTTATTTTGCACTTGGACCAAGCCTTTCGAGTTGATGTGCGATGCCTCTAATTATGCCGTGAAAGGCGCAGGTTTTAGGTCAAAGAGTTGATAAAGGTTCAGGCCCATTTATTATGCGAGCCGCACCTTGAACCCGGCTCAATGCAATTATACCACAACTGAGAAGGAATTCTTAGCTGTTGTTTTTGCCATTGACAAGTTTAGAAGTTATCTTCTAGGATCTCAAGTGATTGTATGGACAGATCATGCAGCTTTACGCTACCTTATGGATAAAGCAGATGCCAAACCAAGGTTACTTAGATGGATTTTAATTCTACAAGAGTTTGACCTTGTGATTAAAGATAAGAAAGGTAGTGAGAATATTGTGGTGATCATTTATCTCGCTTAGTAAATGAGGGTGTGAGAGAATCACAATGATATAGGCATTGATTTTCCGACTGAGCAATTGATGAAGCTTGAAACGGTTAGGCCGTGGTATGCTGACTATGTCAACTATTTAGCGAGTGGTCATTTAGAGGATATGACGTATCAGGAGAAGAAAAAGTTCTTTTCTGATCTTAAATATCTCGTATGGGAAGATCCTTATTTGTTCAAGGTCTGTAAGGATGGTTTGCTTGAAGGTGTGTTCTGAGCATGATCGAGTGGGATATCTTAGAACAATGCCATAAGCGGTCCTACCGGAGGTCGATATGGAACACCGAAGACGGTTGCAAAGATTCTTCAAGTTTGGATTCTCTTGGCCGACTCTGTTTAAGGATGAAGCCTTTTGTAAAGGTTGTGACAGTTCCAGAGAACAGGGACGGCGAGTAGTAGGATGGAAATGCCACTTAAGCCCATTCTTGAATGCGAAGTTTTCGATGTATGGGGCATAGATTTTATGGGACCCTTTCCGTCCTCATGTGGTAATAAGTATATCCTCAAATGCTGTGTCGACTATGTTTCAAAGTGGGTCGAGGCCATAGCTACTCAAACTAATGATCACAAGGTTGTAAAGAAATTCTTGCAAAAGAATATCTTTACTAGATTCGGCTGTCCGAGAGCACTCATTAGTGATGAAGGTACTCACTTTTGCAATACGCCGCTTGACAAGATCCTTGAGAAGTATGGTGTCAAACATAAGATTGGTACACCATATCATCCTCAAACTAGTGGCCAAGTCGAGGTAAGCAACCGAGAGCTTGAAAAGAATTTTGAGAAGACCGTGAACAATAATCGATCTAATTGGAGTCTTAAATTTGGATGACGCATTGTGGGCCTATCGTCATCGCATTCAAGACCCCGATGGGCACGTCACCCTTCCAAATGGTCTATGGCAAAGCTTGTCATTTACTGTCGAACTTGAGCACGAGCTTTCGGGCAATTAAATTCTTAAATTTTGATAGCCAACTCTGTGGGGAGAAAAGGTTATTCTGATTGAACGAGCTCGATTTAATTCGGACTCGAGCATCCGAGAATGCTAAACTCGGCAAGGAGAGAACGAAGATGCTCCATGACGCTAAGATCAAGGACCGAGAATTCAAAGTTGGTGAAATGGCTTTACTCTATAATACCGGACTTCATTTGTTTCTGGTAAGCTAAAGTCTAGATGGTCCAGTCCGTTTGAGATTCTCGAGGTTAATCCAAGTGGAGTAATTACTTTGAAGCGGGTATGGTAATCAAGCTTTTAAAGTGAATGGCCATCGACTTAAGAAATATTTTGGGCAACCAAAGGAAAAGCTGAGATTCTTTATTTTCAAGCGCAGAGATGAGAGTGCAGATGTCACGATTTGTGAAGAGATTCCATCTTATTTCTTTGAGTCGATGACGATGACGTTCTATATCCACCCGTAAGGTACCTTCTCCCGAGACCCCGAGCGAGTTAGCACCCCTATGCCTATCATCCGCAAGAACAAGAAGAAGAGAGTCAGTGTCGTTTGGAGAGAAAAGTTTAATGATCTTATTGCGCACTTGACTTGTTGTTGTGGTGAAAATCATTTCCGCCCCAGTGCTCCTGATTCTGATACTGAGGTGGCGGTAGTCAAACCAAAGTGGCCCGATCCGGGTTGATCTTTTGGAATCTGTGTCAAGCTATTGACATTAAAAGAGCGCTCCTAGGAGGCAACCTAGTTTTCTTTGTTCGTTTTCTTTTCTTAGGTTGTTTTGTTTTATTGTTTTAGAAATAATACTTTAGTTGATTTTGTGTTGATGGTTATTCCTCTTACGTTCATTGTAAGTGTTTTGTGTTATGTGTTGCTCATATACCCGTGTACCCGAGATTATATGGTATGTCGAGTGTTGCAGATACCTTAGAAGCGAGTTCGAGTTACTCATTGTCGGTGTTGTCTATTCGAGTTGCAAATGGTATATTCATGCTCGGCCTGACCTCTCCGCCAACTTTCATCCGACCACCACTATTGAAACCAGCTAAGTTTTCTTTTCTTTTATATTGGCACATTCTGAGGACATAATGTGATTTAAGTGTGGGGGGGTGTTTGGGTATGTTTTTATGCTATATCCTTTGAAATATGAGTAAAAAGTGAATGTTAAATTTTCCACTAAATTTAAAATTTTTTGTGAGTCTCGAGCATATAATTGGAACTAGATGCTTGCTAGTTGTAGTTTTCTAACGATGATAGTATGTGACTTAGTGAGATAACTATAGCATGTTTTACTTTTATGGAGATAGTTTCGTTTTTCACTCACGAAAGCCTTTGATTTTGAAGCATGACTTTTGAATTATATCCCTTCATTATTTTTAATGATTCATCTTAGGAAGGTCAGTATAGTTACACCTAAGTTAGACCGTGTACTGTGAATATCATAAAGTTTGAATGTGATGAGTGAGATGTAACTTATGACTTTGAAAAGTGAATGAATAAAGTGAGTGAGCAATTATTAATAAATACGTTTGTCGGAAGCTGGTTTATGATTGGAGTGCGGTAAGGTATACCTCTTATGTCCTATACCACTATGATGACCAAAAGCTCACGACAGTCAGGAGAAGCTACCTTATGATTTGAGTAAGGTAGGGTGTTATCACGAAACATCCTATTCTACTATGATGGGTAAGAGCTCATTCTGATATGCGTCAAATTCAAAAATTTTGAAAAATGATGAATAAGAATAAAAGTTAAGTCTTTGTTATCATGGATCTTATACCCAGTAGAACCGCATGATATGTGTAGGATTATCCTACTTGAGTGCGTGGGAAGGCTTTGAGTGGAGCTATTCATGTCTGCATACTAGGATAGTCATTGGAATCTTTGAGAGGATATTTCTTTGAAAGGCTTGTTAGATTGAGAATGGCTTGTCACACTTACACGAATCTATCTCTCGTGTTGGTATCATTTGCTATAGTTGTTGTATCTTACATTACGTGAGTTAGAGATCTATGTGGATTGCAAGAAAGTTGAGCTATAGTTTTGATTGTTTTGTCCGAGGACGTACAAAAAGTTAAGTGTGGGGGAGTTGTTAAGGCCATATTTATATGATTATTAAAGGTTTATTTCATTATTATTTTCCCCACATTTGTGTAATTTACATGAGAATTAAGGGTTTAAGTGTAATTATTTAATAAAGATGATTTTAAGAGGGTTGTATGCAAAATTGATGATTTTAAGTGTTGATTTAATGGAATTATTATTATTTGGATTTTATTACATTTTTGCATTGTTTATTTATCATGTAGGAGTTAATTTTCGTGCATATAATGAGGATAATTGAAGCTCAAGTCGAATTATAAGAGATAGAGTTGGAATTGGCTTGAAGAAATTGGATAAAGATGATGAAATCCGACCTCAAAGCAGTCCAGCCGAGCGTCTGCATCCCGTCCACCAGACGGGCGTTTGATTTCATGGACAAGCGTCCAGGAGAAGAAATCACATACAGAGAGTTTGGACGCAGCATGGACGGACGTCTAGAGCAAAGTCAAGATCCACCGGACGAGCGTCCACGAGACCGGACGGGCGTTCAAGGCCGACTTAGTCATAACCGACTCAAACTCCTATAAATAAAGCGGCAGCCCCAACCCTAATTGATACCACATAATTGAGATCGCAATTTTACACCAAAAAGCTGCGGTCAGAACCCTAATTCCACAGAGATGAATTTCTCCAATCCAACAATCATCTTCAACATGATTGTTGGCTAAAAGCCTTGCAGTGAGTCGACGGAGGAAGCCTATCAACAACACAAACCAACTAGAGAGTTCGATGCTTATGTTTAGTGAGTTTATTTCATAGTTTTTCTTTACTTTGGATCTGTTTGTATTGTTTAAGTTTTATTGAATTAAGGTTTGATGAAACGATCTATGTTTAATTTATGCTTGAATAAATTTATGAAAGTATGTTTATTTAAGTTCTCTTCCGTTCAAAGTAATGCATCTAATTGTGTTTTAAGAGATTATGCATGATTAGTTGAGTAAGAGTTTGGAAACAATCTCGTGATTTCGTGTTGATTGCATGTTTAGTTTGTTTGAAAAGATAAACGAAACCCTAGAATTTGATTGAAGATATTTAATTGAATTCGTGAATAAATCACTACTAAAAACTATATCTTAGATCACCATCTAGTTGGGGGTTGTTGGTTGATGGGTGGATTCATTGCCTCATTGTGTTTTCCTTTAATTGTTTTAATCAAAATCGTTTAGATTAAGTTTAGCTTAAGTTTTAGTTTTTAAACCTTTAGATTTCTCGCAACTTTTCTCGCAATTTTTCGCTTGGCCAGTAGTTAGGCGCTCGTCCGCAATAGCGCACGCCCGTCCATTAGGTTTAGTTTTCGGGACGCTCGTTCACTTTAGTGAACGCCGTCCATATTTCTGCATTTTATTATTTTTCGACTTGTTTTTATTTCTGTTTTAGTTTTAATTCTTAGGTTTAGGTTTTAGTTAGTTTCAGCTTTAGTTTAGATAGATAACTGTGACATAATTGATATAGATTTATATTTGAATCCGATAAACATTCCACTCCCTTAGGACGATCCGTAAACATCCTATACTACGATCCTTATACTTGGGGTGTTTCGGTTATAAATTGTAAAACTAGTTTTTACCGAACACACATACTCCTACTGCAAATGCTATATCAGGTCTGCTTGCAGTTAAGTATAGTAGGGATCCAATGATTCTTCTATACATTTTCTGATCAACATCCTTTCCAGTTTCATCTTGTCCAAGAATGACTCTTGCACACATTGGTGTATCTGCTGTGCCACTTGTATCCATACCATACTTGTGTATTAAGTCTTTTGTATACTTGGCTTGACTAATGAAAATGCCATCCTTCATTTGCTTTACTTGAAGGCCAAGGAAATAATTTAATTCTCCCATCATGCTCATCTGAAATTTTCTCTTCATCAGGTTTGCAAATTTCTCACATAAATTTTCATCCTCTGATCCAAAGATGATGTCATCAACATAGATTCGTACTAGCAATGTGCTTGTTCCTTCCTCTAGTTTGAATAAAGTCTTATCTATGGTTCCCTTGTTGAATCCATTCTTGATCAGAAATTGTGATAGTGTTTCATACCAGGCTTTGTGTGCCTGTTTGAGTCCATAAAGAGCTTTCTTTAGTTTGTATACTTTGTCTTCCTTTCCTTTGAGTTGGAAACCAGGGGGTTGCTCCACATATACTTCTTCTTCCAAAAGTCCATTCAGAAATGCACTCTTGACATCTATTTGATAGACTTTGAAATCTTTGTGCAAAGCAAAAGCTAGAAAGAGTCGATTGCCTCCAATCTTGCTCTTTGGTGCAAATGTTTCATCATAATCTATTCATACGCTTGAGAATAGCCTTTTGCTACTAGCCTTGCTTTGTTTCGACAACAATTCCTTGCTCATCCATCTTGTTTCGAATACCCATTTTGTACCAATGATGTTGGCTATATATCTGGTGCATCATGAGTTCCTGAGACTTCATTTCATTCAAATTCATTTAGTTCTTCTTGCATGGCTGAGATCCAATCTGCATCTTGAATTGGATCATCTATTGTCTTGGGTTCCACTTGTGATAGAAAACATGTTAACATATGCTCCAGTTGTCTTCTGGTTCTCACTCCTGTGTGAATATCTCCAATAACTTGTTCTTCAGGATGATCTCTTAGCCAATTTAGGTCATGTTGAAGTTGTTCTTCACTTGGTGCTTCTGTAATTTCATGTTGTACATGAGCTTCAAGTTCTGGTGCTTCTTCTGTTGTATTGACTTGTGGGTCATCTTGATTTCCAAAATTGTGATGCAGAATAGTTGTTGGTACTGTTGTATTCATATACACTTGCTTTTGTGCTGCTTCTTCTTCTTGTTCTTGAAGACTTTCACCATTTGTATTTGGTTCATCAAAGACTACATGTATTGATTCTTCAATCACCAATGTTCTTTTGTTGAGTACTCTGAATGCTTTGCTTGTGTCTGAGTATCCTATAAAGATTGCTTCATCAGCCTTTTCATCAAAGGCATGCAACTGATTCCTGTTCAAAACAAAGCATTTTGATCCAAACATATGCAAATATGAGATATTAGGTTTTCTACCATTCCATATTTTATATGGAGTCTTTCTATGATGTTTGTTGATGATTGATCTGTTTTGTGTATGGCATGCTGTGTTTGCTGCTTCAGCCCAAAATCTCTTTGGCAAGCATGCTTCTGCAATCATTGTTCTGACTACTTCTTTGAGAGTTCTGTTTCTTCTTTCTGCAACACCATTTTGTTGTGGGGTTCTTGCTGCTGATAATTGATGCAGTACTCAATTTTCTTCACAATAGGTTCTGATAATTTCATTAAGAAATTCAGTGCCTCTATCTGATCTGATCTTGATGATTTTCAGTTCTTTCTCATTTTGGAGTCTTCTTAACAAATCTGGTAGCTTTTTGAGTGTCTCTTTCTTCTTGTTCATGAAGATGGTCCAGGTGTATTTTGAGTAGTCATCCACCACTACTAGGGTGTATTTCTTACCACTTACACTTCATGGTGTGGATTTGGTCCAAACAGGTCCATATGCAACAGATGTAGAATTCTTGTTGTTGATTGATAGGGTTTTGACTTGAAGGAACTTTTGATTTGTTTCCCTTTCTGACATACATCACATAGACTTTCTTTCTTGAATGTGATCTCTGGCAGGCCTTCAACTAACTTGTTCTTTGATAATTTGTTGATGGTCTTGAAATTTAGGTGATTTAGTCTTCTATGGCATAACCAGCTAGTTGACTGTTTGTTTTTAACAAACAAACATGTTTCTGCTTTGGCAGTTTTCCAATTCACCACATACATGTTATCTTTTCTTCTTCTTGCAAGTACTACTGTGTTGGTTTGGATGTGAATGACTTTGCATCCTTCCTTGTTGAAGTGCACATTGTAGCCTTTGTCACAAAATTGACTAATGCTCATCAGATTGAAATTAAGTCCCTTGACATATGCCACATTTTGAATCTTCAGATTGTTCTTGAGCATTGTGCCTTCCCCCTTAATCTTTCCAGGATTTTCTTTGCCTCCAAATGTGACTTTGGGTCCATCAAAAGCTTTAAAGTCAGTGAGCCATCTCTTGTTTCATGTCATGTGTCTGGAACATCCATTGTCTATGTACCAGACATCCTCAGTTTCATCTGATTCTTTGGCCATTAGACATAGGCTTGTTTTCTCAATGTCTGAGCTATCACCTTCATCTTCATCAAATTATTTGGTCATGAGGCATAGACATGCTTTTTCATTGTCTGAGTTGTCTTCTTCATCACTGTTATCTGAGTTATTATCAGATGATTCTTCATTCTTTTCACTGCTAGATTCAGCCTTGAGTGCTTTCTTGCCTTTCCTCTTTTCAGATGCTTTGTATTTCTTCTTTTCATCATCTTTATCATTTTCTTCAGGACAATCAACCTTGAGTGACCTTTCTTGTTGCAGTTGAAGCACCTGTATTCATCATCTTTCTTCTTCATGTCTTCGGTTGAGCTTGACCTCTTGTTTGATGATGAGTTTCCTTTGAATGGCTTCTTTTTGCTAAACCTGTCAAAACGTTTAACTAATAAAGCTACATGTTCTTTAAGTTCATGTGTCTCTTTGCTGATGCAGTCGGCAAAGTTACTTTGCTGGGGTGCTATCAGTGTAGTGTCTTTTTGTGCCTCTGCCGGAGCACCATCTTCACTATTCAGTTCGAATTCATGAGCTTTAAGTTGGGACATCAATGTCAGAGTGTCAGTGTTTGAAAGGTTTGTGGTTCCTCTGATTACTGATGTTATGATCTTCCATCTTTCAGGTAAGCCTCTCAAGATCTTTAAGCATACTTCTTTACAGGGAGGATATGTGACCAAGTCAGTTGCGATTCATCGATGATGCTTGAGAATCTATTGTCCATTTTATCAATGGATTCACCAGCCTTCATTTTGAAATTTTCAAATTTTTGTTTTGCAACAGATAATTTGTTTTCTTTAACAGCTTCAGATCCTTCATTTGTCAATGCTAGCTTGTCCCACATCTCTTTTGCTGTTTTGCAATCTTTGATTCTCATGAACATGTTGCTATCTAGACTCTTCAAAATCATATCTTTTGCAACAAAGTCTAGATTTTCTCTTCTCCTGTCATCCTTGGTCCAATCTCCTCATGAGTTGCTGCAAGATGAGACAACATTCTTATTTTATATTCATCAAAATTGTTAACATTGAAAACAGGTACTTTTGACATAAAGTTTGAGGAATCCATAAGTACAAATAAGAGATCTATATGTGAAAGAATAGAAAACTCAGATTTGAAAACTACTTTGAAAATATGTGATCTCCTTGTTAACAGAAATTAAATCTGAACAGGTTCTGATACTAGGAACACTGCTCCGAGACCAATTGTTGGTCCCAGAGAAGGGTAGAACTATAGTCAGAGGGGGGTGAATGACTATAGTAGAGTTTCAAAAACTTTTCTTGTGATTAAAAGCTTTTGGGCAGCGGATAAGTCCCTTCTTACTAGATTGTTTCAAAGCAGTTTATACATTCACAGATATAGGGTATAACGTAGGCAATTAAATGAGTGCAGTAAAGTAAATTGCAGAAAGTAAATTGACACAAGGCTTACTCAGGGTGGTGTAATCCCTTAATCCACTCTTCTCCTGTGATGATTGGAGGGATTCACTATTGTTTTCACAGATACAATAGTAAGATTGTCTTTGACTTCCTAAGCTTCACAATCTACAAGACTATCACGCCTTGGCTGCAACAACTTCAGTGATTCAGTCTCTTTCACTGCTCTTTGAGATCAAATCCTTCAGCAGCTATCACAAACACAACTCCTTCTCAGATGACTTTTGATTCAGTTGCTTCAGTTTATTATGAATGAGATTCACAAGCTTGATTGATCAATCTCAGTGCTAAATATAAAATTGTAGTTCTGATGTCTGAGTTGATCTCTAGATGAATCCTTGTAAGTTCAGAGAGAAGGCTTTTCAAATTGACAGAGTTTCTGCTTGGTTTTCCTTTTTCTTGATTTTTTTTTATCTGTCTGTCAATGCCTTCTATTTATAGCCTTGAGTATCCTTGATTTGAAATTCCGTCCGTTGGCTATATTAATGAGGGGAATAATCCTTGATTTTATTCTTGATTCCCCCTTAATTACATTCTCCTTGATTTCCGTGATCTGATTTTTCTTCAAATGTATAGCAGAAAATCCGTCCTTGATTGATCCTCTATTGATTGTGCATTAAATGCATGATCCTCGAATCTTCATCATATTTCAATTACATTCGATAAGGATTACTTCGCGTTCTCTCGAGCGGTCGAGTGATCCATCGACTTTGCCGTTTAGATCTTCCTTCACTGCTGTTTTTGCCTTCACTTAGCCGAAAGTCGGTTTACTCGCCAATTCACTGTTTCCTTCATTACTTGATTTAAGGAGAATCTTTGTACTTCACTGATCATTGGTTTGGGTGAGATCAGTGTACACCATATTTGAACATTAAGTTTCATCATTTGAACCATAACTTAGACTTATCCAAGGTCATCACAGACTTCCTTGGTTATAAGTCATACCTTTAAGTCTTCATTGCTTCTCTGCATGTACTTGGTTGGCTTTACTCTGCCGAATGTCTGTTTTACTTTGTCGTCCTACCAACTAGTACAATACTTGTCTGACTTAACTTATACAATATGTCAGACTCTAAGTAAAGACTTATACAGAGAATTCTAACTTATTTCAGGCTTGCTATAACAGCTAGTATGGCCATCATCAAAACATAATAAAATGTTCCTAACACTCTCACTAGTTTATCGGTTCCAAATACCGTCGAACTAGCGACACCTTATTCGTGATTTTCCAATTTATTGATTATTCAGAAATTTGTGTAGACACTGCACAATTAAAATTCATCAAAGAATTTTATAGTCCTAATTAGTCATGATAAAAGTTTTAGGATTATAGAATTTTCCAATAATTTAAAAACAATTAATCAAGAAAAAACAACCACCAACTTATCGGTTCCAAACCGTCTAGTTGGTGTCCAATTTTTCACGATTTTCTAAATTTTCGATTATTAAAATTATTTTATGTAGCCACTACATAATTAAATCCCCGAAGGATTTATAATCCTAAATCAAGTTTATCATGTGAATTTTATATACCGATAAAATTCCGTTTTCCTTTAATTAATTAAATTTATTATTAATCTAAATTAATTATCATCTTCATACATGTCTAATTATTGCCAAAATTATATGCTAGGAGTGAAATTCATTAATATGATGGTTGGCATTGTTGTATCAGATAAATAATCACATAAGAAAATAAATACGAAAAATAAATCACTGAGATGGACCGTTAGTACCCCCGAACCTAATCTATAAATTTAAAATCAAATAAATAAATAAACCCTACGTTTAAAGGATTTACTAATTTCTAATTAATTTGTCGCCGCTCTGTCTATTAATTTGCTGCTCCGTTTCTTGAACAAAAGTGATGCCAGCCGAGTTGGTCGAATGCTTCTTCTCCTACTGTGGCAGCCCGGGTTCGAATCCTAGCTGCTGCAATTTTTTCTACAAAACTGCAACCTTTGGGGAAAAAAATTCATTACACCGTATCGATGGTAATCGAACCAGGGTCTCCATGATGCAGAACTAGCATCTTCACCAGTGCATTGTCAAGATCTTCACGATGACAAATTCCGAACAGAAAATAAAAGTAGCAGCAGCAACGGAAACATTATTCTTTCTATGGAATTAAAATTACAACAATTTTCATAATTTCCTATACCCGAAACAACGAGTTTACAACAGATCTAACGGGTAAACAATATCAACCCCAATCCATCTCGTCAACCATGCAATATATATATAATGAATAAATAAAAAAAGATGCAACTTTTATTCAATTCTAATCCTTATTAATTAATATGCAATCAAGATCGCAAAATCGCTTTAACCTATCTCCGATACCATATGCTGGATATACAGAAACCCGAATCCGGATCCGATCCATAATTGGATCATCAGATCTGATTTACAGCACCGATAGAGACACTCGATCATGCACAGCGGAAGCTACGAATCGAAATTCGTTTACGATTATACCACGACATGATTCACATAATAATTAATAATCTACAAGAAGGTTTAAGATTTACCCAACCGGAGAGAAGCCATGATCTTCCGAGTTGTATCTCTAAGCGACGACTGGTGGATGTCGATCCTTGTAGTGGAACCTCCTCGAATATGCTCCAAGAAAAACCCTAGGTTTTTCTCCTCCTGATGGCTTTCCCCAAAAAAAAGGTGCATCCCCTTTCTTTCTCAATATGGCGTTGGATATTCTGGTAAAATTTTATGTTGAGAGAAACTCTCTTTTTATAGGATAATAACCAAATAGTTTGAGAGTTTATCTTTTACACACAAATTTATCTTTTTCTTTTAGAAAAATAAAACCATTATCCAATAGAAAATTTTCCTATTTATCCAATAAGAAATGACCCAGGGAACTAGGAAGTGATGGTACGGCCCTGTAGTAGTGTTGGAATTGATCATCTAATTTCTTATTTATAATTATTTAACACATAAATAATTATATTATCCACATTATAATTAATTATGAGAAAATTTCTTTTCCCAAAACCAAATAAATATGGTTCAATTTTTATGCCATTTGGGATAATAGAAAATGTATTTTCTATATTACATATTATTTACCAAATAAATAATATCCGCATATTTATTAAATAGACCAACTATTTATTTTATTCTCGAGGTTCCACAAAACGAGGAAACACTCGCGTTTTAGGAGCCAACCCGGGGACCATGGACCTATAACCAGTAGCTACAATAAATTGAATAAAATATTCATCGAACAGAACATTTCTACTCAACTTATTAATTCTGGAATTACGCCACCATAAATCCGAAACTGAACTCTATCGATTTTAGATATAACTTATTCTCAGAAAGTCGAGTCAATAAGTGTCCACTGATATAATCATTACATATAGACTAACCCTCCATAGACTATCCATAACGAAGCGGGATTATTTATATAAACCTTCTTCACTACATCTTATCCTTATTTACCATTAACCCACTAGTGATCAATTAGTTCATAACCAATACGAACTTAGCCGATCGATCTGTTTCTAGGATCAACAAATACGGGGATTGTCTTTCTACTTCCCGCATGAAGGAATGGATTCCATATCTGTGAGACACACACTTCTCACTCAATCCAGAATAGTGCCAACGTGAAAGTGATTTGGACCGCGCCTGTTAACGATCCTTAACGAACACATCAAACCCTATCTTGAAACAAGTAGGAGTATGCAATCACTTCAGGATTAAGGTAAATCCATATATGATCATCTTTTGATTTAATAACATTTCTCTAACACGGAATTATATGAGAAATGCAGATTAAATTGGTCTAGTCCTATATGACTACATCATATATAAATGCCCTACTTAGATAACCAATATCGACTGTCCGAATAAGACGGTCACACCATAAAGTGTTCTGGGCGCATTAATGGTGGTTTAATCAATAGACCCCATACATTGATTAAGTTCACCACGGACTAACATTTCAAGTGTATCACAATAAACTTAATCCTCGTGTGTGACACACGCTAAGTTATATGGCTACATATGATACGACTTGGGGTTTTCAGCAGTGTATTACTTACAAGCACGATGCAAGTAATAAGATGATAACAAATCTGTCATTTATTAATTATAAAAACAATTACATAAATTGTCTTTCGGGCGCTACTTCCAACAGATACTACATTAAACACAACAAAGTATTAGATGCCTTTTGAGATTTCTAACTTATAAAGATATAATGAATAGTATTATGTTGTAAGAATGCAAATGGACATCCATAATAATTGTTTCATAATACTCATACACTAATGCTAATGAATTTGAAACATACGTCATTCGTCACAAAATATAAATATGTTGAGATTAAAAAGGCAAGAGGACAATCTTTTTGGGTTCTTAGAGACATTTCAACAAACACTTAGGAAGGTGGTTAGTTAGTTAGTTAATTATAACTGATTGAGCTCACACATCCAGTATAAATACTAATTGGAACTGCTGAGACTCAATTAAGTTGTTCAATTACATTTGATGTAAAGATTTCACTCTAATTCGTTCGGATTCGATTTCCCGCTCTTTTAGTTCTCAAATTTGGGGAAGAACGCCTTCAAGTGTTCTTGAACAGTTTTCGTTTCCAGAATTTGTTTTTCTTCAATCTTTTTATGTTCTTTTCTTATTTGTGTTTTCAACATAGTATGAGGACAATCTTTTTGGGCAAGCTTCACCTAGATTTCATCTATGTTCATCTTGAGGGGGTTGTTGAGATTAAAAAGGCAAGAGGACAAGCTTTTTGGAGCTAGCAGTCCTAGATAAAACAAATACATGGTCATTGGTTCCCTTACCAAAAGGGGTCAAACCAATAGGAGGCAAGTGGGTTTTCAGAATAAAAAAAAAGGCAGATGGTTCAGTGGAAAGGTTCAAGGCAAGATTGGTTGCAAATGGTTTGACACAAACAGAAGGTATTGAATTTCTGGAAACCTTTTCACCTGTGGCAAAACAGACAACCATAAGACTCTTCATGGCCCTAGCAGCACAAAAGGATTGGCATTTGCATCAATTAGATGTAAATAATTCCTTTTCGCATGGAGATCTAGAAGAAGAAGTCTATATGAGACCACCACCTGGTTTAGCAGCAGCTGGTTTAGTATGCAAACTCAACAGGACATTATATGGACGGAGACAAGCAAGTAGACAATGGAATGAAAAACTAACACAGAAATTACTAGACCATGGCTACAAGCAATCTCAGAATGACCGTAGCCTCGTTACAAAAGGTCAAGTGTAAAATTTGTAGCTCTATTGGTATATGTGGATGATATAATTGTTGGTAGCTCAGATTTGACAGAAATCCAATACCTAAAAGTTTATTGCATTTTGCTTTCACCATAAAAGACCTTGGCACACTCAAGTACTTCTTAGGCTTTGAGGTGGCAAGATCAAAGGATGACATAGTAATTAATCAAAGGAAATACTGCTTGGACCTTCTCACAGAGTTTGGTTTTTTAGAATGCAAACAGCAGCTACACCAATGGGTACGTCACACAATTTAACAAAAGTTGAAGCTCCTCTTCGGGAATCTAATACACTTTACAAAATCATGGTTGGTAAACTATTATATCTTGGGAATACCAGACCAGACATAGCTTTTCCAGTTCAACAATTAAGTCAATTTTTGGCCCAACCAAATGAAGCACACTTAAAAGCTACACACGGGCTTCTCAAATTTCTCAAATCAGAACCTGGAAAAGGATTATTCTTTCGTAGATGATGGCCAAATTATAGTCAACCAACTTTAACCGGCAGAGTATCGGGTCGGTTGTACTACAACGGCGAGCAAGGTCGTATCTGTTAGGAAATCTATGCGGGAACGCAGCGGAATTTAAAATTTATTTCCTATCGACCCAAGATCGACTTTGTTTAAGCAATAAACAAACAAGTAGTAGACGGTGGTTACCTTGGTTGATCTAAAAGATCGACGCTTTGACCGTCTAAGGAGAGTAGTTCTGTATAGAGCCGCCCAAGTGTTCGGCCTCTACCGCTAGTCCACATTAGCACCCCGTCGGAATCCCATCCTGGATTGCTATTGGAAAACTTCGGTTGCTAGACCGGCCATTTTCCCTTCTCTCCAACCCTCTATAGGATGCTCTCTATTTTACACAAGAACTATTAGTTCTTGGAATTGTGATGAACAAGAGAGCTTGACACCCACCTCTTATTTATAGTGTAGGGGGCGCCCCATCTAGATGTGGAGGAGAAGAAAATATTTTTCCAATAAAATAAGGAAAATATAATTGATAAATTTATCTCATTTATTACAATATCTTATATTAAATAAATCTAGGATATTGTCAATATCTTATATTGAATATTCCCAAGATATTGTCAATATCTAATATTGACTATCTTTATTTTATTACCATAAATCAATTTACACATGTGTATATATCACACATATATTTATTACACATATAAATCTATAAATATATTTTGGAAACAACTAAGCACATGCACATCCAATGTGCACCACACGCTGAAACACAAATATATATATATATATATATATATATATATATATATATATATATATATATATATATATATATATAATATTAATATATGATAACACCATTAATTAAATTGCACAATTCAAGTGTATCTTATACACTTATAAGTTGCGCCACCTTTAGCCATAAATTGGCTTCCAAATATTATTTAATTAATATAATACTATTAATATCTTGTATTTAATTTATTCATAATAAATAAATACCACCATATTAATTTACCACTATAACCTTTATAGTCTCGAGATAAACTTTCCTTATTCGGTTATCATCTATAACCACATTTTAATCCGGCTAGATGTTCTTATAGGTGTGACCCGATAGGCTTCGAATATGTTGGCCGTAGACACAAAGTGCAAATTACACGAAAATGCCCTTCATACCTAACGATCACGGGATAGCGTCACAGCAACACACCGTGACCCCAATCATCGGAAGAGTCAAATGCAATGACTACTACCTTTCATGTGAAAGCGATTACCGTGTAACTTACAATCCTATCATTGTAATAATATCCATACGGTCTTTAGTCGAGTGTCAAAACATCACGCGACCGTATCTTATAATCTGGATATCAAGCTCTCTCAAAGTAACTCGTTTACTCCCACTTTGCAAAGATTCACGAGAGTAAGGCATTCTTATAAGAAGGCCATTTCGGATATTCGATCCCAATCATAGGATACGCGATTCCCGGATGACCAATCATGTATACTCCGCGATGCTTGAGATCATACCCAATCACTACCGCATGATCGCCCGTGGCTGGGGAAACCTCAATAGTTTCAAAGCATGACAATCCACACCGTGATGCCATGAAGACTACGGTCACGAGGATTATTACACAACCGTCACATAGTGTGACACTTCTCCGTGTAAGTGGGGTCGATCCCTAACGCACGCATTCTACAATACACGTCCATATGCACGGTCAAGTGTCTACACTTTGATAGAGCGAGATCTATCCGCCTAAAAGCGAAGACATCTAATACGTGCTAGCCTGTTCATACTATCAATGCCCCTGTTTGATAGTACATCGCCTAGAGACATTTAAGTATCAAACTTATTAAAGTGATTAGAGATCTCATCAACCATAATCGCCTATCATGGTTTCTCTATCACGATTTAATACTATGGACGTTATCACATAACAATTCATAATTGGTTCTTTAGAAGAAACATATATATGACAACATAAAAGCCATTTAATATATGTATAAACACAAAGAAATAGTAGAAATGATCCGACCCGGTCGGATCCAGTCCAACCCGATTGGGTTTAGGACACTATTCCAACAATCTCCCACTTGGCCTAAAACCAATCACTCGTACACACAAGACCAAGTTGAAACACAAGAATCTCATGTAATACTCGCTACTAACCCTAGCCATAAACAGATCGCTATCCGTGGGGACTCAGACTATCTTCATATCACGTTCCAAATGACCAAGTCAAAGGAACCGCCTCAACACACATACGGATCTCTGACGAGACCTCGGTCCTTGCTTTAAGCAATGAATCCACTTACTATATCAGCTATATAGAAAAGGTGGAAGAACCGTACAAGGTTCAAGAATGAACCTTCTAGATCCATGTACTGCTCCCGCTGCGCCTTTAAGGCACTACTGTGTTTTGGCTCAGTTGTAGAATTTACAGTGACCCATAGGCTAGAACATTTCCAGCTCACTGTATCACTTAATCAAAGTGATTGCAAACCCAGACTGTAGTTCTCACTCGCCTTCATAAGACTCAGGATATACGTCTGTATAACTATATTTATCTAACTCCAAGTTTCGATAAACCAGGAATTCTTCTTTAACTTGTTTAAGGATATTCTCGACATTTACCAGATTTACGTTCATACTTGCTCATGACTATTCATGGCCTATGAACATCTGGCATTACCTTTATGATGGTTCCTATCGCCGCAGCGAAGGAAACCTTCCATAAGCATCATCTTTCACCTTATCTTTAGGACTAACATCCTAACATAGATAGATCTTGAGAACACTGGCCAGCAGTATCCCTGTCGCGATCTATGCTAAACTCTTTTAGCATCACATCTATATAGGTAAACTATAATCTAACAGCAGTTAAATCTATCACCATAGATTCTTATTTCTAAAAATAAGAACTGCTAATCCAGGTGCTTTCGTAAAGAACTTGAACTACCAAACATTAATTGACTGTGACATGGGGTGACAATTCTTGAGAGAGATATCTAATACCTTACTCAAAAATCGTAACACACTCCCACTATCCATCTTGCACATTGGGCATATCCTTCTTTTGACTAAATCAAACTCCTTTGATTATCAAACAAAGAAATCGTCTAGAGAAACTTGTATGAGTCCATAAATGGATCTCGTGGGCTTACATATCATGTTATCGTCTATGAACATCGAGCTGTCTACCCAACGTCTTCAACACTATCATATAGCCATGATACGAAGTTATAACAAGCATCATCTGAATAGAATCTGGGCTCATTGGCAAAGATAAAGGTAATTACAAGGTTTACACCCCGTAGCCCTCAGCCATCACTATAGCCTGATGATAATCATATTACTATCCATGTCAGCCTTTCAAGGACATTCCCTTTATGTAAGACAGACTAGGTTCACAACCTGGTTGTCACTAATGGAATCTAATTCAGATTTTATGGCTCATAGCCATATCTCTCAATCTTGCCTTTTAAACATTCTTTCACAAGTCGTGAGATATTCATTCTTCAAGATGAAGATACCAATGACCTTTTCGAGGCTTGAGGTTATCCACAGACTTAGTAACTTTGTGTGTGCCTCGAGCGGTGTCCTACACCTCATCGCTATGTGGCATCCGCTCATGTTCCATTGGTTGAATGTATCTTTGTGGTTCTCAAACTCTTTTGAGATCGATTCACTCCCACTTGTTTCTTTTGGAAGAAACACTTCCTTTAGAAAAGACATGTTTGGAGACAAACATTTTGCTCCATGGACAAGTAAATAATATCCAGTGCGTGCTAGCTAAGATATTCCACAAAGTTGCATATGTCGTACTAGGCTCCAAGCCTTTCTGGCTCAGCCTATGTCAACTTCAAATCATCGGTTAAGATAGATTCGACATTATCTTCTTCCATATCTAATATGGAATTTATTCAACCTTTATCTTTGGAACTCGGTTAAGTATAAGGGCACTATCCCGAAACGGGTAAGGGATACTTCGCATGGCTTGCATCATACATTTATCATATAAGTGTTGTTGCCATTTTGGGAACATAATCTAATTGTGTATCCCAAAGATGGTATCCTTCAAAGGAAAATCTTATTCTTTTTCAGACGACTTCTGAAACACCCTTCAAGTATTAATTACTTCAATCCAATTGAGGATTAATTCTTTAGTAGCTCATCAATCTCATATTCGTACTAGCTCAAACTTTTCAGGCTTTCCAAATTGTTGTACTTCAATAAGTACATTCAACTATTTCTAAAAATAGTCCAAGAGAGAGACAAACAGTCGTTTATGGTATAAATTGTCACAAGCCAACAAACATCAATATGTTTAGGCTTTAGACAATCTTCTAGGTTTCATAACCTTTTCTTAAAAGGGTATTTTAGTCCTCTTTGGATAAGATACGTATAACCCACATGATTCATAATCATATGGTTCAACATCATCAGAATGACGTTTAATTACACGATTCCCTTCCATAGAGACTATGCCTAGAGTAACCACAAATCAAGGATTACAGCCATACAAATATTTAGTTGAGATCTCATCACATATATCAACTATATAGTAACATCAATCTAGTATGTTAGATTCAGTGACCTTCCAACTTTATCGGAATAACATTTATTCTTTACAATTGAATATGTCTACTAAATCCTAACAAATAACTGAAAGTATGTTCTTCATAAGAACCGGAACACAATAACATTTATTTAGTTCCCTTATCAGTTTACTAGATCCAGAATGTGGTAAGTGTTACAACGTTTGCTTCACCTTCCATATCTGTATTAACCTTTCTAATTTCATCACACTCGTAAGATATCATATATCTAAGAGTTGACTTGAACTTAGATAAGTTTATCTCAACTCACTTGCCTAGAATAGAAACTTCAATAAGTTCTCTATTTAAGCACATGCCCTAACTTTCCTTTTTAATCCTTTAAGCACTTGAAAAATGTTTCTTATTGTAGTCTTCATAAGACTTAAGAAAGATCACAAGAGCTATGTCTTTGATTTCCTTTCATAAAGAAAATCTAAAGTTTATTAAATAGTTTATTTATCCTTTTGAATCGTATTCAAAACATTGACTATTTAATTAACCTTTAAGCAATGATAGAATTAAGTCGATACTTAAATCTAACAATTTTGAAAACAACCTTTCCAAAATTAGATGTGGTCATTCTTATCCAACGTTTGAATTAATTGTCATCGTATGACTGAATGATCATCTTGGATCGTATCCAATATATGACTAATTCGTTGAAACTTATTTCAAATGATTTAATCATATCATGAGCTTCCGCTTTCATTAATAATTAAAGTCTCGGAGCACTGCATCAATTATGTAATCTCCTTGTCTCTAAGTACTATAACGGGATGGCTCATGTCATTGCTTATTTTAAAAGGATTAAAATTACTTAACCATATTTGAGAACGTTTCTCAAAATTAATAGTCGTAATTTGGTTTTACTAATCGAGAATAAAACATAAATATAAAGTTTGCTAAAACTACAACATAAAAATAAAAATAAAAGAGTGTTGTTGTTTATACATGCAAAATCAAAAATGGTCTTTTGATTTATGATTTTGCTCCCACTAGTCAACTACTCCCAATTGACTTTCAAGAATCTTTCAAAATTCTTTAGTGGGCAAGATCCCATCCAGTTACCCCGATTCCCGGCGAGGGCCGATCAACCGGAATAATTCAAAGGTATGTAACTCTTACCAATCACATCTCTATGTGACTCTTGGTGGTTGACTAGTCAACTCTTTGACAATTCACATCTTTATGTGGTAGTCAACCCTTGCCTCTAGAATAAGGCGGTCCAGACGGGGCCAATCACGCAATACTCTAGTCAAGTCATAACCCAATATTCGCGAGATCTCATACGATAATATCTCAATAACGACGATATACCCGTGGTAGGTCAACTCCCGGCGAGGCCGATCGTTGGATCCGAACAAAGGCTCTTCACCGTCGCTATAATATTGGGAGACAATTTTCGACTTGATTATTGTTATGGAAGTATTTACGTAAATTAATTCACTTAATTAATTTTAATTACGGTCTCATCAAATATATATCTATCTCTATAGACATACATCCTACACATTTATCTAGATCGTGTCTAGTCATGCATCTATCGTATCATATAAAATAAATACAAGCACTAAATAAATAAATGCGTAAAGTAACCGGTATGATCATAGACTTTTTCCTAGGTGCGGTTTCGAATACAAACCGAGTGAAACCGCGGGTCACAATCTAAGGGTATTTGCTGAACCGCCAATAGGATCTTTAATCGTCATTCTCCAATGGGATCTTTATTCTTCTTTCTTTGGTCTCTATCTTCGCTCCATTCTTGTTACATTTAATTCTATCTAATAAAATAAATACACCCGCCGCACACTTTGGGGAGTCACCGGAATGGGATAAATGCGAGAAAATAAAGCCAGTCACATTCTTCATAACGGCCTAGGACAATTTTTAAACCAACGAAAAATTAAATCATTCACATCTATCCTATCGGTCGAGTCCATGATCAATCGGGATCCATATAATCATATTATATCTACTATATCTAATCCATACAATAACATCTTATGAAAAAGATAAAATTAAAATTTAACTACTTCCGTCTTAATTAATCAATTAACATTTAATCTATTAAATAATTTTATCCAATCAATTAACTAATTAACATTTAATTAATTAAATGATTTTAATCGAAATAAAATTAACGATTAATTTTAAACCCATTTTAATATTAATTTTAATTAATTAGAACTATTCCAAAATAAATCAAAATTAAAATTATTTCTCTTTTGTTTCTTTCCTTTTGATTCGTAATCAAAGGGATGCATTTAGTTTCTAAACAAAATTTGGCTTTAGCTCAGCCACTTTCCAAAATCAAAATTTTTGAGTGGCTTGTAAGCTAAGCGCTTTACAAATCAAATATTTGGAAAGCGCTTGCAGCTATTCCAAATCAAATATTTGGAAAGGCCAAATAATTTTGGTTAGAGCGCCACTTTCCAAAATCAAAATTTTGGAAGTGGCTGAAAGCCTGTCTCAGTCTTTTCCCAAATCAAATATTTGGAAAGGCGCAAATTATTCCAAATCAAATATTTGGAAAGGCCAATATTATTTTATCGCACATGTGGCATCCCGACGCGCCCAAACTATTTGAACCATTTGGTTAGCCACATGACACAACTAAACAAAAGGAAATTAATAATCACAACTATGAACCATATTGAATCACAAAATACACAAAACAAAAATTTAGAGATCCGACAAGATTGACCGGTCACCATTGGCGGCAAGAAGTCGCCTACCGCCACCGCCCGCCGCCGCCAGTTGTTGAGGTGGTGCCGCCTTGATCGGCCGAGCACCACCACATCTCGTTTTTTTTTTCTTTTCGTGTATCAATTTTGCAAATCAAAAATCTTTCATCTTTTAATTACGTGATTTAAACGATAAAATTAACTACGCAAATTAACATGCTTATTGCTTAAGCTCGAAACTCTCTCGATACCTTTGTTAGAAATCTACTGGGAAGAGCGATCGAATTTAAAATTTATTTCCTATCGACCCAAGATCGACTTCGTTTAAGCAATAAACAAACAAGTAGTAGACGGTGGTTACCTTGGTTGATCTAAAAGATCGACGCTTTGACCGTCTAAGGAGAGTAGTTCTGCATAGAGCCGCCCAAGTGTTCGGCCTCTACCGCTAGTCCACATGAGCACCCCGCCGGAATCCCATCCTGGATTGCTATTGGAAAACTCCGGTTGCTAGACCGGCCCTTTTCCCCTCTCTCCAACCCTCTATAAGATGTTCTCTATTTTACACAAGAACTATTAGTTCTTGGAATTGTGATGAACAAGAGAGCTTGACACCCACCTCTTATTTATAGTGTAGGGGGCGTCCCATCTAGGTGTGGAGGAGAAGAAAACATTTTCCCAATAAAATAAGGAAAATATAATTGATTGATTTATCTCATTTATTACAATATCTTATATTAAATAAATCTAGGATATTTTCAATATCTTATATGGAATATTCCCAAGATATTGTCAATATCTAATATTGACTATCTTTATTTTATTACCATAAATCAGTTTAAACATGTGTATATATCACACATATATTTATTACACATATAAATCTATAAATATATTTTGGAAACAACTAAGCACATGCACATCCAATGTGCACCACACGTTGAAGCACAAATATATATATATATATATATATATATATATATATATATATATATATATATATATATATATATATATATATATATTAATATATAATAACACCATTAATTAAATTGCACAATTCAAATGTATCTTATACACTTATAAGTTGCGCCACCTTTAGCCATAAATTGGCTTCCGGAATATTATTTAATTAATATAATACTATTAATATCTTGTATTTAATTTATTCATAATAAATAAATACCACCATATTATTTACCACTATAACCTTTATAGTCTCGAGATAAACTTTCCTTATTCGGTTATCATCTATAACCACATTTTAATCCGGCTAGATGTTCTTATGTGTGTGACCCGATAGGCTTCCGAATATGGCCGTAGACACAAAGTGCAAATTATGAAAATGCCCTTCATACCTAACGATCACGGGATAGCGTCTAACAACACACCGTGACCCCCAATCATCTGAAGAGTCAAATGCAATGACTACTACCTTTCATATGAAACAGTTACCGTGTAACTTACAATCCTATCGCTGTAATAATATCCATACGGTCGTTAGTCGAGTGTCAAAACATCAACGACCATATCTTATAATCTGGATATCAAGCTCTCTCGAAGTAACTCGTTTACTCCCACTTTGCAAAGATTCACGAGAGTGAGACATTCCTTATAAGAAGGCCATTTCGGATATTCGATCCCAATCATAGGATACGCGATTCCCGGATGACCAATCATGTATACTCCGCATGCTTGAAGATCATACCCAATCACTACCGCATGATCGCCCGTGGCTGTGGAAACCTCAATAGTGTCAAAGCATGACAATCCACACCGTGATGCCACGAAGACTCGGTCCTAAGGATAATTACACAACCGTCACACATAGTGTGACGCTTATCGTGTAAGTGGGTCAAGATAACGCACGCATTCTCTAATACACGTCAACGCATACGGTCCAAGTGTCTCTACACTTCGATAGGCGAGATCTATCCACGCCTCTAAAAGAAGAAGACATCTAATACGTGCTAGCTTTGTTTCATACTATCAATGCCCTATTTGATAGTACATCGACTAGAGACATTTAAGTATCAAACTTATTAAAGTGATTAGAGATCTCATCAACCATAATCGCTTTATCATGGTTTCTCTATCACAGTTTAATACTAAGGACGTTATCACATAACAATTCATAATTGGTTCTTTAGAAGAACTGATATATGACAACATAAAAGCCATTTAATATATGTATAAACACAAAGAAATAGTAGAAATGATCCGACCCGGTCGGATCCAGTCCAACCCGATTGGGTTTAGGACACTATTCCAACAGTATCCCACGAGGAATCCATCAAGTACCACAATCACGGTCGTATTTAGTTTAGGCTCACAAATGATGTGAAAGTAGTTATAACTAAGCAAATAAAAATGATAACTTTAATAGTATGATAAAAAAGGATTAGCTAAACTATAATCATGAACACTATTATTAACACCGTTACCGAATCACTAGGGACGAGCCTTAACCTACTAACCAACCAATGGTTTCCAATGAATGTGTTGTTGGTGCAATCTCCTAAACTGGTCTCTAGGCGCTAATACCACAACCTAGCTACCCTATATTCGGTTAAACAGTCCCCTCAATGAGATTTAATTAACCTAATATGATGAAAAAACTATGAGACGCTCCGCATCCATCGAGTTCACGGCTTAGCTAGATTAGTCTTACCAAGGAACAGGCTACGAATGAATCGACTAGTTCGTGCATGGAAATCTTAAAATTCTAGTTCGCACACTCCCTCGCAAATACATTTATAAAGGTTATGTGTTGAATCATGAATTAGGTGATCAAATTAATTCAAGCATTAAGATCAAAGTTTGGGACACAACAATTCAAAGGATTTAATTTTTTAATTTCTACTCATCCATAGATCATCAAGCAGATCAATTTCGTGATCCATCACATAATCTAGCTATCAAAAAATTTAGCTATGCATAATAAAATCAAGAACGCAAGAAATCATAAATAAATTGCCAAACAACATTATAAAAAGCTAAATAAAATTACCACAAAAAATTGAAGCAATCCACCACTCGAATCTTCACTTCGTTGTGTTGAAATCGCAAAATAAAATAAATAAACTGTAGATGTTCTAAGGGAATTTTCGTAGAAAATAAAATAGATCTACTCTAATTGAAGAGAAAAACTGTTGCAGAGTAAAATCAAATTATGCTAGGAAAACTGTCAATAATAATTTGACCTAAGTGGCTTTTTATAATTAAAATAGCCGACGTAATTCTTCCGCATATATCCGGAAAATCCAAAAATATGTTGCGTCCCTTCCTCTGTTTCTCGGCCTCATTCATGCCAGTGGCCCCTGGCCAATTGATTTCCTATTCTTTTCTTTTTATGTTTTATTTTATTTTATATATCATTCACAAAGAGTGCAAAACTGACCGGAGGAACTGGGATTTACTCCTCATTATACACCAAATTGGGATCCTAAAAAAAATACTCCATTAATAATTCATTTCTTTTTTCTTGATTGTCTAATTTGAATATCGCGTCATTTTTTTTTATGGGAACTCCTTTTTTAACGATTTTCATACCGTTCTGATCCTCGTCATGCCCTCTATCACGCCATACCTGTAATTAAAATAAACCACATACCCAAGTGTGACAAATACCGATAAAACACGCACAAATCACCCAGAAATGTCGAGATTTTGGACGTAAACATCTTTTGTCTCTTGATTCAACACATGATGAAATGTGTCTTTAAACACCACTTAACTACCCAAAAATCACATCGAATAGGCTACAAATAGGGGTAAAATACACACGAAATTATTGCAAAGTTGACTCTTATCAACTATCCTCCACTTAGCGTTTGCTCGCCCTCGAGCAAATCAAGCGATTCAAAAATAAATTATGAGGTCAACGTTGCGATCATATGGGAAACCACAACATCTAATAAGTAAAAACTAGTCAATAAGCGAATAAACACGAGCCAAAACAAATCTCATCATGGAAACAGAATGTGTGTGTGTGTGTGTGTGTGTGTGTGTGTGCATAGCTTCTCAATCATTAATCACGGTCAACCGGCTCAGATTATAAATGCATGACTAATGGGGTTACACCATAGGCTTATACTTCATAATAATCTCCACTAATCGAGGTCAAATCAAGGCTAACTAAGGTCATTTGGACTTGCACGGTTGTGTAACATTAGGCTAGGGTGGGGGCTAAACGAAAGGATAAAAGGAATATCAAAAGAAAAAAAACGAGTGAGCTTAATCAAAACTTCTTGAAATTGCCTCATAACTCACCTCCTTAGCTTGGTTCAAGCAAGCATTCTCCTTCTTTACTTTAAAATTCCAACATACTTCACTATGAACTCGTCCCACCAACGCCACATTGGAAGAAATAATACATGGCCTTCATCAAACATTATTTGACTCAACTTTATTCAAACTTTTTATTCAATATTTTTTTTGTTTTCCTTTTTTTCTTTTTTTATTCTTTTTTTGATAAATCAAACACCAACACTTTTTTTTGCTACCCCTTCTCATTCATAATACGAAGGAACCACCAACACCATTCTTCGGATACACATCTCCACCCCCTCACACTTGTGCTAGCAAGTGTGCCCAAAATAAGATTAAAACTCACTCAGAGGGTGCCAAAGAAATGTAGACCACATTTAAAGGCTAAAGGTTGGTAATTTTAGGCTAATCAACGAATGGCTAAAGTTCCGGGTGGGGGTCTAACCACCCTACAAAGGCTTAGAGGGGTTTCTGTGGAAGTTATGTACATGGTTGGCTATTTGGCTCTAGTTGGGTCAAAGAAATGCCAGGACCGTCATCCCTTAGTCTACCAAGATTGACCTTTCTATTTCGCCTCGAAGTTAATGGTATAAGTTTTAGGTAACAGATTAATGTCTATGGCATCTATAATCATTCACTAACCAACCACAATCATGAAAGAAAAGCTATTACGTGCATAAAAATTCCATTCACACAACAAGATGAAGGTTTGACTCACATGCATTCAACTCATGACTAATATTTAACCCAAAAAAATAATGACTCACATAGGATTCACAACGTCAAAATCATGAAAATTTTTAAAAATGGCTCAATTTTTCTCAATAAAGACCAAACGCCAAGCATATAACTTATTCGATGGATATAGAAATAAAGGACACAGTTAAGTGAAGCTAAGCCTACCACCCCCCCCCCCCACTTAAAACAGAACACCGTCCTCGGTGTGTGAGTGATAAAGTAAAGAAAGACTTAGCTGAACTGGCAATAGGACGCAACCATGCAAAGTGACAACCTCTAATGTATCTCCCAGGGTACCTGTGCAATCACAACAAAGAAACCAAGAAACCACTACTGCGAAAGGCTGATACCTTAAGCGTAAGTCAGCACAAGTATGGAGATGTATATAGCAAATACAACATGGGTTATCACCAAGAATTATGCGGAATTCGGGATGTGCGGTCAAATTTTTATCACACTTTTCAAAAACAAACCTAAAACCTAAGAAAAAATGGGTTGCCTCCCATAAGCACTTTTGTTTATTTTCGTTAGCTCGACTTATTAAGAAATTGAAGGAGAAACATAGAAATACGAGTGAAAAGAAAAACAAACTCCCTAAAACATTCTAAGTTTAAAGTCTTTAGCTCGACTTTCTACCACAAACAATGCTAAGGATAGTTATACCAAATGAGATCAAACCGTTGCGTCTCCCTACACAAATCATAAGAATTGAGCACCCCCTCAAAATGAGAAAAGAAAAACAAGGGGCTCAATCCCCACCACCAAGATTGGCTCAAGGAATTCATTATGCAACACAATGAATTCACTTTCCCCGAAACAGAACATATGCCAATTAAGAGTGATTCAAGCACCACATAGTAACAAGTTGGCTCAACAAAAAGCATCAAAAGACTTAAAAGAACTCACATGTACCAATGTCTCAATAGGGCTCACTGAGGAAGGAATTGATAATTCAATGGGGACAGTATTCATACCTTCTTCAAGGCATTCCTCAGGCGTGATTACCTCAGTAAGAGATACTAGAGGATGCGCATCTTCATCACCTTTAATGCTTCTCTCAGGCCTCCTCTTCTCAACCAACTGCCCTACCCGGCTTTCCAGATCAACCACTTCAGATTGCAAGCGGTGAGAATCATTCAATTATTTTAGATCCCGTCTCGAGCTCTTGGTTAAACTCTCTCGACTCTTCTTGGTTGGACACTTTAAGTTCTTGGCTAAGTCGCTCCAACAAAACCCATGATTGTGCTCTTTGGCGGTGGAGCAACTGTGGTGGCGTTTGTGAGTATTGCGGATAGGCGTTAGGGTGCTGAAACTGAGAACCAGAAGGACTCTCCCACTTATTGTTGTATGGTCATGTGTACAGGTTGAACTGATAATATGGTTGTGTACCAAAACTCATACCACCAAAATTAAATCCCTCAAATGAGTGGGGGAAGTAGCCTCCTTGGCCATAAGGATCCATGCACTGCAATTCAAGGAAAAAACAAGGACACAATCAAGGTATCAAGTCACTACCACTACCGGAGTATGTGGCGTGACTCCTCAACAAACCATCAAAATAAATTAAAAAATAATTTAAAAAATTAAACTAAAGGCCTAATCCTAGATGCTCCTGTGATATTCTGATATTGACCGATTCCCCGGCAACGGCGCCAGAAAAATTGATGGCCAAATTTTAGTCAACCAACTTTAACCGGCAGAGTACCTGGTCAGTTGCACTACAACGGCGAGCAAGGTCGTATCTGTCTCGGATTTTATCTAATGAAAAACAACAAGTAATAAAAATAATCCGGTTTACCCCAAGTGCAGGGATCGTAGTATAGAGGTTAATACCGGAGTCGAATCACAGGGAATCGAGGTTGTTTATCTAGTTTATTAATTCTTCTAAAATTTGTCACGACTAAAATAACACAAAACAGAACTAAAAACGAAATAACAAAACGAAAAGTAAACTGGACAGAGGATTGTCAGTCCAAAGCCAGGAAATATGATTACGAACCCAACATAACTAATTCTATTCTATAACCTAAAACGCAGTAAAGATTTTAACTTACTGGGCAAATTCTAACACAAGTGGGTTGATTTCAAGACTTAAAAAGCGAACAAGCTATTGATCCACCAGTTCTACCAACAACCGACTCCTATCTAGATTATCTTGTGATTTCTATCCCAAGTTGTGATTCACATATCCAAGGTATGAACTCCTAATTTCTTAGAAAAGTTCATTTCTTAATCTTCTATCTCTCGATTTTAAAGATTATTACTTTCGAAGAAGAGGTGTAAGATTTCTCAATCTAGTTATCTAGAAATTCAACCTAATTAACTCTCGTTATTTTATAGATTAAAAATCTAATCTTTATTATATTGATTCTAGGGGTTCAATTATGATTTTCATCCAAATCAAACAAACAATCAATCATGCAATAATCTATCGATATAATTGCAATAAACAATGATAAACAATAATAAAGATACAACTTGAATAAAATACTCACAAGATAACCCAAGAAAGAATCAATTCATTGATAGAACGGCTTCACAATGCTTGTTCTAGAGGGATTTAGCCTCTAGACATGATATGGAACCAAGAAATTGCTTGATTCGAGAACATGGAATAAAAAGATGATAAAATTGTATGTAAAAATAAGAAGAACTGCAGCCTTGGCCCCTATTATGATTAGGGTTCGGAGGTTAATGTATATTTAGGGTTTAACATCATTGCTTTATATAGAATGCTTAAGTCGGCGCTCCGATTTCGTAAGTCAATTTGGAACAAAATCGCAATTTGGGCGCCCGTTTCTTCTGGGCCGGACGCCCGTCCGGTTTAAATGAGTTCGGGCGGCTCAAATTCATCTTCAAACGCACGTCCTTCTTTATTTTGAACGCTCGTCCACTGATTTTGATCCAATCCTGTCCAATTTAACATCATATGGACGCTAGTTCAATCATATCAGACGCCAGTTCACTCTAGCTCACCCTGGACGCCAGTTTGATGAATACGGGCCGCTTGATCCGACTGATTTTGCCTCCAATGTGATTGAATTCTTGAATCAACTCCTTCTTCATCCTTCCTTTCATATAAAACCTCAATGAAAACATCTTTTAAACCTCTTTAACATCCACATTGTATATCTACAAGGCATCAAAAACATCGCAAAGCGTGATAATATCCACATAAATAGAAATTCGACGATAAAACATGAAAAACCTCAAACTTTGCGAAGACATCGTTTAAAACCTCACTTTCTCAATAAACCAATTTAACACTTCATTTCTATGTGAATTATACGAAAACGGAGAGAATTGTTATAAAATATATCGATATAAAACGTATAAAACCACCCTTAACAGTATCCCACAAGGAATCCATCAAATACCACAATCACGGACGTATTCAGTTTAGGCTCACAAATGATGTGAAAGTAGTTATAACTAAGCAAATAAAAACGATAACTTTAATAGTATGATAAAAAGGAATAGCTAAAATATGATCATGAACACTACTCTTAACACTGTTACCGAATCACTAGGGGCGAGCCTTAACCTACCAACCAACCAATGGTTTCCAATGAATGTGTTGTGGGTGCAATCTCCTAAACTGGTCCCTAGGCGCTAATACCATAACCTAGCTACCCTATATTCGGTTCAAGCAAATTCCCATACATGATTTAATTGACCAAATATGATGAAAAACTATGAGGCGCTCCGCATCCACCGAGTTCACGGCTTAGCTAGAATAACCTTACCAAGGAACAAGCTGCGAATGAATCGACTAGTTCGTGCATGACAATCCTAAAATTCTGATTCGCACACCCCCTCGCAAAATACATTTACAAAGGTTATGTGTTGAATCATGAATTAGGTGATCAAATTCATTCAAGCATTAAGATCAAAGTTTGGGACACAACAATTCAAAAGATTTAAATTTTGCCTATACTCATCCCTTCATCATAGATAAATCGTTTAGGCATCAATTTCGCGATCCATCACATAATCTAGCTATCAGAAAATTTAGCTATGCATAATAAAATCAAGAACGCATGAAATCGTAAATAAATTGGTAAACAACATGACAAAAAGCTAAATAAAATCACCACAAAAAAATTGAAGCAATCCACCACTTGAATCGTCACTTCGTTGTGTTGAAATCTCAAAATAAAATAAATAAACTATTGATGTTCTAAGGGAATTTTTATAGAAAAATAAAATAGATCTACTCTAATGGAAGAGAAAAAACAATTGCAGAAAAAAATCAAATTGTGCCATGAAAACTGTCTATAAAAATTTGACTTTTTATAATTAAAATAGCCGACGTAATTCTTCCGCACATATCCGGAAAAACCAAAAAAATGCTGCGTTCCCTCCTCTGGTTCTCGGCCTCATTCATGCCAATGGTCCCCAACCAATTGATTTCCTATTATTTTCTTTCTATATTTTATTTTATTCTATATATTATTCACAAAGAGTGCAAAACGGACCAGAGGTACTCGGCTTTACTCCTCATTATACACCAAAATTGGGATCCTAAAAAAAAATATGGAAAATTAGGGATAAGACACAATCGAAATATTTTTAAGAATATGAGACATTACATATTTTTATAGGGAGAAGAACAACTACATAATTTTATAGCGAGTAAGACAAACGGTGAATCAGAAAATCAAATGAATCTCACGAGTGAATCCCAAAATCGGTGAATTTGACGGTGAATTTTGACATGATGAATCCGAAAATTAGTGAATTTCGACGATGAATTTTGAAAATTAGTGAATTTCGATGATGAATTTAAATCGATTGAATTTAAAATGATGAATTCGAACACAAGTGAATTTTGTGATGAATAAATAGTTTTGTCGCTTTATGCAAAAAGTTTCAAAAAGCTGCCCTTCTACTCAATTGATGAAATATTTACGTCAGCCTCCTCATTCCAAAAAAATATAGGTTTTGTCGGTGAAGGACATATTAATAAATAAAACATGATCTAAGTACTCTGATAGTTAGAAAGGACAAAACCTGTGTAAATTTCCTAAAACACCTTTAACCTAATAATTCTATCCCTAAAACCTATTTTTGCAGCCATCTCCCTTTTTTCCCATTTCTTTTTTTGAACAGGTATGGATGCGCAGCTATATTGAAGGCTTCAAAGCTGTGAAAGAAAGCTGCCATTTTTGACCGGATTGATGTGTTCCGGCGACCGGATTGGTGTGTTCCAGTCAATTGAATTACAGGCGGAGGAGCGACGCAAGAGTTTTCAAGCTGGGAAAGCCACCTCCAGCATCGTCCCAGCAACCTCGTATCAGCATCAATCAATTCTTGCAAGTGATTAGGGTACAAGCCGCTTTCGTCTTGGAAATCAAATATTAAGCTCTTTCTCCACTCGACTGATAAAATTTGGAATTGAGATCATAAATTATTGTGGACAAAGAGTTGCAGTCGAAGGAGGTTTCGGGAATAGGAATCACCAATCTGCTAGATAAAATGAATTTGCTGCGGTTAAAATTTGGATAAAATTTGTTCTTTGTATTTCAACGCTTACTGCGTTGTCGCTTTGATTTTGGCCTCTCGGTGGTCGCTTTGAAGAAGAACGAAGCTAAAAGCAAGATTTTTTTATTTTTTTATTTTTTATGGTCATTACTACTTTTTAATTGCCCATTACTACATTTTACTGGTTTGCATTATTAGTTTTAGTGCATTACATTACTTGTTTTTAGGATGTTACGACATTATATGTGATTATTACGACTTTTATGGACATTTTATGGGATGGTTACTACTTGTTTTAAGTGGTTTATTATTATATTTTATCTAGTGTTTAGTGGTTGTTACTATTTTAATACCCTTTTACTCTTGTTTAGTGGTCACATTATTTTTCCATTTGATGTTACGATTTTTTTAATTTGTTACATTATTTGTTTCAGGCTCTTACGACATTTTATAAGGTACATTCATTACTTGTTTTTAGACACATTACTACTTTTTCATTGGATGTTCTGACATTTTATGGTCATTCATTACTTGTTTCTTGTATTATTACTATTTGTAGAGGGTAAAAGTAACAAGGGTATTTTTGTCCAAATATTTTGTTTTTGTCCTTTATAACATCCGAAAAAAAAGAATCTTCTTTGCACTCCATTTATGTTTTTTTTTTGTCCTCAGAAATTCTTCCCCAAAAAAATAATCCATTAATAATTTTTTCTTTTTTTCCTCGATTGCCTAATTTGAATATCGCGTTATTTTTTTATATGAACTCCGTTTTGGACGATGTTCATACCGTTCTGATCATCATCATGCCCTCTATCACGTCATACCTGTATAATAATAAACCACATACCCAAGCGTGACAAATACCAATAAAACACACACAAATCACCCGAAAATGTCGAGATTTTGGACGTAAACATCTTTTGTCTCGTGATACAACACATGATGAAATGTGTCAATAAACACCACTTAACTACCCCAAAATCACATCGAATAGACAACAAATAGGGGTAAAATGCACACAAAATTATTGCAAAGTTGACTCTTATCAGTAGACAATGTTCAGTTACACTAAAAGCTTTTAGTGATTCAGATTGGGCAGGATGTGTAAAAACAAGAAAATCTACCACAAGCTACTTAGTTTATCTTGGTGATGCCCTAGTATCCTGAAATCAAAGAAACAACCAACTATTTCCAGAAGTTCAAGTGAGGCAGAATACAGGGCCATGGCCATTACAGCTTGTGAAATCCAATGGTTGATCTATCTCCTTAAAGACTTTCAAATCAACTATTCTCAGACAGTGCCACTTTATTGTGACACTCAAAGTGCATTGGACATTGTGGAAAATCACGTTTTCCATGAAAGGACTAAACACATAGAAATTGATTATCATTTTGTTAGGGAAAAGTATATGGCAAAGGTACAAGTTCCTCTACCTATCAACACCAAGGACCAGCCAGCAGACATCCTCACAAAGCCTGTTGACAGCAAGACATTGGACAGATTATTTCAGGCTTTTCCTTTCAAAGACATATACAAACATGCTGATCCAAGTGCTCAGATCTAAACAACACAGCAAAGGCAGGAGGACAAGCTTCACCTAGATTTCATCTATGTTCAGCTTAAGGGGGGTGTTGAGATTAAAAAGGTAAGAGGACAAGCTTTTTGGGTTCTTAGAGACATTTCAACAAACACTTAGGAAGATGGTTAGTTAGTTAGTTAGTTATAACTGATTGAGCGCACACATCCAGTATAAATACAAACTGGAACTGCTGAGACTCAATTAAGTTGTTCAATTACATTTTGATGTAAGGATTTCATTGTAATTCGTTCGGATTCGATTTCCCGCTCTTTTAGTTTTCAAATTTGGGTCAAGTGTTCTTGATCGGTTTTCGTTTCCTGGTTTTTTTAATCCTTTTCTATTCTTTTCTTTCGTGTTATTCAACAAAATATGTTTATCTTTTTTATTTTATCACATAATATAAGTCATTTCACAATAACAATATACAATTTTCATTATTGTCTCTTATTTATTATATAACAACTTTTTCACTATATCACAATCACTTCATCTATGACGGTGAAATAGTATTTTAAACTTTTATCATTAAAATTATATGTCACCACTTTTTTTTAGGGTTCACCACTTTCTTAAACTGTGTATAGAATCCCAAAATAAACTTATATTTTGAGACGAATGGAGTATAAACTAAGAGACGGTAATTGTGGACTTCTTGGGAAAAAATGGATGTGTGCGCTTAAGTTTTCGTTTCGGTAGGAAGAAAAAAAATCGTGGACTTTAGAACACTTCGTTGATGCACATTGAATATTCCAAAATATTTTCCGCCATTTTTTTTGATGAGTTCTATTGGCACCACGTTTGTACTTATGACACCACATTTATATGTAAAAGTTGTGTATAAAATATAATTCCGAAATATTTACGTAATGTCAATAAAACTAAGCTTGTTTTTAGACAATTCTTTTTAATTTTAATTTCATCGTGGTGGTTAGCGCTAGAACTCTTCTGGCATCCAGAGTGGGAAGTCCAGGGTTCGATCCCATCCCCAGTCCTTTCGTTTCCGGTATTAAAAAAAAAAGAAAAAAGAAAAGACAATTCTTTTTAATTTAGTTTTCTTTTGTATGAACAATTTTTCTTCTTTTGGCTTTCAAAAGAGACCAAAGGGCCATGCACAAAAAGCCAATGTGATAAATTCACTTTTTCGAAGATCCGGTACCCCATTTGCTACCCCTCCCCCACCATCCACCCACCCACCCACCCACCACCACCATTTCCTTCGCAAATCGGGAACAAATTGAGGAACCCATATCCCAACTCTCTCTCTTTCCATTTTACGAATCTCCATGAAGAAACGCACTTTAAGGTATTGACCTCTCATCCATTATATCAAAAGCAACTCCAAAGAATACAACCACAACTATTGTGATACAATAAGTGCTACAAAATATATCTACACCGTTGTTTTTTAATATAGACTTATTAATAATCATTACTTCTTCATAATTAATGGTGTAGATGTACGTTGTGACATTCGTTGTATCACAACGATTGTGTCTCTATCATTACTCGATACAAATACGGACTACTACTACATAAATTATCACAAACAATAATAAAGATGGTAAAAATACTTCCATCTCTCATAAAATTTGCGATCACGTCAATTTCATAAGACAAATTATAATGCAGCAGGTATTTATGAATTATACCATATGGATAGATGTGATTAATTATTATACACTCTCTTACATAATAATGGTGTGTAGGAGTGATTTTGATGCATCACACGTTCACTTAATACAACCCATAAATAACTATCGTACAATAACCGTTCTCCAATTTCGTACACAACTCGACAACATTAGTAAATAGGATCAAAAAAATCAAACAAAAAGGAAATCCGCAGAACAAATTAAAATCGAAAAGAGGGAGCCTTCACCGAGTCAACAAGACAAAGTACTAATTGATCAAAATCACAGTTGCTGGCGAATTACCAAAAACACATTCAGAAATATTTACTACTACTAGACTACTAGTACTATTTGTGATTAAAAAAAAAAAAATTGAGGGTAATTATTGTGATAATTAGTAGTGGAAATGTAGGTCCCTGGGTCAAAATGTTGGGAAGTTATACTATGGAGACTCCAACATAGGAAGTGACTCATGTGGCACAATCTGAACCACACAATGAAACTGTGTGGTCCAGATTATATTACCCCTCGGTGAAGATTATGCTACCCGTGTGGCACAAACTGTGTGGTCCAGATTGTGTCATACGGGTCACTTCTTATATTGGAGTCCTTAGGTTAAAATGTAATGAAACTGTGTGGTTCGGATTGTCTTGCACATGTCGTCACTCCTATGTTGAGAGTCCAGGTTTAAATTTCCCAAAATGTTTTCTTTCCTTTTCCAAATACCACTAATAATTTTTCCTTGTGTTTATGGTTAAAAAAGAGTGGAACATGTTTCGGGTCAAAAAGACATCTTTTTATTTCACTCTAATAGTGAAACATTAGATTGAAAAGTTTAATTTCATTCTGTAAAACAATTGATTTGAAATTTATGGTTGTGAATTTATCCTTAACAACCATTTTATATTTCCTATCCTAATTGCAATTTTTTTTTAACCTTTTAAACCGCTACTTTTTTTTTTTTTTTTCTTTAAGTACCAAAAACTAATAAATTCATAAAATCAATGTACTTCTACCACTATTATATTATAGTACTAATATAATAAAAGAAACTATAGAAAGATGAAACATTCCAAAGAAACAAGGGGATTATCAAGGGACTCTCTCTCTTCTTCATTGTCCTTTTGCTTTTCTACTGCTTTGCAGCTGCTCTCGGTCGGAACCCCATCGCTTTCCGCCTCCTCACTTTTACCTCCACTGTTCTCAACTGCCCTCGCCGCTCGGTGACTGTTCTCAACTGCCCTCACTGGCGACCGCCCTGCTGTCCTCCCTGTCTCATTCCTACCAGCTGTATTCTTATACATCACATTTCCGCGTGTAACCGGAGACCTCGATCTCCTCTGTACCGGAACTTCGACGCCTTCACGCCGGGGACCTAAATTTCTTCTGGGACCTGCTGGCATTCCCCTCCCTTGTTGGACCGTCTTCCTCTTCTCCGGCGATGGTACCGGCCTTCTAGCTGGAGACCTAACATTCCTCTCCCTAGTAGCTCCGACGACCATGTCTCCGTTGTTTGGCCTCTTCCGACGAGGCCTCAGAGGAGACCTCTGAGTAACTTCCTCACCGTCGTCCCTCTTCTCCGGCGCCGTCACTGTTGCAGTCGTAGTCGTCGAGAAGCTCTCCGTGTAACTACACAGATCCGACTGCTCAGAGACTTGAGAAATAAACTCTTCACCGCATGGCTTGAACTCAGCCGTTGATTCTTTCTGTGTAATCTCAGCCGGTGGTGTATCAACCTTCAGTTCGTGATTCGCTGGCGGCTCCCATACTGCAGCGTCTTCGATCAGAGTGGGTTTTCTTAAAATGGGAGTCTCAGATAGGACAACTTCTTTCACGGCCTCTTCTTCTGGTGGAGGCGGTGGTGCCGGTGGTGAAGCTCCACCGCATTTTTTGTTGTCAGCTTTTGTGGGTCGCTTTTTGCTTAGGAAGCAACCCATTTGGTAATTAATACAGCGAGATTTGGTTGGTAGCTTTAGAACCTGATTATATAACGCATTATTTGTTAAACAAAAGGAAGGAACTTCTGGAATTCTAACTTTGGGAGGGGGGAAGAAGTAAAGGGAAGGGAGAAGGGGAGGAGAAAGAGACAGATTATTGGGATTTGAAAGTAAGAATGGATTAGCAAAGGCTGAAAATGCTTGCTGATGTTGAAAGAAAAGTTATAGAGCCGTTGCATAGATAGACAAAAGATTGCTATTGTTAACAAATTATGTTCACTTTTTCAATTTTAATCAACAATTACGGTTCATAAATAAAAATAAAAATTTACATACTGTATAAACATAATACATCATCTCACAAAAAATATTCATTTTTTGAAAATGAATTGTACGATAAAAAATGTTTGTTTCAAAAATCAGTAAATTATTTAATGTATTTTTTTCCTACATACCCATATAATAACATTTAATGTTTCTATAATCACTAGTCACAAACCCGTGCATAATGCACGAGGTGATAAAAAAACATAAAATTAAAATATGTCATGTATATTGAGGTTGTTAACCCAGAGACGTTATGTCTTTAGGTAATTATTGAGGTTGTTAGCCCGGAGGTTCCGGGTTCGAATCTCAGTAAAGACAAAAGTGTATATGCATGTGTAAAAAAAATGTCACGTATACTTAAATGACGTCAAATGGGAAATATACACTTTACCCAAAACTAAACATTTATTCACTAGTAGAATAATTTCAATTTCAATACACTTTACTTAAATTACACTTTGGCCGAATGACTTTTATGAATATGACCTGTATTCAACATTTTGGACTTCAAAATTTCTTAAAATTCTATGCATGCAAGGATCATATACAATGGTTACAGATAATGAAAATCTTGCATATGTCTGTTAGCACGAAAGTAAAAGTTATGCCTCAATAGATCCATAGACTGAATTGAAGCATCTGACATGAAAAATGAAAGTCATACCAAAAGGAAAAGGTATGCTTTGTAACACTTTGGCCAATTGATAAATAAGTGGAAAACACGTAACAACATCAGTAGTAATGCCTAAGCAAACAAAGCAAGATGGGAATGAGTGATATTAACTTCAACCACCGACACGCAGCTGAAACGGAGATCTACAGTAGCCCGGAACCACATTTTGTAGCATCGTCGATAGCCGACATATGGAAGTTCTTTGTTGCAATAGTCCACACACACTAACTTGTTAGAATAATAAGAATAAGTATAAATAAAATAAAGCCTTAATCATCAACCACAAATCTACTAAACGACTAACATGTTATAAGCACCAAATTTTGACAAAATTACAAAATAAGGAAGACAAAAACCCAATCATTGAAAAGATAAACCCAGTATATTCCAAATATGCATGCCAATTATATCAAATTTATCCCGGAATAAGGTGCCAATGCCTAATCAATCCAAATAAAAACAGATGAGAAAAATTAAAAATGAAATTGTACCTGGATTTAATCTATCCTTTTTACTAAAGAGAGCAGTTTTGCCGTCTCGGAGTGCTATTTTGAATACATCTCTTTCCATTCCTATAAAGATATATAGTAGAATACACAAAATAGAGAGGAAAAAATGGACACATGATGAATGAAATATAAGTGCATAATGTCATAACACATTATTTGCTTATGAAAAGGATCAACAGATAAAATGTAGCACCAAGATAGCAACACTTAAGTTACTGTGTTCAAATGTATTTCAGTCTTCTGCTTCATATTGAGAACTAATACCTTCACAAAGAGAGAAAAGAGTATTAATTTCAAGAATGTATGGAATATAATCACAAAAGGAAAATGCGTGATGTGATGTAAACATCATAACAAACTTCATGTGACCAATCTATGAAATATGCCAATTGAGATTACAAACCTACAATTCAGTTCAGAAGCAAGCAAGAGTAAGGGCGCTACCAATTCGAACAATCATGAATTCAGCCTTTCTAAAAATCGTACCTTTTTCAAAACATAAAAACCAAGATACTTATTATCAAAACAAATGAATACGTACCTTCCAAAAAAATGAATACAAACGTGTTCAAAAGATAATCAACTCACATATGGTTAAATTAAAATATTAAAGCCTCACTGCATATGTAGCAGAGTTGGACCAGGTGCCGCGCTTTAACATTGTGATAGTTTTCATTGCTCACCAAAGCTTTTGTTGCTTTCGGAACTTGAGGCACGGAAATATTATCCATTAATCTTTAGTCTGTTCTCAAAAGAACTTAAACGAAAACAAAAACAGTAAAAGCACGACATAATCATTGTCCATTTAAAGCAATCAAGAAATTACTCAATAAATATATTAAGGAATTCCCCTAAAAATGAGTCAATAACGCAATCAGGAAAATTGTCAATAAATTAGTAAAGAATGTTCAGTAATGAAATCAAGGAATTAGTCAACAAATCTATTGATGAATTTTTCTAAAAATGAGTCACTAATGCAATCAAATTCTAACATATGGATATCAAAATATAGAGGATGTGAAAATTAGTATCCACTTACAAAAAAACAAAAAAACTAACTGTTGTGAATCCTGAAACCGACCTGTGAATCGAAGAAAAAAAAGGAGTGAAGAACGAAAGAAATGAATGAATAGAGTGCCTAAGCCAGATGATCGCCATGGAGTTTGAGAATTGAGTTCCAGTAGAATTACTTACGGTAAATAATGACAGATTTTTCATCAAGATATCGAAACCACATTTGCTTTACATCTCACAGTCTCCAAAGTCGGCAGATTTTTTGTTGTGATTAAAAGAATGTTAAATTCAACGATTTGCCGATAAGAAATAAGCCGGAATCAGATCTGAAAATCTGCATTGACACTCGGGATCCAAAGCTATAGCGTTTATTATTCCATGTATATTCCCTCGTCCTAGAGATAAGGGGTTGAAATTTGAAGTATGAGGGATAGTGAAATGGATTCTGCGAGATTGCTGGAATTGATTCCGTGAGTATGAATTGATATGATTGTAAGCTTTTTTGCATCCGAAAATTAGGATAACGTAATCTGTGGTTTATCCTCCACTCATATTTTTTGAAAAATCAGATCATGTGTAACTGTGAATCAGTTGCAGCCGAGATTTCAGCCAAAGTAGCAAGATTTATTTATTTACTTATCTTTTGCCTAGCTGTGTATGGGTTTGAACTGGGTCAGAAGCGGATCTTGGGTATAATTTTCGGGTAATTGGGTTAAAAGTGCTCTCATTTATTATATAGTATAGATTTCATCTTCCAGAATTTATTATATGATAGGGTGAATTTTTGTTGATTAGCACTTAAATAAAACACATTAATTATTTTATTAATCACTGTGCACCATTAAAAGTGGACACTTTTTATAAGACGGATGTAGTACAAAATTATATACATATATTATAACACATTGATACCGAGTTTATTCATTTTTTTTGTGGTAGCAGTGGACTACATCACCACATGGGTGGAGGCCGAGCCGCTAACTACAATCACTAGCAAACAAATCCAAAAATTCCTATGGAAAAACATCGTATGCAGATATGGAATCCCCAAGACGTTGATCTCTGATAATAGAACTCAATTCGAGGATAAAACTGTTAATGACTGGTGCACCGAGCTACACATAACTCAGCACTTTACATCCGTGGGTCATCCCCAGGCTAATGGGCATGTCGAGCAGACCAGCAGGCAAACAAAACTGGGCTGAAGAAGTACTTCAAGGAAGAGAGAGAAAATTGGGTAGAGCACCTACCCAACATGCTATGGGCGTACAGAACAACGCCGAACTTGGCCACATGAGAGACCCCATTTAGCCTGGCATATGGAGTGAAGCAGTAATTCCGGCGAGATCGGCCTACCCGTACCTAGGACGGAACATTATTCTAAAGATGAGCAATTAACCAAGCTAAGGCATTCTAAAGACGACCTTGAAGAAGCTCGGAATGTGGGCCAAGTATACACAGAGAATTTCTCGAAGATTATAACTCCAGGTCAAATACTCGTATTTTAAAGAAGGAAATCTATTACTTAGAAAGAACGAAGTGAGCAGGCAAGGGCCCTAGGGCAAACTCGATCCGAACTAGGAAGGGCCTTATAAAGTCGTTAAGGTACATGGAAATAGAGCATATCAGCTGTTTGATGCTAATGGCAAGACCATCCCACGCAGTTGGAATGCCAACAACTTGAGAAGATTCTATGTCTAGGACAGGTTCCAAACCTCATTATGTTCATCTATTTCGCATTTCAATTTCTATTTTCCAAATAAGATGTAATTGAACATCAGTTATAATAATAATGAAGTTTAAAATTTTCACATATGCATGTTTATTGATTGAGGTCTCAAGTCGGCCATAAAAGTTTGCAAAATACAGACTCCCTAAGTCTGCAGGTCAGACTCAGAAAGTTTGCAAAGGACAAACTCCTTAGTCTGCAGGGATGACCAATCATAAGCGAGCTACTGATCGGACTCGAGAAAGTTTGCAAAGGAAAAACTCCCTAAGTCTACAGGACAGACGATCAGAACTGAGCTGCATGTCAGACTCAGAAAGTTTGTAAAGGACAAACTCCCTAAATCTGCAGGACAGACAATCAGAACTGAGCTGCAGGTCAGACTCAGAAAGTTTGCAAAGGAAAAACTCCCTAAGTCTGCAGGACAGACGATCAGAACTGAGTGTTAAGGGTGAATTTATGTGATTTATAACGTTGTATTTTATTACGATTTTCCCCCATATTCGTATTAATTGCATGGGAATTAAGTGTTTAAATGAATTATTGAGCAAATAATATTTTTAATGAGTTAATCGCAAAGTTGGTGAATTTATATGTTTTAATTATGATTTTATGTTTATTGGAATTATGTTACGCTTTGCGGTGTTTTTGATGTCATGTAGGTACTTGTTTGAGGCTAAATTGATGATCAAATGTTGATAAAACTCGAGCTAAATCAAGATAGAGGAGATAATGGTGAGTTGGATTGAGAAGGAAAAGAGATAGAGTTGAAGAAATCCGTTTTTGATCGAAGATGGGTGGCGTCGGATCAAAGTGACAGCGTCCACCTTGCGGCAACCACTGGGACGGGCGTTTGAAGACCTTAAGCGGGCGTCGGAAGGAAAATTTATCTGAGAGTTTGGGCCGAAAGCGGTGGCGTTCACCTCCGTCGAGAAAGGCTTTGGGACGGCGTCCAAGATAGTGGACGGGCGTCCAAGCACCGCCTTAGCCTAAACCGACCTAAAAATCTATAAATAGGCGCAATTTCTCAAACCCTAGACACACAATTGAACCCTAATTTCATAAGGCGGCTCAGCTGCGTTTTTACTCTATTTTCTTCCGATTTATGCAATTAAATTCCTAGATTAGATTAGATAGATTCATGTCTTTTATTTCATCAATTCGAGTTGCAACAAGGATGTTAAGAGGCTAAAACCTCTTGAACAAGCGTTGTGAAGCCTTCCTTCAACAATTCGATTTTGATTCGTGATTAATCTGTGAGTATCTATTTCAAGTTCGTTTCTTTTATCATGTTTTGTATGTCTTTGCATGTTTAATCGAAAGATGCTTGCTTTGATGATTGTTTATTTGATGAAAATCATGTTAACGATAGATCACCGTGATAAAAGAATAGATCTTCGATCTAACTAAAACGCGAGTTATTAGATTGATTTTCTAGATTAGAAATTGAAAGATTTCACGCCTAGGTTAGAAAGACGTAATCTTTAACATCGAAAGATAAAAGATTAGGAAACGAACTTGTCTACGAGAGTAGGAGTTTATGCCTTCGATTAGGTGAATCACGACTTGAGTAGAGATCACGAATTAATCCGAATTAGAATTGAATGTTGATAGGATAGGTGGATCAACTGTTCGTTCGTTTGTTATAACTTGATTCAAATCTCTTGAAACTTGAATTGTTTAGCTTTAGTTTACTTTTTCTGCACTCTAGTTTAGTTAGTTTATCGCTTTCAATCTTTCCTAGCATTGGATTAATCTCCTCTGTCTAGTTACTTTTATGCAATATTTGTTTAGGTTAGTTTTCGTGACAATAATTAGTTAAAAACAAAAGCTAGGGTTCACAAGTCTAGTTCCCGTAAGATCGATCCGGCATTAGCCTCCATACTACGATCCTTGCACTTGAGGTTAACCGGTTTATTACTTGTTGTTTTGTATAGATAAAATCCGGGACAAGTTTTTGGCGCCGTTGCCGGGAACCGGACGGTTGTCTAGTTTTTGTTTTTCATTAGTAATTTAGGTTAGGTTTTGTTTTTATTTACATTTTTCGTTGGTGATTTAGTTGTTTTTACTTATTTGCTTTTTACATTAATTAATATTTGTTCTTGTTAGTTGTAGTATAGACTTTTGTTTTGAGTTTTAGTCTCTGTTTTACATTATCGTTTCTTTTCGCTCTCTGTTGAATCTGTTTCGGTTGGACGAGCGTCAGTCATCTGAGCGCGCCCGTCGATTCTTTCCTCAGGAGGGCGCCCGTCGAGTTAATTGGACGCCCCGTGCATCTGCATCGCCATTAGTTTTTATTTTTATTTCAATTAGGTTTTCTTTTTTTTAAGTAGGTAAGTGTCGTAGGTAGGTTTCTTAGGTTGAATCATCTAACTCCACACCTTTCACGATCAAATTTTTAGGATAAAAGGGTCCGTTTAGCACTTGATAGTATTTTGGCCATAACTTTTGGCTCGAGTGTCCGTTTGCGCGGCAGACCCCAATTCGAAAGCTTCGTTCCGACGCCGACGACGTGCGAGACGCCGGAGGCCGTCCGACACCGTTTTGAGGTCAAATTCCACTGTTTTCCCTTCCATTTTGGGCTGAGAAGATTTCAACACGTTTTTAGTGTTTCTGTTTTTTTTTTTTTTTTTTTTTTTTAAATTTTTTTCGTAGTTAAGTTTCGTAGTTTTTGATTCCTCTAGGTTTAATTATCCTTTCCTCTGTCTCTTTTTCCCCGTTCTTCTTTGTTTTATCCGTCTCTGTTCTTGTTTTTATTTTTCAAGCGGGCGTCTAAACTAGTGGGCGCCCGTCGCCTTAAATTTTCTTCGTTCATTGTTCGTGTTTTGTCGGTTGGACGAGCGTCCGGTTTCTGACGCCCGTTCGATTCAAAATCCAGGCAGACGCCCGTCGAGAATCACGACGCTCGTCTCGATCTGTCCATTCATCACTTTCTATCCTTTCTTGCTCAACACCTTGAGTTGGTGTTCGGTTTATGCAAACTCGTAGTCATAAGGGACCACTAATCTATTCCACGACCCGAGCGGACCATAGTCCGACCCAATAAGCGGAGACTTCGTTTCGACGAAGAAGCGCTCTAGATCAGAATTTGAACAATATCTTTCAGGAGAAATCGAAAGAATAGTAATAATGGCGCGGAAGATAGGCGGCGTTGGCCGACTATGCCATGCCCCAGTGCGATCACCATAAACCCGGCTATCGTTATGCCTACCATTCTTGCTCCAAACTTGAGCTTAAACCCGGACTTATTCGGATGATGCGGCATGCATCAATTTTCCATGGTTTCCAATCGAAAACCCCACACTCACTTACACACATTCTTGCAAATATGCGGTACTACCCGTATCCAAGGTGTAAGTGAGGATGCCATCAAGCTTAAACTATTTCCATTTTCCTTACGGGGAGGCACTGAGTGGTATCACTCTCTCCCCTCTGAATCCATACTACGTTAAATTTGAGCTCGAGAAGGAATTTCTAAGTCAATACTTTCCTCCTTCAAAAGCGACCCATTGTGCGAACGAAATCTTCACATTCCGTCAATTTGGAAAATGAGTCATTCTTTGAGGCGTGGAAAAGGTTTAAGTCTCTCTGCGAAAATGTCCCCATCATGGCTTGCCAAAGCAAAGGCAAGTCCATACTTTCTTCGGCGGATTGACCGAGCTCACCAAGGGCATGGTCAATAGTTCTCTCACAGTGGGGCATTTCTCAAGAAAACACTGATGAGGGTGGGCGTTGTTCGAGGACATTGCCAAATATAACTACGCCCCCTCTTATCAAGCCATCCAAGCACCTCCTCCCCTCCCAAGGTCGAAGAGGTGACTATGCAAAGTCTTGTTGCCATCTTTGCAAAGCAGATGGCACCTTCTCAATGATGACCTCTCACACCGGCCCTACCCGAGTTATCGGGCTCCTTCACTTTCACAGAACTCTCAAGTTACGTATTGTAAGCATCTTTGTCGACCGCCATATGGTGGCCAATGTCAATTTTCTTCCCCCTACGCTCGGCAAGTCAGTCAATTTGTTCATGACTATAGACTGACATAATCCAATCACATGCCAAGTATGTGATAGCATGGGCACACGGCTCGCTTCGTCCCATGATTGGGCGAATCGCGGAAGTCAATGCTTTCTCTGGCCGGACAAATCGGAGATTCAATAACCAATTCTCCGGCGAGCAGTTTCCAAAACCAAGGGTTTAATCGGTCTTGGATTTAATCTAATTCGAACTTCAATAGAAACCCTGGTTATAATCGAACCCAAGCTATAATTCTTCCAATCCACAACAAAGGTTCAATCGAATTGGCCCGCCAATTCTAATTACGCATTCAAAGTCGGCCAAGCCCGACCATTTCCCAGAACTTTCAAAACTCTCAAGGCACCTCCCACCAGGGCGATATAAAAGCCGAATGGAATTCATTTCGGGAGGAGCAAAGCGGGGCGATGAAAAGTCTTGAGAGGCAAATCGGGCAATTGGTGGCGGTTAGCCTCTAGACCGTCGAGGCGGTTGCCCGACTTCACGGAAAAGAATCCAAGAGGCGGTCAAGTCGCTCAGGCCGATTTAAGCGGCGATCAATGCTGTGCGACTGGTACTTCACCTCCGTCACGGTAGAGAAGAGGCCGGTGCAATGAATTTGAGAAGTGGTTCTCAAGTTGGTGGTCCCCACGGCTTCGAGGAAACCACTAGCCCCTCCTGCCATTGGTAAGGCGGGAGGGGAAGTTAAGCACCCATCATCCCCTTTGTCTGCAGAAGGAAAATCGGTGGTGATCCACGATAGAAGAAAGAGTTGAGATTCCTCAAGTGGTGATCCTTGAGGAATAAAGAATCAATTGGAAGTCCTCGGTGGTTGTTCCACGAGAAGTGAAACATTTGAGGATCCTCGGTGGGTGATCCACGAGGAATGATAAGTTAAATGATAGTCGGTGGGTGATCCACGACTAACAAAAAGAATGAAAAGGCGGTTCGATGGAAAGATTTGGAAGACAAGGCCGTTAGTTAGCCTCGAAGAAAGTATTTTCCGAGGAGGATTTGAAAAAGCTTCCCTTTCCACCTAGAAAGAGCAACATCCCATTGAGCGAAGATAAGAAGTATGAAAAGGTGCTTAATTTGTTGAAAAATACTCAGAGTTAATCTTCCATTGTCGGATGTCTTGGTAGAGATGCCTAAGTACACCAAATTCATAAAGGATGTTGTTTCTTGAAGAAGAAGTTAAGAGAAATGGATTAGGCAATTGGTGAGGATTGTTCAATGATCAATTATCCGGACTTACCAATCAAAAGAGGTGACCCGGAAAATTTGTGCTCACATTGCGGATGGGAGGCCTAGTCTTTCCAAATTCTTTATGTGACTGGTGCATCCATAAGCTTGATGCCATTATCTATTTGCAAGCATTTGGGTTTACAAAGTCTTCTAGAACCCACTACCATGAACTTGCGGTTCGATAGATCTTCAAAGAAAGCCTCGGGGATCTAAAGGGCGTATTGGTTCAAGTTGGTAGGTTTACCTTTCCGTTGACTTGGTATGTCTTAGATATGGAGAAAAATGAAAATGTCCCTCGATTCTTGGAAGACCTTTCCTATCTGACTAGAGCCCTCATCGATTGTGATGGTGGGAAAGTAACCATCCGAGTGGGTGACCAAGAGGTGAGCTATAGTGTTTCTAAATCTATTCAAGTACCCTCCGGTTCTCCAACCGGTTGTTCCATTGATGAGGCGTCGATGACTTCAATGACTTCATGGATAAGCAAGTCTTGGTCGTAGAAGCGAGAATATGAGCGATTGATCGATAATCTGAACAATCATGGTGTGGTCAATCTAGATCATTTAGCAGCTGAATTCGAGGATGAGCTAAGAGAAGAAGCTTTGGCAGTAGGGCCACTAAGTAAGCTCAACGATGTTGAGTTGAGGAGTGGAGATCTTAAAACAAGTCTAGAGGAACCCCCTGTAGACTTGATTCTGAAGCCGTTGCCTAAACATCTTAAGTATGTATTTCTGAGAGAAGGTGACAAGCTTCCTTTGATCATCTCTGCCAAGCTATCTCGAATAGAAGAGCTTAAAGCATTAAGCGTTTTGCGCAAAAATGAGAAAGCCTTTGGATGGCAGGTGGGAGATATCCGAGGGATATCTCCCGACATCTGTATGCACAAGATCAAGACTAGTGAGGGAGCCAAATGTGTAAGACAACCCCAAAGGAGGCTAAACCCTCACATTCAAGAGGTAGTCAAGAAGGAAATTATAAAGCTTCTAGATATGGGTATCATTTACGCCATTGCAGACAGTGAGTGGGTATCCCCAACTCAAGTAGTTCCCAAGAAAGGTGGAATTACTATTGAGAAGAATGAGAAGGGAGAAGAGATAGCATTGAGGCTCGTTACTGGATACAGAGTATGTATCGATTATCGAAAGCTCAATGAGGTCACACTGAAAGATCATTTCCCCCTTCCCTTTATTGACCAGATGCTTGAGCGTCTGGCGGGACACGCATTCTACTGCTTCCTAGATGGATATTCGGGATACTTCCAAATACCCATTGATCCAGCTGACCAAGAAAAGACCACTTTTACCTGCCCTTATGGTACATTTGCTTATAGGCGAATGCCATTTGGTCTCTGCAATGCCCCAGCCACTTTTCAAAGATATATGCTAGCTATCTTTGGCGGGCTTGTAGAGAAGTGTATGGAGATTTTATGGGCGATTTTTCGGTTTTGGTCGATCTTTTGATGATTGCCTTGACAATCTTGATCAAGTGTTATCGGATGTGTGGAAAGAACTTAGTATCTTGGCCGGGAAAAATGTCATTTCATGGTAGATGAGGGAATAGTTCTTGGCCACAAGATCTCCGCCAAGGGTATAGAAGTTGATGAGGGCAAAAGTAGAAGCTATCGAGAAGATGAGCTACCCTAAGAATGTGCGTGAAGTTAGAGGCTTTCTCGGACATGTCGGTTTTTCTGAAGGTTCATTCGAGACTTCTCCAAGATAGCCAAGCCCCTGTCCACTTTCTTGAAGGAAGGCGTTGAGTTTAATTTTGATGAAAGCGCAAGCAAGCGTTTGAGGAGCTCGGGAATCGGTTAATATCCGCCCCAATTCTTATATCGCGATGGAACTTGCCCTTTGAGCTTATGTGCGATGCATCCAACTATCTTTGTTAGTGCGAGTCTTAGAACAACGAATCGAAGGAAAGTTCGACCTATCTATTACGCCACCACACGTTGAATCCTTCTCAAGTTAACTACACGACAAGCGAAAGGAACTATTAGCCGTAGTCTTTGCTATGGATAAGTTCCGTAGTTACTTGCTAGGTGCTCAAGTGATCGTGTGGGTGATCCGCGGCGCTGCGGTATCTGATGACTAAAAAGGATGCTAAACCGTGCTTACTGCGTTGGATACTGACCCTCCAAGAGTTTGACGTTCAAATTAAAGATAAAAAGGGCAGTGAGAACGTAGTGGCGGATCATGTTTCTAGGGTGTTAAGTGAGGGAAAGGATGAACCGGATGATATAGATCTATACTTTCCTCTAGAAAACATTATGTTGATAGACGGTTGTCCTCCGATGTTCCATGGTATTCCTCCATTGTAAACTACCTTCATGCCCGTTATCTCGATCCACGAAATGTCTTATCAAGAGAAGAAAAGTTCTTCTACGATATGAAGTCTTCGTTTGGGATGAGCCTTACCTCTTCAAGATCTGCAAAGATGGTTTGCTGAGGAGGTGTGTTCCTGAATCTGAGCAACGCGATATAATCGAGCAAAGCCATAGTGGACCCACAGGTGGTCACTTTGGTCCGTGGAAAACCGTTGCCAAAATCTTCCAATCCGGTTTCTATTGGCCCACAATCTTCAAGGACACGGAAGCTTTCTGTAAAGCTTGTGATCGTTGCCAAAGAACCGGAGCTTTGACAAGGCGGTTTGACATGCCGTTGAAACCCATCCTTGAATGCGAAGTCTTTGATGTTTGGGGCATCGATTTTATGGGACCATTCTCATCATCTTGTGGCAACAAATACAACTTAGTCTGCGGACTATGTTTCGAAATGGGTGGAGGCAATTGCCACTCCTCACAATGATCATAAAACGGTCATGAAATTTACGAAGAAGAACATCTTTGTGAGGTTTGGATGTCCACGTGCCTTGATCGGTGATGAAGGACACACTTTTGCAACCGACCTTTGGAAAAAGTCCTCGAGAAGTATGGTGTTCGCCATAAAATCGGCACACCATATCATCCGATGACTAGTGGTCGAGTTGAGCGAAGCAACAGAGTCTTAAGAAAATCCTGGAGAAGGCGGTGAATAGTCATAGAAAAACTGAGTCGAAGTTGGTAGGCGTACTTTGGGCATATAGGATCGCCTATAAGACCCCTATGGGTACATCGCCATATCAAATGGTTTACGGTAAGCCATGCCATCTCGCCAATCGAGTTAGAGCACAGGCGTATTGGGCTATGAAGTTTTGAACTTCGATTCCCAATCTGTGGAAACATCGATTGCAGGTGATTGCATGATTTGGATGAATTTAGACTCCAGGCTTATGAAAGCGCCAGGATTAGTAAAGAGAAGATGAAACTACTCCATGGCGCCAAGATAAAGAAGAGAGAATTCGTGTCGGCGAGCAAGTTCTCTTATACAATTCTAGGTTACATTTGTTTCTGGGAAGTTGAGAACACATTGGTCCGGTCCTTTTGAGATTCTCCAAATCATTCTGGAGGTGTTCTAGAACTACGCGGTTATCCAGACCAACCGTTTCGAGTTAATGGTCAAAGGTGCAAGCACTACATTGGTGAACCTAAAGAAAAACCTTTGATTGTTAAATTTCTCGATATTCTCGGATGTGGTGTTACAGAGGTCAATGAATTTGACGAGTTTTCATCCGATTTATTCTCCGAGAATGACGGTATTGGTTCATCAGCAGAAGTTCTAGCGGTAGTTGGGATATGGAGGAGTATGAAAAGAGCAAAAGCTTAAACATCATCGGAGGAATCGAGAGAAGAAAGAAATCAGCCATGGGAAGATTAAGCGAGTTTGGAAGGCTATAAAAGATTTTACCCCATGTGTTGGATGTTGTTTTTCGCAGACCACACTACGGACCGGAGCTTAAACGAGGTAGTGGCTGGCAAGAAGGTTAAATGGCCTGATCCAGGCTGAGCTTCAAATGTGTCGAGCTAACGACAATAACCATTAGCGCTACTAGGAGGCATCCTAGATATCCCTTATTATATTAGTTTCTTTCTTTAGTTATTTTTCCTTGTTCTAGTTGTTTTAATCTTATTAGGATTGTGTTGTTTTTGTCAGTCAGCCGTCCGAATCTTATACAGGGTCGAAGTGTTGTTTTGCTTACGATTTCCTCTTATCTTTACCTCTATCACTTTTGCGCGATATGGTTTAATCCCTTGTATCCCCCGAGGTATTTCTTTGTTTTTCAAGTGTGCGAGGATATTTTCTATAGCGATTGTGAGCTTTAGGCGATTTCAGTTTTTCGGTGGATGGTCCACGATCTCTTTGGATTCGTTGAGCATTTCAGGTGAGGTCGACCCACTTCGAGAATAGCTCCTTTCGAACAACGAATCGGCTAAGTTTTTCTGTTTCTTTTTATTTTTGCACACCATGAGGACATCTTTGTAATTTAAGTGTGGGGAGGGATAAGTCGATATGTATCTATACATTTGCTTACATGATTTTATTTTTATGCAAAAATGAGCTAAATTTTAAAATTTTTGTTTTGTCTCGAGTGAGCAATGCATGTTTTTGTTCGGTTTGTTATATTCATTGATCTTTGTATGCCGTATGTTCCGTAAGTTAGTTGTTTCACCCGACACTCTTTTCACATGCCATAGTAAATGATGAGCTATATTATAAAGTTATACCCCTTTTGATTAGTGATGTTTGATTCCTTATAAGTCATGTGCTTAGTGCTAATGTTCATATCGTGAGACTTATGATAGTTTGTGTTTAGTTCCAAGTCACGATGTAATTGTGAATATCTAGAAGTTTGAATGTGATAAGTAATACGTAACTAATGTCATTTGAAAAAGTTGAGTTAATAATGAAATCAATAGTGTGTGTCGGAAGCTGGTCGATGATTTGAGTGCGGTAAGGCATTATCTCGAAATGTTTTATTCCATTATGATGACCAAAAGCTCACGGCGATCGAGAAAAAAGTCGCTTTATGATTTGAGTAAGGTAGGGTATACCACGTATGTCCTATTACGCTATGATGAGCAATAGCTTATTCGATGTGTGTTTAAATGTGAAATCAATTGAATCAACTTAAGAATTGGTATGAAAAGAATGAAATGAGACTTAGTTATCGTTAATCTTATCCCCAGTATAAACCGATGGATATGTTGTAGGGATTATCCTCTAAGTATGTCGGAAAGGTCTTAAATGTTTTCTATCATCTTTTTAGGGATATGTTCCGATTTGTAGGGTGCATCTTATAAGTATCTTTTATTGCTAGTCCACGAGGGGGTATTATCTAGTTTTGCTTGAAATATTCAAGTTTGGATTTAGTGGAAATTTGCTATGGTTATGCACACACACTCGGGTGAACTTCTAATTTATTGAGTCTATGGTATATGTGTTGAGATGTTTATATTCTTTCCGAGCCTTTATCTTGTTTTGTTTTGCTCGGGACGAGCAAAGTTTAAGTGTGGGGGAGTTGTTAAAGGTGAATTTATGTGATTTATAACGTTGTATTTTATTACGATTTTCCCCCATATTCGTATTAATTGCATGGGAATTAAGTGTTTAAATGAATTATTGAGCAAATAATATTTTTAATGAGTTAATCGCAAAGTTGGTGAATTTATATGTTTTAATTATGATTTTATGTTTATTGGAATTATGTTACGCTTTATGTGTTTTGATGTCATGTAGGTACTTGTTTGAGGCTAAATTGATGATCAAATGTTGATAAAACTCGAGCTAAATCAAGATAGAGGAGATAATGGTGAGTTGGATTGAGAAGGAAAAGAGATAGAGTTGAAGAAATCCGTTTTTGATCGAAGATGGACTGGCGTCCAGATCAGGCGAACGAGCGTCCACCTTGCAGCAACCCTGGACGGGCGTTTAAAGACCTTAAACGGGCGTCCAGAAGGAAAATTTAATACAGAGAGTTTGGACGCTGAGCAGACTGGCGTTCACCTCCGTCCAGAAGCTGCTGGACGAGCGTCCAAGATAGTGGACGGGCGTCCAAGCACCGCCTTAGCCTAAACCGACCTAAAAATCTATAAATAGGCGCAATTTCTCAAACCCTAGACACACAATTCGAACCCTAATTTCATAGGGGCGGCTCAGGCTGCGTTTTTACTCTATTTTCTTCCAGTTTATGCAATTAAATTCCTAGATTAGATTAGATAGATTCATGTCTTTTATTTCATCAATTCGAGTTGCAACAAGGATGTTAAGAGGCTAAAACCCTCTTGAACAAGCGTTGTGAAACCTTCCTTCAACAATTCAGTTTTGATTCGTGATTAATCTGTGAGTATCTATTTCAAGTTCGTTTCTTTTATCATGTTTTGTATGTCTTTGCATGTTTAATCGAAAGATGCTTGCTTTGATGATTGTGTATTTGATGAAAATCATGTTAACGATAGATCACCATGATAAAAGAATAGATCTTCGATCTAACTAAAACGAGAGTTATTAGATTGATTTTCTAGATTAGAAATTGAAAGATTTCACGCCTAGGTTAGAAAGACGTAATCTTTAACATCGAAAGATAAAAGATTAGGAAACGAACTTGTCTACGAGAGTAGGAGTTTATGCCTTCGATTAGATGAATCACGACTTGAGTAGAGATCACGAATTAATCCGAATTAGAATTGAATGTTGATAGGATAGGTGGATCAACTGTTCGTTTGTTTGTTATAACTTGATTCAAATCTCTTGAAACTTGAATTGTTTAGCTTTAGTGTACTTTTTCTGCACTCTAGTTTAGTTAGTTTATCGCTTTCAATCTTTCCTAGCATTGGATTAATCTCCTCTGTCTAGTTACTTTTATGCAATATTTGTTTAGGTTAGTTTTCGTGACAATAATTAGTTAAAAACAAAAGCTAGGGTTCACAACAGTCTAGTTCCCCGTAAGATCGACCCGGCATTAGCCTCCATACTACGATCCTTGCACTTGAGGTTAACCGGTTTATTACTTGTTGTTTTGTATAGATAAAATCCGGGACACTGAGCTACATGTCAGACTCAAAAAGTTTCCAAAGGACAAACTCCCTAATTCTGCAGTACAGACGATTAGAACTGAGCTGCAGGCCAGACTCAGAAAGTTTGCAAAGGAAAAACTCCCTAACTCTGCAGGACAGACGATCAGAACTGAGCTGCATGTCAGACTCAGAAAGTTTGCAAAAGACAAACTCCCTAAGTTTGCATGACAGACGATCATAACTGAGCTGCATGTCAGACTCAGAAAGTTGGCAAAGGACAAACTCCCTAACTCTACAAGACAGACGATCATAACTGACATACAAGTCACACTCATAGACGATCAGAACAGAGCTAATCGGGTCTACCATAAAAATCCAAAAAATACGCTAAGTGATGGACGTATTTTCTACGGTCCGGTCAAACAAAGACTCGAAACCTTAGCAGAATCTACCCTCTAACCGGCGGTGTACCGGGTCGAGTGAAGGATAGTGCTTGAGGAGTCGAGGTCGAACCCACGAGGATTGGTCCTTGAGTACCACAGTCGACTTATTTCTCAGTTCAGGTCAACAAGAGAGATATAGAATTACACTATTGCAATAAAGAAAGATTATACTACTCGGAGTTCTAGACAAATAAGCGGAGTATGGCGAACTACGATCCAGCGGATTACTTTACCATTAAAAGATTGCCCGGGAGTGTGCTTTACCTTCCTTCACCGTCTATCGATAACTCATAGGCAACTAGGGCGTCAATCTAGTGCACGGGTGACTAGGGTGTCAATCTAGTTCCGATATAAACCCCGTATTAGAATTGGTCTTGATGACTAGGGCGTCAACCTAGTACACGGGTAGGTGTCAGACTACCTTTCAAGCCCAAAACTTCTACGGTCTCGAAACCAGTTCCCCACACACCGCGCAACATACATTTATAAGCTAAGTGTGTGTGTGCAACAATGAATGTAGTTGTCAGTTCCATTCAATGCTATCAAAACAAGCAAAACAAGTTTCAAGATATGTATCAATGATTAAAACGATAAATTATGTGTTAAACGACCTCCCGGTTCATCACATTAACGGTGTTTCACCCGCATTCACGTGGTTCGACCATACGAACAATCTAGCTACTCATAACGAAATCTAAACAATACAAGCAAGAGAAAAACATCACAACAACAATAAAACAACAAGAGAACATACCCATTTCGATTACTCAATGAACTCCCAAATTCGAGCTCCAAAAGATCAAATTTTGACAATTGAAATGTTACTGGATCGAGGATTTGAGTTGTACAATCAAAGAGAAGATCGAAAGAGCGATTCTAATGGTATATATCACTTAATCTAACTCTAAAAGATGAAGGAAATCGCCTCAAATCGCCTCTACCTATCTAAACTAGTTTCGTTCCCAATTTCTTCTTTGAAATGAATTTGCTTTATATAGAAGGAGCATCGGGCATACGTTTGAAGTGAGTGGAGCGTGCGTTCGCTTCAGTGCAGGCAGCTCTGGCTCTCATCATGTGGGCACGACGTTTGAAATGAGTCAAGCGTGCGTTTATCGCATGAGCGCTCGTTTGGAACATGGAGCGTGCGTTTGGGTGGCTTCAAGCGCACGTTTGAGGGCATTTGCAAACCAGCGTTTGGGAGGGCTCAACTCTGTATCAACTTTGGCAATTTGGGAGCATTTGGTTTGGAGTGCAGGGCATGATTTGGGACATAGAGCGCGACGTTTGAAGGTTGGAGCGTCGCGTTTGGACCTGTGCCACCAATTCTTCACTTTTTCTCCTTTTCCACCTCTTTTCTTGCCCGAGCACGTCCAACCTCAATAATTCTCGTCTTCCGGGCTCTCGAGACACCCTAGTCCTACATCCATATGGAAACAACAAACAAGCGTGTAACCCCACAAACTACGGGTGCTCAATAAAAGCAGTATAAAATGCTAAAATACGATCGAGTTTCACGGAAAACCGGTGATCACTCGGCGTGCAATACAAACCTCATTTCATACTCCAAATAGGGTCTAAACTAACCCGAATAATGCGAAATGTGATAATCGTGGGCTAAAGCATACAGAAATATCTGATAAAGTTGGTTCCCATCACCACCCCACACTTAGCCTTTACTCGCCCTCGAGTAAAATAGGCGTTCAAACAAAACCAAGGAATCAACTTTACGGTACATGCATGTGCTTCAAAATATCGAGGTAAAAAGAATTTAGCTAAGCGAATGTATTACCTTGACTCCACCAAACCATAACACGGAGTGAGTGTGTGTTGAACGACGACGACTTATGCTTGATACGATTTCGGGCTTGGAATACCGGACAAATGACTTTACACAATCCTGCCCTTCCTAGAATCTCCACTAATCGGGATTAACCAAGGTTAAACACGGTCCAGCAGGACTTGAATGGTTAAAACGTTAGGCTAGGGTAAATTCGGTTAATCGAAAAGGGTAATTTGGGAAACTGGAGAAAAGAAATACGAGTGAACATAATCCAAACACGTACCACGTCTTCTCTACTAAACAAACCATCCAAACTCCTTTTGATCATTTTCAACACTTTGGGAACTATAGGATACTGAAATACCCGAACTCGTTGCCAAACTCGACTAAGTTTCAAGTGTCGTGAGATGAGCTCGAATACTTAGTACCTATCTGACTATCCCAACCCTAACATCATCATTAACTTTAAGCGCATTGCCTTGTTTTTCAACCCTTTATTTCTATATACAACACAATTATTTGGTTTTTGATCTTTTTTTTTTTTTTTTTTTTTTTTTTTTTTTTTTTTTGAAAATAAAACCCGAGCATCTGACTCCACGAGCTCCTCCTCATCCTTATAGCTCCAAAGCGAGAAACCACCGACCTTTGGAAACATCATTCCCCCACCCCACACTTGCCTTGGCAAGTGTGGTCCAACATAAGATTAAGTTCACTCGTAGGGTCAAATGAAAGGAATGTGACCAAAAAAAAAGTTCAAAGGTAGGTTTCCGGCTAAATAACGAAAGCGGCTATAAAGCGAATGGTGGTGAGACCATTCTATCAAAGTGAGAGGGGTTACGAAGGTCAAGCGTTCGGCTCAGGCTTATTTGGCCAAAAGTAGGTCGAAAAGAAGCGCCAAAGCTGTCATCCCGTGTTCCTACCAAGGCTAACCTTTCTATTTAGCCTCGAAACTAGAGTGCAGTGTGTAAAGCAATCGTGATAAGCAAAGCGTCGTCAAGCGTGTACTAAAAATGTGTTCCGTATCATGACAAAGTAGACTCAGCGTGAGACATTCACAAAACTAAAAACCTTTCACCACTCAATTGTGAACAACATGCATATATCGTGGTGTTAAAACCTTGGGAAAATTTGAAAAACGGCCTAAAAATCGACTCGGAAACGAGTAAAAACCAAGTTTATCACATCATGGCATAATACTTTTAAGAACATGCGAAATAAGCTAAGGCGTCCCACCCCCACCAGGTGAAACACCGTCCTCGGTGTGTGAGCGAAAGAAAAGGAAAGACTTAGGTGATGAGCCCGGCATAACGACGCGATCAAGTCCGTAAGCGGTCGTGAAGTACTCCATCCCGAATCCTATACAATGAAAAACATATCCAAGAAATACATGCACGGGACATGGTCCACGCGCCAAAGCATATAATATGGGGGAAATCCGGGGTGATAAAAATAAGCGACCTCAAATCACGTCGAAAACTTGAACAAGTATGTCACAAAGATAGGCAAATATGATTCAAACATACAATAACAACCAATCATGTCCAAAGCGTGCCAAACACAGGATCCACGAATCCCAAAACAAGTCACAACAGAAAGACTTCACAACCAACAAAAGAACACAAAAGCAGACCTCAAAATGAGCAAAACACGAGAAATTGGTGGGTTGCCTCCCACAAAGCGCCTTTGTTTTACGTCGTTGGCTCGACCAAATGACTTATACTATATCGGTTTTTCCAAGATTATACTACCGATCTGAGCGAGGAAGGCGAGGTGTAGAAAGAAAGCGGACGGTGAGTTATAACAATTGGATGTCATGCATTGGAGTCCATAGCGGGACTAAACAATTGGCTTCCTCTATCTTAGGATCCTCCAAAATCACCACTCGAGAGCTTCATCAAGCGGCAACTTTTCATATTTCTTCAAGCGAAGGCCATTTGTGATTGAAGTCCCATGCTTAGGGTGCTTTATCTCAATGACCCCGAGTCAAAAATCCTCTCAATGTGTATGGTCCCGACCATCGAGACTTCAACTTCCCGGAAAAGATGCAAGCGAGTATCGTACAGCAGAACCTCATCTCTACCTCAAACACCTTAGGCTTAATGAGTTGATCATGAAGGAGCTTAGTTTTCTCTTTATATCGTATCGAGCAATCATAAGCTCATAATCGGAACTCCTCAGTTCAACCAATTGAGCCATCCTTCTCTCTCCACTAAGAGTCTCGTCCATATTTAACTCTTTAATAGCCCAATGCGCTCTATGCTCAACCTCCATTTGGTAAGTGACACGTTTTTCAAAGACAATCATGTGCGGCGACATACCAATTGGAGTCTTAAATGCGATTCTGTGAGCCCAAAGAGCGTCATCCAACTTCTTGGACCAACTCTTAGAATTTTTATCTTGATTCGTTCAAGAATCCTTTTAATGCCTCGGTTTGAAACCTCCACTTGGCCACTCGTTTGAGGGTGATAAGCCGTTCCCAACTTGTGGGTCACCCAGTACTTAAGGAGTAGCTTACCTAAGTCTCTATTCGCAAAATGAGTGCCATTGTCGAGAAATGATAGCCCTTGGTACACCAAACCGTGTGAAAATGAACTTTTTAGAAACTTAATGACCACGTATACATGTCATTAGTGGGGATGCAATCGCTTCCACCCACTTCGAGACGTAATCACAAGCCACTAAAATGAACTTGTTGCCAAAAGAAGGAGGGTAGGGTCCCACAAAGTCAATTCCCCAAGCGTCGAAGACTTCACAAACAATGATAGGTCGTTGAGGCATCTCATTTTCCTAGAAATTCTCCCGAACGTTGACACGCGTCACAAGTTTTTACATAAGCGTAGGCATCCTTAAAAATTGTCGGCCAATATAGTCCGCTTTGTAAAACCTTCAATGCGGTCCTTTGTCCCGAGAAATGGCCCCCGGCCTCTCTATCATGGCAAAAGGATAACACGCTCAATCTCTCGCCTTCAGTTACACATCTTCTCAAAACACCGTCAGCACATAATCGAAACAAGTAGGGATCCTCCCAAACAAAGTGTCTAGCCTCACTCACCAACTTCCTCTTCTGATTCTCATCTAACTCCGGGTCAATAAATCCACTTTCAAGGTAATTCACTATCGGTGCAAACCACGGAGCTCCCTCCTTTCCTTTCTTCAAAAAATTCCCTCGTTTTTCCGGTAACATAGTGTCTACAACAAATAGTCGCTCATCCGGAAACGAGTCATCTATTTCAACCCTTTCAGATTCGTCACCCTCAACTGGCTCAATCCGGTGAGGTGATCGGCTACCACATTTTCACAACCTTTACGGTTTTAATTTCCACATCAAACTCTTGAAGGAGCAAAATCCATCTCAACAAAGCGGTTTAGCATCCTTCTTAGCGAATAGATATTGCAACGCGGAGTGGTCCGTATGCACAATCACTTTAGACCCCACGGATAGGATCTAAATTTGTCGAAAGCAAAAACTACCGCCAACAATTCTTTCTCGATCGTAGTGTAATTCTGTTGGGCGGATTCAAGGTGTGGTGGCATAATAAATCGGTCGAAACAACTTATCCACCTTTTGTCCTAACACTTTGCTCCCTACGGCCAAATCGCTAGCATCGCACATAACCTCAAACTCTTGCTCCCAATTTGGAGCTATCAAAATAGGAGCCTCAGTCAAAAGCCTATTAATCTCCTCGAAAGCTCCCACACACTCATCATCAAAAGTCACATTTACTCCCTTCTTCAATCTAGAGGTAAGAGGTGTAGCCTTTTGGGCAAACTTAGAGATAAATCTACGATAAAACCCCGCATGTCCCAAGAAAGATCTTAACGTTTTTAAACTAGTAGGCATAGGCAACTTAGAAATAGCATCTACCTTAGCCCTATCAACCTCTATCCCCTCAGCTGAGACCTTGTGACCTAGGACAATTCCCTCAGTCACCATAAAATGACACTTCTCCCAGTTCAAAATCAAATCTGTCTCCTCGCTTTAGCAAGCACCCTATCTATATTGGACAAACATGCATCAAAAGCTGTCCCCAAAAGCGTAAAATCATCCATAAACACCGCCATACATTTATCAATCGGATCAAGCAAAAATGGCAAGCATGCATCTACGAAATGTCGCGGGTGCGTTACACAACCGAAAGGCATTCTTGAAATGCAAAGGTGCCATAGGGACAAGTAAGCGTGGTTTTTCTTGGTCATTGACATCAATGTGAATCGATAATAACCACTAAATCCATCAAGAAAACAATAAAATGCATGACCCGGCAAGCTTATCTAACTCTTGATCAACAAGCGGGAGTGGGAAATGATCCTTCCTAGTCTTTTCATTCAACATCACGAAAATCAATGCGAGACTCGATGACCCGATGCAGGCGGCGTGAGAGAAAGACTCACCTCGCTCATTTGTTAGCACCGTGATGCCGCCCCTTCTTAGGTACCACTGTGTGGGACTCACCCACTCACTATCCGAGATGGGGTAGATGATGCCCAACGTCGACATCTTCACCACTTCCTTTCTTACCACTTCCGGTAGATGCGGGTTCGAGTCTCGCTGCGGTTGGCGCCTCGGTCTCGCCCCATCCTCAAGGATGATTTTGTGCTTACATATGTCGGCACTAATCCCTTGATATCCACCATTTTCCATCCAAAAGCTCGTTTCCTCTTCTTCAAGACTTGAACTAGCTTTACTTCTGCGCAAGGTTTGTTAGTAGAAGCGAGATATAATAGCGGAAGTAAATCACTACCTTCAAGAAAAACATATTTGAGGTGTTGAGGAAGCGGCTTCAACTCCAAATCCGTTGGTGGTTCCTCAATGGATGGCTTTGGCATATCCTCTGGCGAACCGAGATCCAATTTCTTAGTCCAGCTAGCTTCCATAAACTCACCCGCCTCGAGATGCATGGCATAAACTCGCATCAATCGGTTATCATCATTCACTTTGCATGACTTCATCAAGCATTTTTCCAAAGGTTCCTTGTGCCCCTGTAAATTCACATTTGCCACAATACAAGGGTGGATGACATCTATCGAAAAACAATCACTCACCTCATCCTCAGGGTGTTTCATGGTTTTGTACACATTAATTTTGACACTATCTTGCCCGACACGTAAGATTATATCTCCCCTCTTTACATCTATCAAGGTCTCCCCAGTATTTAGGAAAGGCCGACCTAATAAAAGAGGTGTCCTAGAATCGGTGTCCATATCAAGAACCACAAAATCAACCGGAAACACAAATTTATCAACTTGAACCAACACATCCTCGGCTATCCCTAGCGGTGTCCTAACCGACCTATCCGCCATTTGCAATGTCATGCCGGTGGGTTCTAATCTTCCTAAGCCCAACTTGTCATACACAGATTTCGGCATCAAACTAACAGATGCCCCCAGGTCACAAAGCACATTTTTGAAAACAGTCTCTCCTATGGTAATTGGGATAGTAAAACTACCTCTATCTTGAATTTTGGGAGGTATCTTGTTTTCAAAAATAGCGGAACACTCATAACTCAACTGGACCATCTGTTGCATTTTCTCTTTACTTGAAAGCATATTCTTTAAAAACTTGAAATACGATGGGATGTTAGCAATGATATCCAACATTGGCATGGTCACTTCAAATTTCCTCAACATTCCTAAAAATTTGGCTTGACTTTGGGTCAAAACCTCCTTTTTAGTTGTTTTGGGAGGAAATGGTAAAGTGGTCACGTCAAAACCGGTGGTGGAGGAGGGAATTTTACCTTTACTACCTTTAGGGCTGAGTGGTGGCGATGGCTCTTCTTCCTTCACATCAATGATTATCGTATCCGACTTTGGCCTCACCGCTTCTTCCCACTTTCGCTTGTATTCTTCCACTTCCCTTTCCAACCTCGAGATTCTCTCTTTTTCAGCCCTCTTCTCGACATCCTCATCAAAACCTTCTTGCTCATCCAACGGCCCTTTGTAATCGCAAAAATTTTCTTTTTCGGAGTTTGGCACCATCTTCTCAAGTTCTCGACCTTGTTGACCCGTCTCTTTACCACTCCGGGTGACTACCGCACAAACATCTTTAGATTCCTTGGGGTTCCTCTCCGTGTTACTAGGTAGCCCCGTACTCAAAGGCGGTTGAGATCTATTCTCGGTCAACTGGCCCACCTGAATCTCCAAATTCCGTATGGCCGCTCTCTGTTCAATCACAAGCTTATTCAACTGATCAAGACCTTCATCCGAAAACTTCCTTTGACTTCCCGGACTACCCCCTTGTTGATTATAGGAGCTGTTTTGCTTATGGGCATTCGGGTCTTGATAAGTCTCGAATTTTGGTTTCCGGCTTGTTGACTATGTTGTTGGTTGCCGGCTTGTTGCCCTTGCTCTCTACTCCCATGGTCTCTATTACGATTATTGCCCCATTGGCCTTATCGATTCGGCCCCAACTCGATTACTTGAACTTTGATTACGATTTTCATAACCTTGGTTGTTGAAGTTTTGATTTTGTCTACCCCAACTACCTTGGTTATTCTCTCTCCAACCACCTTGGAAAGTTACGAGGGTTCCCTTGCTCTCTATTACGATTCCAACCTCGGTTGCCTTGGCCTTGATTATTTTGGTTCCACCCTCGGTTGCCTCGGTCCCAATTCCCTTGGCCACCTTGATTTCCTTGGTTCCAATTTTGGCCTTGCTGGTTGTTATTCCATGAATTCCCAAAATTCTGGTTCCTCCCATTATTCCCAGAATTGTTGTTATTCCAGCTTCCTTGGTTGTTGTTGCCTTGATTCCAATTCCCCCCGGAATTATTTCCAATGTAACTTACCTCATTCGGTTGCATCTCTTCTTCCATGCCAAGTCCCATTGATGATTCAAAATCTTGATAGTATGATGGAACTTGCAAATTTGGATTATTACCCCACTGATTGTTTGGATTCACTGGCCCACCAGAACTCTGCTGTTGACCAAACTGAAGGTTCTTCCCGGGACCTTGTTGACTACTTCCGCTCGAGCTTCCCACTCCCAATCTGTTGAGTGCGGCTACCAACTCTTCCACCACTGCAACTGGTTGTGGCTGAGACACACTTGCTATAGGTTGTTGAGGAATCGGCTGTGGGACCGGCTGTGGTGTCTGTCGAGGCAACTGTTGAGGATAAGCCGTCCTACTCGGATTCGAACAAGACTGAGCCGAATGATTTCCTCCACATAAGCCCGACAAAACTGTAATGCATCTTCCATTTTCTTCACCTTGGTTTGCAGTGCCAACAACTCATTGTGTCATTGTCTCCTTGTCCAAGCTGTTCTTCAAGTGCCTTGGCAGTTTGTTGAGACTCATTCGGGTTATCTGTCCCTGAACTTGAAACCCATTCATCATCCCTTTCAATTGCATCATTAATATGTTGCATAGCCAACTCGGGATCAATCCTTGTCAAACCCTTTCCACTTGCCGCATCCAAAAGATTTCTATCCGATTTATCCAAGGCTCGATAGATTTTGATAACTTGCTCAACCGTACTCAAATTGTGGGAGGCACTTCTTCAACAAAGCCCTAAACCTCTCAACGGTCTCTTTCATTGTTTCTCCTTTTCTTCCACTAAAATTATGAATTTCACGCTTCAAATCTTCAATCTTTGCCGGAGGAAAATATTTTTTCAGAAAAACATCGGCGACTTCCGCCCAAGTAGATAGGGAGCCATGTGGTAGGGTATTAAACCATGTTTTTGCAGCCCCTCTCAAAGCAAATGAAACATCATCAACTTGAGTGCCTCCTCGGTCACTCCATTATACTTCAATGTCGAGATTATTTGTAGGTAATTGTCCAAAAACTCATTAGGGTCTTCATTCCTTTGCCCATAGAAAACCGCATTCTCACTGATAAGATTTATAACATTTTGCTTTGGTTCCATGTTGTTAGCATGGACAGCGGGAATTCTGATTGGATTGTGGCCCGTCCCTTGATATGGAGTAACCACATAATCTCTCGCTGAAACAAACCCTTGATTGGCAGGTGGGTCATTCTGTGGCTGATTCTGGTTATTCTGATTTGCTTGCAAAAGCTGAATCTGTGCTTTTTGTTGTTGAATCAACTGATACATCTGAAGTTGCAAATTATCTGGTCGGGTGGTTGTTTTGAGTCTGCCACCCCTCTTCTAATGCGAGGATCAAACAAATTCCTCCCATCTGTCCTTGCAACCAAAGTAGGGCCCGTAGGATTTCTTTCACGTGGAGGAGGAGTGTTTAGATGGCCCAATCCCACAACTTGAGATGTACCGTCACCATTCAATCTATCTCTTCCGTTGGTCGTCATACCTTCTCCCTCTGAAGAAGAATCCGAAGCTTCTTGTCCGTCCACGGTGTCTGAAACCGAGGCAGACGACCTTCTCCTCAACTGGCTTGCGTGCCTATCAATCTCCGGGTAAAAGGCTCAGAGAGTCCCGAACTCCGGGTCATATACCTGCAAGTCAAATCAAACAACAAGAAAACAATAAAAAAGCGACCTAAGCCCAAGCTTTCGGTCAACTATTGTGATATCAAAGTGTTGCCAATCCCGGCAACGGCGCCATTTTGATGGGCGTATTTTCTACGGTCCGGTCAAACAAAGACTCGAAACCTTAGCGAGAATCTACCTCTACAACGGCGGTGTACCGGTCGAGTGAAGGATAGTGCTTGAGGAGTCGAGTCGAACCCACGAGGATTGGTCCTTGAGTACCACGAGTCGACTTATTTCTCGATTCGAGTCAACAAGAGAGATATAGAATTACACTATTGCAATAAAGAAAGATTATACTACTCGGAGTTCTAGACAAATAAGCGGAGTATGGCGAACTACGATCCAGCGGATTACTTTACCATTAAAAAAGATTGCCCGGGAGTGTGCTTTACCTTCCTTCACCGTCTATCGATAACTCATAGGCAACTAGGGCGTCAATCTAGTGCACGGGTGACTAGGGTGTCAATCTAGTTCGATATAAACCCCGTATTAGAATTGGTCTTGATGACTAGGCGTCAACCTAGTACGGGTAGGTGTCGGACTACCTTTCAAGCCCAAAACTTCTACGGTCTCGAAACCAGTTCCCACACACCGCGCAACATACATTTATAAGCTAAGTGTGTGTGTGCAACAATGAATGTAGTTGTCGGTTCCATTCAATGCTATCAAAACAAGCAAAACAAGTTTCAAGATATGTATCAATGATTAAAGCGATAAATTATGTGTTAAGCGACCTCCGGTTCATCACATTAACGGTGTTTCACCCGCATTCACGTGGTTCGACCATACGAACAATCTAGCTACTCATAACGAAATCTAAACAATACAAGCAAGAGAAAAACATCACAACAACAATAAAACAACAAGAGAACATACCCATTTCGATTACTCAATGAACTCCCAAATTCGAGCTCCAAAAGATCAAATTTTGACAATTGAAATGTTACTGGATCGAGGATTTGAGTTGTACAATCAAAGAGAAGATCGAAGAGCGATTCTAATGGTATATATCACTTAATCTAACTCTAAAAGATGAAGGAAATCGCCTCAAATCGCCCTACCTATCTAAACTAGTTTTCGCCTTGCATTTGCTTCTTTGAAATGGGGCTGCTTTATATAGAAGGAGCATCGGGCATACGTTTGAAGTGAGTGGAGCGTGCGTTACGCTTCAGTCTGGGCAGCTCTGGCTCTCATCATCATGTGGGCACGACGTTTGAAATGAGTCAAGCGTGCGTTTGGCTACATGGAGCGCTCGTTTGGAACATGGAGCGTGCGTTTGGGTGGCTTCAAGCGACGTTTGAGGGCATTTGCAAACCCGGCGTTTGGGAGGGCTCAACTCTGTATCAACTTTGGCAATTGGGGAGCTGGTTTGGAGTGCAGAACGCATGATTTGGGACATAGAACACGCGTTTGAAGGTTGGAGCGTGCGTTTGGACCTGTGCCACCAATTCTTCACTTTTTCTCCCTTTTCCACCTCTTTTCTTGCCCGAGCACGTCCAACCTCAATAATTCTCGTCTTCCGGGCTCTCGAGACACCCTAGTCCTACATCCATATGGAAACAACAAACAAGCGTGTAACCCGCAAACTACGGGTGCTCAATAAAAGCAGTATAAAATGCTAAAATACGATCGAGTTTACGGAAAACCGACAGTCACTCGACGTGCAATACAAACCTCATTTCATACTCCAAATAGGGTCTAAACTAACCCGAATAATGCCAGAAATGTGATAATCGTGGGCTAAACTGTACAGAAATATACAGTAAAGTTGGTTCCCATCACTAAGTATGCCATTCATGACCTAAACTCACACATGGCATACTGAAGGGGCATGTCCCCTAGGAAGTTACTGTGAAAACAAAGCACTAAGACATAAAAGCAATAAGTTGCATATATCATAAAAACCAAATAAGTTGCATACATATAAATTTCAATAATTGTAAGAGTACAATTTTTGAAACGAGCAAATGCTAAATAAATGACTAAAAGGCTAGTCTAAGATTCAGGAGCAGGGTCTCACTGGACAGAAGAAGCAGCAGAAGCATAAGCTTGACGAGCAGCAGGAGGTCTCCGAGCATACTTGGCGGCTAGGTCCTCTCCTTCTTGGAACTCCTTGAGCCGATCATCATAAACTTTGTTAGAGCCTGGATTATGCATTCCTTGGTGGGGAAGATCTTCAATGACCAGCTCGGGACATTGACTTTTCGCCTCGTCTACACTTAAGGTGTAGCCATGCCACATGATAGGAGTCAGCAAAGCCCTCAGGGCGCCAGCAAACTGGGTAGACCCCTTGTACTCTTGAAGGACATGGGCGATCTTCCTAGGTACAGCAGCTCGCAGTTCCTCTTTCTCAGACCTGAGCCAGGTAATTGCCTGTTCCAGCTCAGAAATGTGTTTTGGATGCTCATTTGTGGCTGTCTGGGGGTCAACGGCGAACTGTATTTAACCTTATATAGGTCGACCTTATGAGTAGAGAGCTACTCTTTCAAGGCTAAGATCTCCTGGTCCTTAAACTCAGATGCGTACTTGTGATTTTGATGACTTGCTGACATCACAGCAACTCACTGCTCCAGAGATCCCTTTTGGAAGGAGATGTTATTAAACCTCTTCAGGACCTCCTTACCAATCTTGGTACCCTGTGAAAATAACTTAAGGTGTCAACAGCTCTCAGAAAAGAGTTTGATAAAATCAAAAAAATTAAGAACTTACAAAGCAGCCAGGTCCTTATCGGACATCTCAGCTATGTCCCCCAAACCAGGGAAGGAACCCCCTACAGGTCGGAGAGGCACCGGTTGTCTTCCGAGGATCTATTCCTCTTCTGCCTAGACCGGGTCCTTAGCTGAAGCTGCCCTTCTGCAGCTTCACGGTCTGAGCCATCCAGAACCACCAGGTTGTCCTCCCTAGCCGTTCAGTTTGTCGTTGGGGATCAGCCTACTCGTCCAAGACCTAGGGAGGTCTGTAAAACTCCAGTGTTCACCTCGGCATTTACGGGTAGAGCTCTCAAGGTGCCAGCATCTTTGGTACGTTCCGAGTTTAAGCTCGGATCGTACAACTCACCTACGACCTCCTCCTCCCTGGTAGCCTCAGCAAAGATGTTGGCAAAGTCATCCACTACAAAAACAAGGTAAGACAAGGTTAGTAGGAGCAGAACAGAGCATATAAATTACATAAAAATATACAAGGCAAATTTTTAAATCCTACAATTGTTATACTCTTCCTTGGAAAACCTCCTGTATGGGTCTGGCCCTTCATCGGCCAGCCGAGCAGCCTCGATCAGCTTGGAGGAGTATTCCTTGATGTTCAGAAAAATGCCAGAAATGTCAATATCCTCTAACAACTTCAAGCCGACCCCTGTGGGGCACACGTCTTGAGAGATGGGGTTGGAGTTCCATCTACCCAACTCCGGGTGACCGTCATGACGGATACATAATAAGTGGGGTTTCTAGTTGTGAATAGAATACTTCCCCTTAGAAAGAATATGAATGGTTCTCCGGTCATCAGTTTGGCGGGGAAAGTAATACCACCCAGCATGGTCCATGACCTTTTTGTGTTGATAATAGGTCTTGAATAACATAACAGAAAAATTGATGTCCAAGCACCTACACCATATCGCAAATCATATGATCATCTCAACTCCATTGGAGGCTATTTGGTAAGATCCTAGCTTATAATATCAAAATACGGTTAGGAAAGCCGGGAAAAAGGGACCCGTAACCCACACTCAAATTGCACCTTGTAAACAACATTATATCCCTCTACGAGCTGGTATGCGTATCTGTTTGGGTAGGTAGGACGGCGAGGAGCATACCTATTCAGGTTGACCCTGTAATACTCTACTCCCGATGTAACGCCCCGCTCCTGGATACCAAGCCCTTATCCAGAAGAGAACGTTCGGCGCGTACAACATTAAATAAATTTAATATTATACGCAAGCCTCTACGTCGTCGTATCAAATAAAAGCAAACGGAAGCCCAAAAGACTCGGGTAAAATCATAAATGCTACTATGAATAGAAAATAACCATTCTAAAGATGGGAAGAATTAACTTACAACAACAATCTCCAAAGATTACAAAGTACGATGTCTTGAAAGTACAACTTGTCTACAAAGTCTAGAATTAAAAGTAAAACAAAGCATCGTCGAAAGTCTTCCTTGTAGTCATCAACAAACTCGTGGTCAGCCTGTTCGTCTTCTCACCCCACAATGCATACAAAAAAATGCAAATAAGGCAAGTACAAAGTACTTAGTAAAAGTGAGAAGCTAATGAATAACTAAGTTTTACAATGAAAAGGTTCATATTATTAATTATTAAGTTATCTTTATAAGACCGACACAATCTAGGGTTCACTCCATGTCCATCAACATGTCATGACTAACTGTTTCTAACTTAGCTTATCTTTGTTACATCTGCATTCTAGGGCACTACGCATTGTGCTTCCCACCACGAGACATCTGGGTGCAACCTATTGGTGGATCTCACCAATAGCCACGGGCTAGTCCCGATAATATACGCATTCGGCGAAGTCCCTCCGTACTTGGGGTCTTGTGATCTACGGAGTTATTCAATTGTAGAGTCCGTCTACTCCTGGTGCCCTTGGGCCAGTAGAGTTATCCACTTGTGAAGTCCCTTTACTCCGGGTGCCCTCTAATGGCCAGCAAAGTTATCCACAACGAGTACCCTAAAATCCTATTTCTTTGTAGAAAACCGAAACTGAAAAGGTCTGTAAAACTGCAGATTACCTGGATTAGCTATTGTGAAACTATTTTTAGATTAATCTACGCTTCAAGACGATCGTTTCGAGTACTAATGGCTGAAAAACAGAGCTACGGATTAAAAGATACGAATTTCTGAAGATCAAACTCAACGGTTACCAAAAACTATGGCTAAAATGAAAACTTACGAAATTACGAGATGTTATTTTCCAAAGTTGCGTCTCATCGCGCTGATCACTTTTCTCTCCTACGGTATCTTGAACAGATGAACGGATTGGCCACACGGTTGAAGTTTACGTTCTCCCTTTTTTTTCTCTTTCTTCTGCGTTCTTCTCATATGTGCGTTGTTCCTCTTCTTCTTTTTTTTTTTGTCAGAATATGCGAATGATGAAAATAAAAGATTTTGGGGATTATTTCCTTTTATAGTTATTAATTAATTTCCATTTTAAATAATAACTAATCCCTTAATTAAATCCCTTTTAATTAAATAAATAGGATAAATAATAATTAGGTCGTAGTAACTACACCCAATGACTATTTTACCTTTTTGAAAAGTCGGGATGTTACATTCCATCCCCCTTAAGAGGAGTTTTGTCCTCGAAACTCGAATGTAACTGGGGTGTACTTGAATTCTGGACTTTGCAAAGCGTTTCGTCTTCCAACTCTTACAGTCTCCTTCTTCTTCCATCTTCCCAACTCTTCTGCTTGTTTTGTGCCAACTTGAGGTTGTGACGATCCACTTCAATCTTCTCATTGGGTTGCTGTATCAAATCTGGTCTCGTATTCTGTCATCACTCCACTTCATCCTAGAAAACTCATGTTCTTCCATTTTCTCCATGCAGAGTTTCAAGTGTTGACATCTAGATGTTGAGTGGTAACCATTGTTGTTGACACGCTTCTATCTCTATCCTCATGGAAGATCACCAGTACTATTGTTCCAAATCTTGTATATCTTGCTCGCTCCGAGATTAACTGCAAGGATCCCAGCTGAAGGACTTCTGAGACTCCCTGTGGGTGGGGAACATGCATTGTCCCACTTTCTCTCTGACGGTCTGATCCAATTCTTATGCCAAAAAGAGTTAGCTTGGAGAATAAATAAAATTGAAAAGTGACAAGTTGGGTACCAGGGTGGCATGTCAACTAGGTAAGCCAAGGAATGATACAATGCACTTGAAATAAGAAAGATTGCTTGGGTTACAAGAAAAACAAGATGATTTCGTGTTGGGGAAAAGTTGAAGGTGGTTCCAAACTGAAGAATGAGACATTGTATCATAATACAAGGGATAGCCACAAAAAGGAAAACAAAAGGACACCTTGCAGATGAATTTTTTTTTTTTGAGAGAGAGGAATTCTGCAAGATACGGTGGTCTGGAAAGACTTCAGAGGTAACTTGAAAGGATGGTAATAAGCTTTCATATAAGCCTTGAGAAAGTGGAGACGTTAAAGGTAACATCACACAACAGAAATCAAGGTAAAGGTGCAAGGTCGAGCACCAGAAGGACCAAAAAGATAGAAATCAAAAGAGAGCAAGAATCTCAACATGAAGGAGCCATGGAGACTAAACGAGTACACAAAAAGGTCTCAGAATAAAATAAACACTTGTCAAGAAGTGTCCAAGTTTGCAATAGTCAAAGAGAGGTTATTTTAGGATTTAATAGAAATAGAAATTCTCTCAAGGAATTGTAAGGGAATATCAAAATTTTGAATAAGTAAGCGGCAAACAAGAATTTTTTTTTAAGTGAAGAGGAAAAGACACATAAGAATTGTCGGATACGGTTTGATTTCAAAGAATTAATTCAAACCTCTAAAGGAAGTTTAAACGGTCATTGACGATTCAAATCAAAGGTTCAAGGTTGCACTACTCAAGAGGAATAGTACACTGCCAAGGAATAAATGCTCAAGGTTAAAATAAAATAGACTTTCAACCGGTGTAACAAAATTGGAATAGAAACGCCAAACAGAGGATGGAAAATCGAAAGGCATATCTGGCGGTTCATGGCTATAAATGGCCTGAAAGAGAGTTAAAACTGAATGGTACAAGGTACATTAATCTGGATTGAAATTCAATAGAAGTTTTGGAGAGAACTTGTTTCTTGATTTGAAAAGTAGGAAAGTATGAACTAGTTAAGAGGAAAAGGCTTATAGAGATATATTTCGGAGGTAATTCATGACACCAAACAGAGAGGACCTGTTGAGTTTAAAGGTCTCAAGTGAGGGATTACATGAGAAACAAATTACCACAAAAAGTATAATTACAAAATGGCACGAAAAGGGTCTGAACAACAAACATGTCATGCTTGAGGATAGCATATTGGTTCTTGTTTAAAACTGCAAAAGAAATTATAACGTTTGCTTTACAAACTCCTACTAAAAGGTTTAACTCAGAAGGAGATCAAACTTCGGGGAACTCCTAAACATAACAGTCGTAACTTACTACCCTCTTAGCCCAAACCCCAAGTCAAATAGGTGAAAATTCCTTTTAGGTTGCTGTGTATGAAATTTACTTCGGATCTGACATTATCAATTTGTACAGAACAAACGAAGAGGAATTTGAGCACGATCCAAAGAGAAAATATTTAAATACTTGAGTTTCTCAGGTGACATAAAATATTGGAATTCTTGAATGAAAATAAGTTGGTCAAAAACAGTTATTTCTGACGATTGCACAAGCTGTAAGAATTTCCTGATTAATAAACACTGAGTTGAATTGCAAATCGAGATCAAACAAAAAAGAATCTGAACCTAATTCCAAAAGGAAAATTGTAGATAAAAGTTTTGTCTGCAACATATCAAAAATTCAGATCATTTAAGGGTGTTTAACCTGTTCAAAATAGAAGAGGAAGTGAAGGTGCTGCTGCAGATTTTCTGGACAGAGTGTCCGGTAATAACATGGATTTTCTGAACAATCCATAAAGATTATCGAATCAATGTTAAAATATAATTGTAGATAAGACATCGGTCTATATTGCGGAAAATTTACAGAATTTTTAGAGCACGGTAAGTGGTCTAACCTGAAAGGAAAACACGGAAACAAAAGCATTCACTCATGTTGGATAAAGCCAAACACTAGGATGTTGAAAACTATGTGCCAAATTATGAGACCTTTAACACTAATAATTGAAACGAGTAACAAGTACTTGGAAATGATAAAATTTGCATATGGAGTTCGTGTGGAACCCATCTCGAGCAAAGCAAGGCCAAAGAATTTTGGTAAACATAAACCAAGCGATAGCGAAAAGAGAAAACGAAGGATTTTTGGTAAACATAAACTTTTTTTTTTGTTAAATCAAGCATTTGACACGATGAAAACATCTTTAAAAAAAACAAGGCACATCAAAAAAATGTACACACTTGAAAAACAAAACTTCGTAATAAGGGACTTTTACCGAGTTTCAGAAGTTTCAAATGGAGGATTTAACCAGAGCATGGGTTACCATTAGTATGGATGGAGAAACGTTTGGAATCGGGATAAACAAGTAGGAAACTAGATGATTATAAAAGAGAACCTTATTGATGAAGACATAAGATTGGAAAATCACCACGCAATCATTTCTTGCCATCGAGGAGCACTATAACGACAACACCTCGTCTCTACCTACCAAACTTCTTATCCTGGGTAACAACTAGCTTAAGAATCAGATAAATCAAAGTATTCCTATCTCCCATAACCTACCACACCATAATTTATAGGGTGAAAGAAAGACATCTATCCTTTCTTGACCAGAGGAGTTAAATTATTTTGAGAAATTCGGGTGCAACATAAGCCATGAAATAATTGATTTGCACAAAACAAACTGAACTGATTTTGAACATGAGGAAAAGAGAAAATCTGTGAGTATATAAGTTTTACATATGATTCTAAAAAATCAAAAAAATTGGGAAGCCATAGGTCGGTCAAAATAATTCTTTTCATCTACTGCTATAAACTGTCAAAAATTTTCAGGACTTCATCAACTGTCGTGTGTTGCAGATTGTGCTCAGACCAAAACGATTTTACACTTGGTTCCAAAACAAAGATTATAGTACAGGATGTTTTGTACAACATTTAAAAAATCCAAATCATTTAGAGGTGTTTAGCTTATTCAAAACATAATGATATGTAAGCGTACCGCTGCAGAATTTTCTGAACAGAGTACCCCTCATTGTTAAACAATTTGTGAACAATCCATATTGAAAACTAAATTGATCTAAAGTGAGAAATTGTAGAAAAGACAACTTTCTAAGTGGCTGAAAATTTACAGAATTCTTAGAACAAAAAAATGATATAACATGACATGTCATCACGTTCATCTTCATTACATCTCCCTCGACCCTTTACCTGATTTTATTTATAGAAAAAAAAAACAAAAATAACAAAGAAACAAAGAAAACAAGTTGTCAGCAAAAAGGCTGCTATGAGTCATATGAGAGAGTGTTAAAAATAATTGTTGTAAAATATACATATATATATTTTCTAAAAACAAACATGTTCCAGTATTTACGTAGTAAATTGCTTGTTTAAAGTTGTGTATCAAGTTCAAGTCAAACATGTTAATTCGATATCCGTCAATTCATCAAGTTCCCTTACTAGACATCGATACAGCTGATATGATTGTCTCTGCCTTATGACTCCCCTCTCACACACTTTATACCCACAACTAGTAATTTTTATAGTGAAGTCCGTCCTTCCGACACCCAATCTCCTAGGACTTCCAGAGGGTCCACTTGCCTCGGATCCCACAACTGCGGTCACAGGCCCAATGCACAGCTAACCAGACTGCGAAATCCTCGGCAGGCCCATCGAACGAGTACGAGAACGAGAACAAGAACCATGCCGCCGAAGCGGGAAGGGTACAAGTACGATATACTACACTACACGTAGCGGGTAGTACGGTACCATGCCATCAAGATAGGACATGCAATGTCATTTGTACAAGGTTTGTTTTATTAAGTTATTATCGATAAAGCGAGATAATTCATTAATCATTTTTAACAAGATATATATTATATATCTATAACAATAATATATTCAATTAAAATAGTTTGATAAAAACACACTTTGGCTTTTATAGAAAATAAAATTGAACTCACATTTAGTCTTCGATAGATCAGCATTGTTCGCTTGTCATTGGAAGTCCTAAAGATATAAACTCTACGTAACATTCAATTGGTCGATTAGCCGTGTGTGTGTGTGTGTGTGTGTGTGTGTGTGTGTGTGTGTGTGTGTATCACCCAACAATTCGTTCTGCCACCTACACTTGGGACACCATGTATTTCGCACCACCTCCAAACTCTTAATCAAAAGAAAACACCTACCAACGACTTCAACCTTTTATTTTGCTTTAATTTTGTTAATACACATCAAGGCTGACAAGTCCATTGATTTGGTTAGAAAGGTGTAACACAAATTTTGTTGTCCTGCAAATTAAAATAAAAAAAAAGACAAGAAAATTGAAACAAATGATTTTATTAATTTTCAAATAAAGCGGGTACAAGATCTAGCAAAATCCTTAAATTTACGGGATGCCTTTGATTCTCCTTTTGATTTGGTTCCGAGGGTCACGGAGACTTGTTCTCGGAATTTGTTGATATTCATCCGATTTGTGGGAAGAACACCTTTGTTTGTTGAAGATCTCCAGATGTGGCGGTTAATCTTCGACGGTTTCTTGAAGAACGCCGGCTGTTGCGGTTGATCTTTAAAGGTTTCTTGTTTCTTGAAGAACTTGAAGGATTTTGGCTTCTTTGATCTCCAAAGTTGCTTGAAGGTTGCTTGAAGAACTTGAAGGCTTGTGGCTTCTTAGATCTTCGTTTCTTGACGCTTGAAGAACTTGAAGGCTCGTGGCTTCTTAGATCTTCAAGGTTGCTTGAATCTTCAAAGTTGCTTGAAGGACTTGAAGGATTTTGGCTTCTCAGATCTTCAAGGTTGCTTGAATCTTCAAAGTTGCTTGAAGGTTGGTAGAAGAACTTGAAGGCTTGTGGCTTCTTAAATCTTCAATTCTTGGTGTTGGAGCAGAGGGCTTGAAGCTTTTTTCTCTGACTTTCTTCACTGTGTTGTTGCTCTTAAATTTCTCTTGACTTGTCTTTGGTATTTTTCTTGGTGGTTTGCAAATGACTAAGGCCCTCCTATTTATAGGTGTGGAGTAGCCAAAGTATAAGCAACTGATGATTATCTCTTATTTATATAATTCAGTAAGATAATCATTTCAAGTTTTATCCTTTTAATTTCTTATTTATCTTATACTTTTTTATTGAAAAGATGATAAGAAATTCAATTTATTAGTATCTCTTTAATTATCCTTATTTTCTTAAAAGATCATTAATAATTGGAGATAATATTTTTTTTTTGTAATGCCCCGTTCCCGGACACCGAGTCCTTATCCGGAATTCGAAACGTTCGGCACGCATAATATTAAATAAATAATATGACACGTAAGCCTCTACTATGTCGTATCAAATTAAAGCAAACGAAAGCTAAAAAGACTCGGGTAATTTTTTTCAAATAACCAAGAATAGAAATACTAAAGGTAGAATAAAATGTAATACTTATTACATCGGAAAAACCAAACGAATCCAAAAGTACGAATCTTAAAAACTAGAAGGGAACTACAAGATTCAATAATAATCCAAGTCTATGAAATAAATGTAAATAAATAAATAATAGACAAGGTCTTCAACTCCGGCGTCCTCAAACGTCGTCATCAAAGTCCTCCTCGAACTCCTCATTTACCTGTTCGTCTTCTCTCCCCCAAACACATAAATAAACATGCATTTGAGGTAAGTACATTTGTACAAAGTAAGAAGTAGAAGCTACAATTCAATTAAAGTTATTATTAAAGATGTTATCTTAGTGAGACCGAGTCAATTTAGGGTTCACTCCATGCCCATCGGCACGTCATGACTATACGTTTCTAGCTTAGCTTATCTTTGTTACATCATTACTCAAGGACACAATGCATGGTGAAAATTCCACCACGAGATATACTTGCCAACTACGGTGATTAGCACCGATAGTCCCGGGATCTCCCCGGTATGCATATACGCTCGATGGATTTCCTCCACTACCCTTCAGCCTTTTGAGCCAGTAGCGTTGTCCACCTTTTATGAACGTATCACATCGCCGATTTGAATCAGTGCCTAACCAAGAATAGATGACGTTTTAGCTTATACTACACTTATGTAATTATTAATGTGAATTAACTAGTCACCTAAGTGTTTTCAGAATAAAACTCACCTTAACAACACTACTCCCTCACTTAGATGACTAGACATCACGTCTTAACAATTACACAGACATTGATGAACTCTAGTTCATCAAAGCACAAGCCCTTTAATGCCCTTCCGTCGGATCCGAACTTCAACTCCCTTTAAGAGTACATTCGGTGTTTTAACTGAACGAATCAGAAACTCTATCGGGGCTTGAACATATTTAATTAATGTTAGCATATCAGGATTAAGGGTTTGAAATAGTGAAAACATGATTATGAGGTCAAAAACCAAACTAAGGTGCTAGAATAGTGAAAACAAAGTAAAAGCAGGCCAGACGCCCGTTTGGAACCCTATGGACGCCGCGTCGTAATCGACGCCCGTCCACTAACCTTGGGCGCCCGTCCGCCAAATACTGACTACATCTCGAATCAATAATCGACTAAACGCCCGTCGCTTAATGCAGACGCCCGTCCGAGTTACTAGGGTTTCAGACGCCCGTTTGCCTAGTGCAGACGCCCGTCCGACTGAGTTTTTCCCAAAATGCTAAAACCTTCACAACTCGATTTTTGAATCGTTTCTAACCTAATTAACCTCGTTTTCAGCACAGTAACACGTAGAAAACATATTTAAACATCTATGATCCTTTGATCAACGAAAAAGCACAACTTTCTTGTATCTACGCATCGTAAATCTTGATCTAAACTACAATAACAGTAATTGGAATTGTAGGAAGAGCCACTTACCTCTTAAGCAGAAAATTCCAACTCCAAATCACAGAAAACAGCAGCAAAAACTGATCCTTTTCTGCAGGAAAACATGTGTGATAAATCCAAATTTAGATTAGATTCAATCACACGCTTTTATATGACAAAACAATGAATTGATGAGTTTGAATCCATCAAACTCGAAGAAGAATAAAGCTAGGGTTTAATCATACCTTATCAAAGCTCCAACTTTCTGCAATCAAAACGTTGCCTTCTTCACAACGATTCCGGTGCTCGACTACGATCCGAAAACCGTCAAGAATTGACTTAGCAATCGATGAACAAAACTCTCATTTCTAACCTTGCTCTCTCTCACACTTGAAGGTGAGTTTTGAGGTGGAAAATCTGATTAAAAGATTATGGGGTGATTAGGTTTATTTTTCCTTAAATAGGAAAATCCGAAATTACCTAATTTCACTGATTTTCCTTAATCACCCTTATTAAATCAGATTTTCTTCCTTAAATATTTATATGTATATCTGGAAAATATACATATAAATATCCAAATTATTAAACTCCGAATAAAAGGAACCGAACCCAATATTTCGTTTTTTGCAAAATGACACGTCTGCCATTTCCCGAAAATCGGAATATTACATTCTTCCTCCCTTAAAGGAGTTTCATCCTCGAAACTTAGAACATACCTGGTAAGTCCATAAAATCTGGAAACTCGCTGATCATATCGTCCTCAACTTCCCAAGTAGCTTCATCCGGTGAATGATTGCTCCATTGCACCAGAACCAAAGGAATCAACCGTCTCTTAATCATCTTCTCTTTCCGGTCCAAAACCCTGATCGGTGTCTCATCATACCAAAGATTGTCTTGAAGAATCTCCGGATCAACAGTAGTCTCAACATCCATCTTGGTCAAACACTTCTTCAACATCGAGACGTGAAACACAATGTGGACTCTTGACATGGATTCCGGTAACTTAAGCTTGTAGGCCAACGGTCCAACTCTCTCCAGAATCTCAAAAGGTCCAATGTACCTAGGTCTTGGCTTTCCCTTTTGTCCAAAATGTTTCACTCCCATCATTGGTGAAGCTCGTAGGTAAACTCTTTCACCAACTTCGAACTCAAGAGGTCTCCTTCTAACATCTGCCCAGCTTTTCTGTCTATCTTGAGCCGCCTTCAAATTCTTCTTAACCAATTGAACTCTCTCTTTAGCTTGCTCAAACAATTCCGGCCCGGTGATTTGGCTTTCCCCGACTTCATCCCAAAACAGCGGCGTTCTACATCTTCTTCCATACAACGCCTCAAACGGTGGCATGCCTATACTTGCATGATAACTGTTTTTATAGGCAAACTCCGCTACCGGTAGGTAATCATCCCATGATCCGCCTACTTCCAAAACACAAGCTCTCAGCATATCTTCTAGTGTTTGGATGGTTATCTCAGATTGTCCATTTGTCTGAGGATGAAAGGCCGTATTCAAATCCAACTTGGTTCCGAAAGCTGCTTGTAAACTTTTCCAAAATCGACTGACGAATCTCGGATCACGATCTGAAACTATCGAGATAGGTACTCCATGTAACTTCACTATATTATCCAAGTATAGTGTCGTCATTTTCTTCAAGGGAATATCGACCTTATACGGTAAGAAATGAGCGGATTTGGTCAATCTATCCACAATCACCCAAATCGCATCATTACGCCTCTCGTCTTAGGTAAACTGGTGATAAAGTCCATAGTGATCTTATCCCACTTCCATTCCGGGATATCCAACGGCTTAAGCATTCCTCCCGGTCTTCTATGTTATGCCTTAACCTTCTGGCAAGTATCACACTCTGCAACGAACTTGGCTATCTCTAGTTTCATCGAGGGCCACCAAAACCTTTCCTTCAAGTCTCTATACATTTTAGTAGCTCCCGGATGGAATGCAAAAGCAATCTTATGTGCCTCTTCCATGACTCTCCGCCTTAAATCACCAACATTAGGCACACACAAACGATCCTGGTACCAAAGTTTTCCATTCTTGTCTAACACATAGCCAACCGTAGGCTTTTCTCTTGCAACTCGCTTCAAGTCAACCAAAACTGGGTATTAATCTTGCTTTTCCTGAATGTCATCCATCAACTCAGACCTTGCTAACAAAGGTGCCACAAACTGTCGATCTTCAATCTGATCAAAGCTTCGGATTCTCAACCCATCTAACCTTTCGCAACATCTTCAACACTTGAAAGCGCAAACACCGGTTTTTCGCTCAAAGCATCGCCACTACATTCGCCTTACCGGATGGTATCGAATCTCAAGTCATAATCCTTAACAAACTCCAACCATCTCCTTTGTCTCATGTTCAGATTCTCTTGGGTAAAGAAATACTTCAAGCTCTTGTGATCGGTGAAGATCCTGGCCTTAACTCCATACAAGTAGTGCCTCCAAATCTTCAAGGCAAACACAACCGCTGCTAACTCCAAGTCGTGGGTTGGGTAATTCTTCTCATGCACCTTCAGTTGTCTGGATGCATAAGCGATTACCTTCCCTCCATGCATCAACACACAACCCAAAGCTTGTCCCGAAGCATCCGTGTAAACGTCATAATTATCAAAGATCTCCGGAACCGCCAAAACTGGGGCTGTAGTCAACCTCTTTTTCAATGTCTGAAAAACATCTTCACACTCACTAGTCCACTCGAACTTCACATCCTTTTGAGTGAGCCGGGTAAGTGGTGTAGCTATCTTTGAGAAGTCTTGTACAAACTTCCTATAGTAGCCAGCCAAACCGAGAAAACCTCTAACCTCTGAAACGGTAGTCGGTCTGGACCACTTCTCAAGTGCTTCAATCTTCACGGGATCAACCTTAATGCCATCTCCAGAAATGACATGACCCAAGAAACTCACTTGATCTAACCAAAAGTCACACTTTGAGAACTTAGCATACAAATGGTTCTTCTTCAAAGTATCCAACACTATCCTTAAGTGTCCTTCATGTTCTTCCTCATCCTTAGAGTACACTAGGATATCATCTATGAACACTATCACAAACTTATCCAAGTATGGCATGAAAACACGCTGCATTAAATCCATAAATGCAGATGGAGCATTAGTGAGTCCAAAAGGCATGACTAAGAACTCATAATGTCCATACCTTGTACTAAAAGCCGTCTTCGGTATATCTGCTACCTTGATCTTCAAATGATGATAACCCGACCTAAGATCGATCTTGGAAAACACTCTCTTGCCTTGCAACTGGTTAAACAAATCATCAATCCTCGGCAAAGGGTACTTGTTCTTGATGGTAAGATTGTTCGGTAGCTCTGTAGTCTCACGCACATCCTCATGCTACCATATTTCTTCTTAACAAACAACACTTTGGGCTCCCCAAGAAGTACTAGGCTGAATTATATTCCTCTCAAGCATATCCTTAAGCTGTGCTTTCAACTCCTTCAATTCAGCCGGTGCCATTCTATAGGGTGTCTTAGCAACTGGCGCCGCTCCGGGTATCAACTTAATCTCAAATTCAATCTCTATCCGGCATGTTTCCGGTAACTCTTCCGGAACTCTGGGGTTTCTCTAACTTAGGCTTCACTTGTTCCACATCTATCTGCAGACAACAAGTAGCCTTCGCAACCTTTCTCGACAAGCTCTTACATTTCTAAATCGCTGAAATTATAGGGTGGCGCTTCATCTGGGCTTATAAACATTTCACGATAAGTCTTATCGATTTTTCCGGTATCTTAAAAGTTACTCTCTTTCTCTACAATCCAAATGGACAAAATTCTCGGATAGCCAATCTATTCCAAGAATCACGTCAAAATCTGAAAAGTCCAAAACCGTTAAGTCACTCTTGCAACGATACGTTCCAACTCGAACATCTACTTGCGGCATCATCTTGGTTACCTTAGTCACTTTTCCTAAAGGTGTTGTTATCTCCAAAGTGTTTCTTAAAGGTTCCATTGGTAAGTTAAGCTTCTTAGCTACCTTAGTTGACACAAAAGTGTTAGATGCTCCCGTATCAAACAATGACGTGACCACTAAGTTATCTAACATTATCGTACCTGAGATAACATTATCATCCGATCTTGCATACTCTACATCCACGGTGAAAACTCGAACTGGGCGACATGGGCCGCCTTTCCTGCTTTCTTGATTTTGAGTTCCTCTTAGCACAATTAATGACTGAAAGCTTGTCCTTGAAGGTCTCAACTTCCAAGACCTTGTTCAACATTCAGCCATGTTCCTTGGTGTACTTCCAAACCTTTTCGCTTGGATCTCACGGGACAAACCATTATTGAACAATTGAAATTGCACTATTCAACCTCTACTCGGTGCATTCCTCACCGGAAGGTATTTCCTTATGTTTACAATCCATGTAAACAAAATTCTTGGATAGCCAACCTATACCAAGAATTACACCATGATTCATAGAATTTCAAACTATAGGGTCCTTTTTTTTCCCTCTTTCTCAACGGTAAACTCCAACACGATCATCAACATCTTCTAGATGAACCACAACCACTAGACCCCCATCTTGAACCAAACCACTCGCTTCTTGCGGGGCCCTAGAACTTCTGATTCCAAACTTAACAACACGAGTATCTCTGAGGTCACCTAATATTCTAAAAGATCAGGAAGAATCAGAACGGTTCTAAGTGGTATAAAGAGATCTTATCTTAAGGAAGGAAGCCTAAATGACGCTTTTATCTGATACCAACTGTAACGCCCCGTTCCCGGACACCGAGTCCTTATCCGGAATTCGAAACGTTAGGCACGCATAATATTAAATAAATAATATTACACGTAAGCCTCTAGTATGTCGTATCAAATTAAAGCAAACGGAAGCTAAAAAGACTCGGGTAATTTTTTTCAAATAACCAAGAATAGAAATACTAAAGGTAGAATAAAATGTAATACTTATTACATCGGAAAAACCAAACGAATCCAAAAGTACGAATCTTAAAAACTAGAAGGGAACTACAAGATTCAACTCCGGCGTCCTCAAACGTCGTCATCAAAGTCCTCCTCGAACTCCTCATTTGTCTATTCGTCTTCTCTCCCCCAAACACATAAATACACATGCATTTGAGGTAAGTACATTTGTACAAAGTAAGAGTAGAAGCTACAATTCAATTAAAGTTATTATTAAAGATGTTATCTTAGTGAGACCGACTCAATTTAGGGTTCACTCCATGCCCATCGGCACGTCATGACTATACGTTTCTAGCTTAGCTTATCTTTGTTACATCATTACTCAAGGACACAATGCATGGTGAAAATTCCACCATGAGATATACTTGCCAACTACGGTGATTAGCACCGATAGTACCGGGATCTCCCCGGTATGCATATACGCTTGATGGATTTCCTCCACTACCCTTCAGCCTTTTGAGCCAGTAGCGTTGTCCACCTTTTATGATCGTATCACATCGCCGATTTGAATCAGTGCCTAACCAAGAATAGATGACGTTTTAGCTTTTACTACACTTATGTAATTATTAATGTGAATTAACTAGTCACCTAAGTGTTTTCAGAATAAAACTCACCTTAACAACACTACTCCCTCACTTAGACGACTAGACATCACGTCTTAACAATTACATAGACATTGATGAACTCTAGTTCATCAAAGCACAAGCCCTTTCATGCCCTTCCGACGGATCCGAACTTCGACTCCCTTTAAGAGTACATTCGGTGTTTTAACTGAACGAATCAGAAACTCAATCGGGGCTTGTTCATATTTAATTAATGTGAACATATCAGGATTAAGGGTTTAAAATAGTGAAAGCATGATTATGAGGTCAAAAACCAAACTAAGGTGCTAGAATAGTGAAAACAAAGTAAAACAGGCCAGACGCCCGTTTGGAACCCTATGGATGCCCGTCCGTAATCAGACGCCCATCCACTAACCTTGGACGCCCGTCCACCAAAAACAGCTACATCCTGAATCAAAAATCTGACCTCAAACGCCCGTCTGCCTAATGCAGAAGCCCGTCCGAGTTACTAGGGTTTTAGACGCCCGTCCGACTGGGTTTTTCCCAAAACGCTAAAACCTTCACAACTCGATTTTTGAATCGTTTCTAACCTAATTAACCTCGTTTTCAGCTCAGTAACATGTAGAAAACATATTTAAACATCTATGATCCTTTGATCAACGAAAAAGCACAACTTTCTTGTATCTACGCATCGTAAATCTTGATCTAAACTACAATAACAGTAATTGGAATTGTAGGAAGAACCTCTTACCTCTTAAGCAGCAAATTCCAACTCCAAACCATAGAAAACAAAGCAAAGAATAAGCGATCCTTTTTCAGAGAAAACATGTGTGATAAATCCAAACTTAGATTAGATTCAATCACACGCTTCTATATGACAAAAACTACGAATTGATGAGTTTGAATGCATCAAACTCGAAGAAGAACAAAGCTAGGGTTTAATCATACCTTATCAAAGCTCCAACTTTCTGCAATCAAAACATTGCCTTCTTCACAACGATTCCGGTGCTCGACTCTGATCTGAAAACCGTCAAGAATTGATTTAGCAATCGATGAACAAAACTCTCACCCTAACATTGCTCTCTCACACGCTTGAAGGTGAGTTTTGGAGGTGGAAAATCGATTAAAAGATTATAGGGATGATTAGGTTGATTTTTCCTTAAATAGGAAAATCCCAAAATTACCTAATTTCACTGATTTCCTTAATCACCCTTATTAAATCAGATTTTCTTCCTTAAATATTTATATGTATATCTCGAAAATATACATATAAATATCCACATTATTAAACTCCGAATAAAAGGAACCGAACCCAATATTTCGTTTTTCGCAAAATGACACGTCTGCCCTTTCCCGAAAATCGAAATATTACATTTTTAATCATCCATTTTGTTTATTTTCTTAATCTTTTATTTCAAGTTGGACCTTTTGCTCGACTGTGTGTGTCTGTGGCTTTGATTTGGAGGTAATTGGCTGACTTCGATAAAAAAACAATAAGAAGATAATTAATAATTATTTTTTATTATTATCCCCAATAATTTAATTTAGGATTAATATCTCTTCTAATTATCCTTTGCTTTTTAATTTTAAAGGATAAACAGAAATACATTTTGATAGTATCTCATATAATTTAGTGGGAGAAGATATCAAATAATTTAATTTATTGGACAAAGATGACATGTAACATTCTAATGTGTTACATTTTTTTTATGTCTACAAATGCCCCCTCGAGACTTGTGTCATGTCCCGAGGTTAAAATTAGAAAGACGACTTGAAAATGTGTTGGTGACCGTTATATATGAGTTGTTAGCCGTTAGTGATGTCATATATGATGTCATTGCTTTATGTCTATTTTCTATTATTTGAGTATTTTATCTTATTGCCGAAGTAGTGAAGGGCTATATTAATGAGTAGTAAACATGGACATGTGATTATGATGATGAATGAAATATCTTCCTATTTTCTCTTCTAATTTCCCGTCTATTCTTCTCTCTGTTTCTTTTTCTACTTCTTCCGCAATTTCCCCTTTCAATCTCCTTCTCTTTCTGCATAATTTCTGAAATTCCTAGCTCAGATCATGACAAGTGGTAGCAGAGCTAACGATTCTCGGCTTCTTCTTCTTCCTCGCTTCTAATCTCCAATTCTCTGGTTTTTCACATCTCTATTTTCTGCCAATTAAAAAAAATAAAAAACGGAAGAACTGAATCGATTTAAGCTAGAAATTAGTGAAGAAATGCTTGAACTCAGGGAATTCAGGGACGAAATGCGTGAAGACAACCGATATGTGGTGCGGAAATTCCAAAATCTCAAAGCGGAGATCAATGAAGAATTGTATGCTTTTAAGTCCGAGTTTAAGGAAGAATTTGCCCGATTCGAGCTCGAAAGATGAACAAATGGCTGATATCCGTTCCAAATTGGACGCCATAATGGATTTCTTTGCCACGAGATGAGGAAAATTAAGCGATTAGAACCTCTAGATCTCGATTGGAGCTCCATTGAATCAATTGAATTCTAACTTGGTTGGATCAACGCTTGTGTTGGCGGTGATCAACTCAGTCGATGATAATGCGTAATCGGGATCGAGATACAAAGCAGCGAGGGAACCCGATTTCACGACAAAATGTTGGAGGACACTAAATTCCCAGTGGACGATAAAATGTTGGAGAACACTAAATTGATCGATTCAGAAGAAATTAAGGGCAAGGATCTGCAATTAAATTTGTTGAAGATGGCAATAACATCAATGAAATGTTGATGCCGAAATCAGTTGGGAAGGATGAAGGGATTGGGCCAAATGAAGGAAATGTAGTTGATGGATGTGTTGTGCTTTCTTTGATTGATCTGCAACAAGCTCTAGGATCCTTGGGTGATACAACCGTGAATGGCTCAAGTAATGGTTCAACAAAAACATGGTTTAAAGAATTAACATCGGACTTGAAGGTTGTTTTAAGTCAAAATGCTATCGACGATGTGGCACGCAAGGTGTTCGATGAAATGTTCCAGTCAATTCGAGCAGTTCTATTGAATGAACATGTAATTGATCATTATACCAATGGTTTTCATTCCGATAAGCTAACTCTATTTGATCCAGGTGGAATATATGCTACGTGTTGGAGTAAAGGAGTTATCCGCCGATTGAATATCAAGGCTCATGTAACTTATGTTGATGGCATAAAAGGAGTTTTGTCATTACTTAGGCATCCTCTTTCATTTATTGATGCAAGGGAAAAGCATTGTGTGGTTGGCTCTAGTTACTTTTATTTATCCAACAATGGTAGTCATGCAATATTTACTTTGATGGTTGAGTCTGTAATATTTTCTTTACACGGTGGATTATCTCTGTCTATTGACATTCTGGACATCATAAGAAATTGTTACCGTATTCGAAAAATACCATGTTATGGTCTTATGTATGACTTTTTATGGTCTGGTCATGATGATTATATTGGTTGGGAAAGGTCTATAATAGTTCCCGGACTATATATAATTCTTGAAGAATTCAAGGATTCACTTCATGATGTCTTAAGCATATGTCCTGAGGCTGAGCAAAAATGGTACCTTCTATATAACCTTCCGTTTGAGCAATAGTGTGGTTTGGGCTTGGCTAGCTGGTAGTTCGAGGAAGGGTAAGAGTTTGTCCAACAGGGGAATGAATAGAAATGCTAAAAAGAATGCTATTTATGCAATGAACTCATACTTGGGTTTCTATTCAACATCCAGATGCAAGGATTATATAGCAGAACTAATAGTTACCATGCCGACGTTTATGCATCTTGGAGAGTGTACGGATGTTCTTTCTTTGACGATTAATGATATGGTGTTTTCCTTTGATCCGGGTGGGAATTCCTGTCTCTTAAGAGTTGAGAATCAGAGGGATCTTTTCTTCCCCAACCAAGGAGGACTGATTGAGAATACGGCCAGAACATTGCTCAGGTGGTCAGTGTCATGCTGGTTTAGCAGAAGAGTTCGTCCTCCATCCCAAAATGTTTGTGTTTGTATAGTTGATTGGTGTTTTCATGGGGCTTGTGGCCTTGCATTGCAGTTCATGTTTGAGGTGTTATTGGTATTTTTCCCTTTGCAATTCTCTGTATTGAGTCCTAAGTGTACGAGACACTGGCTATATTTAATTGCATTAGACGACAAACATTGGAAAATCGGTTGGCGAGAGCAAGACCGTTGGATTTCTCTTAAACAAGTCAGTATGAAAGTTTGTCAAAGGACGCTTCTTTGGTTGCTACTTCTTGATAAGGGTACATATGATGAACGTGAGAAAAAATTATTCTTACAGCTACAATATGGTGGTCGATTCATGTCCACGGCGAAGGGGATAGTTACAAAATTGATGTTTGTATGCAATAATTCCAACTCCACTAATTGTAGCTGTTTGGATAAGTTTGTACCAAAATATAGTGATGACCGGCAAGCAACAGGCTGGTCAAGTGGCTTCGTTACAAAGACTTATTTGGACCAAAAGGGAAATGTTATTCTGAATCATTTATGGATTGACCTACTTGACACTTTGTCAACATGCTACATTGGATTCTTCAAGAATAAATGCTGGCATATCAGTGAGTTGCCTGTGAAACAGAAAAGACATGTTGTAGATGATTTATCATCAATTTTCCTCTCTTTTACGGTACAATCACAAGGCATATTATTTGTTATGAAAGCAATCACCTCGACAATTTTCGCATCTATAACTAAGGTTGTGCGATGTGGAGTTGCTATCATTGAATTGGGAGTTGTTCATGTGATCGTTTTTTGGGCGAAACATAGTAAGCAATGGCATGCTTTGCTTCAGGCTTTTGCTTCAAGGCCTAGCAATCCACTTTGCTCTCAGTGGAACTGTCAAGTAAATTTCGATAAAATTCCGAGTGGTTTGGATTTTTGGAGTTTGAAGAGTCATCTCACTCCCAATTGGGGAGAATTCATTGACGACACTGATAAAGCTATTGACGGGACAGTGTTTAAGTGCTTATTGACAATTGAGAGGATATGCGATGCCACATTCCGTCTTCTTATTCATGTAAGAATCACTTCTAAGTTATTAGGCAGGTTTGTGAATTGGTGCCAAGATGTTAAAGTTTCAGATGTGTTTGAAGTAGGCTGCAGGTTTGATCATGTTTTTATGCAAATGGTTCTAATGCTCTGGCTAGTTTGGTATAATGGCTCTTCTTATGATCATGCTTCTTACACTATCTTAGCCTTGGAGACTTCATATCATATTAATGCTTATCCAGCCAGTGATTTGGCATACACCAATGTTCTTCAAGTGCATCTCTACAAGACTTGTCTATTCCCAAAATTAGCATATTTTACTGCAGACCAAGCCATTTTGGGAGATTTCGACTGCTCAACGGGTACAGCTATTTTGTAGAATTTTGTATGGGATCCTGACGGTTGTCATTTCATCACCTTGAGGACAAGGCGGTTGTTGAGGGGAAGGATTTGTCATGTCCCGAGGTTAAAATTAGAAAGACGACTTGAGAATGTGTTGGTGACCGTTATATATGAGTTGTTAGCCGTTAATGATGTCATATGTGATGTCATTGCTTTATGTCTATTTTCTATTATTTGAGTATTTTATCTTATTGCCGAAGTAGTGAAGGGCTATATTAATGAGTAGTAAACATGGATATGTGATTATGATGATGAATGAAATATCTTCCTATTTTCTCTTCTAATTTCCCGTCTATTCTTCTCTCTGTTTCTTTTTCTACTTCTTCCCCAATTTCCCCTTTCAATCCCCTTCTCTTTTTGCATAATTTCTGAAATTCCTAGCTCAGATCATGACAACTTGTTCGCCGAATTAATCAACTGTGGTGACGACTCTCGACAATCTTTTCATCCAACTCAAGGCTGAGAATTATTTCCAATTTTTTTCTAATATACACACATGTATATCATAACTCCAATTTTCTCTTCTTCTTTTTTTTTGGGGTCCAAAGATAGCTACATTATTTTCCACGGAGGCATCATTCAGCGTATACCTCCTCTTTTTTTTTTTTTCAGATGCGTATTTGATACAAAACTAATCCTTTAGATGGAAGGATCTTTCAATCCTTATCGTTTAGGACGTCAAATCCTTTTTGGAATAGGAATTGATACCGAATTCACATCTATATAAAGACTTATGGTGTCATCGTAAACACACATCAAAGCCACAGTCTTCACCGCATCGCAGCTGTAGGTACGCAGCCATTTCTTCTTCCTTAATTTATTTATTTATTTTTATTTTTCTTGATATGCATCCTTCAGCCAGTTCCAGCTCCTCTTTGTCTGGAAATTGCTTTTCCTTCGGTTCTATAGGATTTGCATGTCCGTCACCGACAGACATATATAGTTGCTCAACATAACCGGTTTCTTATCAGGGCCAAAAGAACGACCATCAAACGTACCAAGTCTCTTAACAGTACTTTTCATGTTGCATCTGACATGTTCTTTACGAAACTCGGGATTCTTGCTCCGTAGTTCCAGCATTGTGCTTTCCTCCTGATTAAAGCACAAGTTGTTTAGTGATTGTATCTCCTCTTAAACAGATGCATTGACCTTGTACAAAACCGCTGATTCTTTTCACGCATCCCTCTTCTCAAGCTTTGCATAAACTTGTATTGTATGCCTCTTCCCGCAAGTAGCCTTTTCCCTTCTTCTTTTTTCTTTTTAACATTCGCAGCCTTTTATTTTTATTTTTTTGACATTCGCAGTATTTTTTATTTTTTTTTTGTCCAAGCAGTGATTCTGTTTTTTTTCCAAAGTGATTGCTTCGACAATCTTTTCTTCTGCTCTGTAAATTCCCCTAGAATAAAGCATATATATCTTAATACAGTATCACTACCATGAGATTTTTTCTTTTGAAAGAATGTATGCATGTATACTTCTGGTGCATATATAGTATATATCTGGCATATACTTCTGCTACATATTTGTTTGTTTTCCTTTTTTTTGGTCAAACTTCATATGCCTATTTTATATATCCACAGCCGCTGTTGACTTTGAATTTGTTTAGTGTCATTTCGTTGGCTTTGTGAATGGCTCGCATCATACGCAAACGGACAAAAAGGACATGAGTCAAGTACTTCCCTTAGTACTTCACCCTACGTAGTGCATTCAAAGTTCTAGCCATCCAGGCGGTCAAAGACACGAGTGGGGTACTTTGTGACACCACCCTGCGTTGCTTATCCATTCATCCAGACGATCAAGGACGCGAGTGGGGTACTTTGTGACACCACCCTGCGTAGCTCATCCATTCATCCAGGCGATCAAGGGCGCGAGTGGGGTACTTTGTGACACCACTCTGCATAGCTCATCCATTAATCCAGACGATCAATGGCGTGAGTGGGGTATTTTATGACACCACCCTGCGTAGCTCATCCATTCATCCAAACGATCAAGGGAGTGAGTAGGAAACTTTGTTACACCCCCCTGCGTAACATCTCCAGATATTCGAGCTTTCGAAAACGCGAGTGAGGTACTTTGTGACACCATCTTGCGTAGAAGATCAAGACATCCAGATGGCAGTATTCAAAGACACTACATGAGACGGGGAGAGGTATCTTGTCGTGCTCCACAATGTCCATGCTCCGATGGAGACAGGGATCAAGCTTTGGATATGCCCCACCATTGTGTTTAACGTTCCATCTTCCTATGACGGCGAAGCGTCACCACTTTCTAAGGAGCTTAAACTTCTAGGAGGGGAGTTAGTCCAAATGTTGGTTTCTTCCATACACACCTGAAGCTTCCGGGAACATGACTTCATGACCCTTGGAAGGCACATCATTGACGGAGAGGTGCAATGGGGGCCCAAACACTTGACACAGGGAGAGTTTTTCTATGTCGAACGTTATTGGGAATGGCTTGAAGACGTTATTTCCCGTAGTGGTGGGATGCTTAGACTCACTTCCATGTACGACGCCTTGTAACTTTTTCCTTGTTTGAAGACTTCCCCCTTTTTTTGTATGATGGACCTCCGTTTATTTGTTGTCCCTTTTTTTTTTTTGGTTTGACTGAACTCGGAGTAACTTCCCAAGCTGCCTACGTACCCTAGAGATTGCTCTAGGAATCAAGTCAAACGTAGTTCAATTTTTTTTTTCGTTTAGGTTTTTGTTTTGAGGGGGTTGATGCGGTTTAGGCTCATACTTAGGAGCATTGATTGTGCAGTTTAAGCTCGTGCTTAGGAGCGTTGATTGTGCAGTTTAAGCTCGTGCTTAGGAGCGTTGATTTGATCATGCATAAAATTTCTTGAGAAACTTGCCGTTGATTGGGCCAAGTTTGACGGCACTTTATCCACCAATTTGTGTGCACCATTTGTGTAGACCTCTCGAACAACATAGGGGCCATCCCATTTTGATGTAAATTTGTCTTTGGATTTGTGTGTCATGATGATAGGTCTTCTTACTGCAAGGACAGTATCACCAATTTGGAATGCTCTGGGATGAACTTTTTTGTTGAATGCCTTTGACAACCGTGCTGCTGAGCTGTTGTCGTTTCATATCCAAAGCTTCTAACTCTTCAAGCCGTAGACAAGCATTTTCTTCATCTGATAGACCTTTTTGTATGGCAATCCTCAATGAAGGTATTTGTTGCTCAAGGGGCAGTACGGCCTCGACACCATAAACAAGAGAATATGGTGTGGCCTGTGTTGGCATTCGATAAGTTGTGCGGTGTGACCAGAGTGCTTCACCCAACCTCTCGTGCCAGTCCTTCTTGTATTTCGCCATGATTTTCTTCAACAAGTTGCATAAGGTTTTGTTGAAGGCCACTGCAAGTCCATTGGCGGGTGCGTTGTACATTGAGGATTTGTGTTGTTTAAAGTTGAATTGCTCAGTCAGCTTATTCATCAATCTATTCATGAAAGGATTTCCAGTGTCTGTGATGACGTAGCATGGGACTCCGTATCGATAGTTGATGTTTACCTGGATCAAGCGAACTACATCTTCATTTTTTACTTGTCTCAAGGGGACGGCTTCTGCCTATTTCGAGAAGTAATCAGTTGCGGCCAAGATGTAAAGATGTTTCCCTGAAGACTTTGGCAGTGGGCCAACCACATCCATTCCCAAAGCGTCAAAGGGCCAAGCTGCTATAGTTGGGTGTAGTGGTTCCGGAGGCTGATGAATGAAGTTAGCATGGAACTGGCATGCTTTACGTTTTCGAGCGTAGTCCATGCAATCTTTCACCATGGTTGGCCAGTAATACCTCATTCTTTTTATGCGAAAGTGGAGCTTTGGACCGGATTGATGGGCACCACAGATCCCGGAGTGAGCCTCCTCTATAACATGAAGATCTTCGTCTTCTCTAAGGCAACGAAGGAGCACTCCTTCAAAAGAACGGCGATATAATGTATCATTGTAAAGGATGAAGCGTGTAGCTCGTCGTCGTACATCAGTCTTCCTCTTTGGGTCATCTGGGAGCCTGCCATGCTTTAAGTATTCCATCAGAGGGTGACGCAATTTTCTTTGTCTATCTCATAGACACACACGGCATGACTATTACTGTCATTTTCCTCGTCTTCTTTAAAGTATGGAGGAACCACCCATTGTTCACAGATAGGGACTTTCACCTTTTCACCACCTATCGCCAGGGTTGCAGCCACATTTGCTAGAGCATCGGCCTGCTTGTTTTCTTTCCTCGGCACGTGCTCGATGATGACGTCGCCCAGGTAATTGATGATCCTTTTTGCATAGTTGTGGTAAGGGACTAACTTAGGCTTTTTTACGTCGTAGGTACCTTCAATTTGATTGATGATCAACTTGGAGTCCCCATAAACATTTAATCTGCATCGCTTCACCTCCATTTCCATTTCAAGTCCTAAGATCAAGGCTTGATATTCTACGACATTGTTGGAGCAACATTCCGTTAATTTGAAATAGTACGGTAACACTCACCTTCAGGGGAAACAAAAATAACTTCGGCGCCGGCACCACTTCTTTGTGCTGGTCCATCGAACTACATTTTCCAAGGCGGGAGCACTTCAATCACCATGAAATCTTTGTTGGGCAAGTCATCCGACAACTCCCACTCTGCGGGTATGGGATGGTCTGCCAGGAAGTCGGCAAGCACTTGTCCCTTTACAGCCTTTTGGGGAACATAGATGATTTCAAATTGTTGTAATTGAAGGTACCATCTCACCAATCGATCCGATAACACTGGTTTTGACATGACGTACTTCAGTGGGTTTGCTTTTGACACCAGATGCACGGTATGAGCTTGAAAATAATGCTCCAGCTTCTGGATGACGAATATAAGAGACAAGCAGAGCTTCTCAATTGGAGAGTACTTTAGCTTGTGCGGGGTCATCGTTCTGCTCAAGTAATACAAGGCGCTTTCTTTTCCATTGTCATTTTCCTGAGCAAGTAGTGCACCCACTGATCGTTCTTGCGCAGTGATGTAAAGGATCTAAGGTTTGCATTTAACAGGGGCCGCCAAGACCGGAGCATTTATCTAATATATTTTAATGCTCTCGAACGCTTTCCTGCATGAATCATCCTATTCAAATGACTCCCTTTTTCATCAGGTGGCTGAAAGGTTGGCATCTTCCAGTAAGATTTGATATGAACATTCGTAAGTATGCTAGTCTCCCTTGTAGGCTTCGAAGTTCATGGAGATTACGAGGCTCTGGCATCTTCATGATGGCTTCCACCTTGGATTGGTCAATTTCTATTCCTCGATGTCGAACAATGAAGCCAAGAAATTTGCCTGAACTGACTCTAAATGCACACTTTAGAGGGTTTATTTTTAGTTGTAACCTTCTAAGTCTATCGAAGACCAGTCTCAGGTCACTTAGATGGTCGGCTTTCTTTTTCGAATTGACAACCAAGTCACCCACATAGCATTCAACGTGTTGGTGTAGTATATCGTCAAAGATCTTCTGCATCACGCATTGATACGTTGCCCCTGCATTTTTCAGACTAAAAGGCATCACCTTATAACAGTAAATCTCCTTGGGTGTTCGAAATCTAGTAAGTTCTTCATCTTTGGGAGCCATGCGGATTTGGTTATAACCTGATGAGCCATCCATGAAAGATAGCGCTTCATGGCCTGTTGTTTCATCCACCATGAGTTCAATGATAGGCAAAGGGAAGTGGTCCTTTGGGCATGCATTGTTTATGTTTCAAAAATCCACACACACACGAATTTGACCATTCTTCTTTCTCACGGGGACAATGCTTGAGATCCATGTTGGATATTTGACCTCACGGATGAAGCCTGAGTCAATGAGCTTGTTGACTTCTGCCTCTATAAGTGGCACGAGGTCTGGTCTGAATCTTCTTTGTGCTTTCTTGATAGGGCGTGATCCGTTCTTTACAGACAACTGATGGAAGGCTACCTTCGGATCAAGGCCAGGCATCTCTTTGTATGTCCAAGCGAACACATCCTTGTACTCATGAAGGATTTCAAGGTACATGTTTTCTTCTTCACTGGTTAGAAGAGCACTGATATAGGTGGGCCGCGGCTCATCTTTGGTGCCAAGGTTGATTTCTTTTAGCTCATCAACTGTTGACTTGACCCCTTCTTCTAGTTCTAGGGGTGCTTCTTTGGCATCTTCTTCTACATCATCATTACTTAGAGTAATATGATGGACGGACGTATATTGGAGCTCTTTTTGAGTCAAATCTCTCCCCTCTTCGGATGCTTCACTTTTTGGTGGGAAGCCTTCTTGTTCCGCAATGCATGTATAGAAAGAGGAGCCTACACTCTCTTCAGGCTCATTTTCTTGATGTGCCAAAGGCGCACCCTCCATATTGGTCTTGGCATGATTACCAGTGTACACCACTGTGTGCATTTTAGCCTTCATTATATTCCTACAATGGATGAGAAGACACGTGTGACGCTTCACTTTGGACGTGATCAGACTCTTAATTTCTTTAGAGTCAATGTTTTTCATCACCTTTTCGGAAGCATGCCTGCGTGTTGGTCGTCTTCGGCTCTTGACACCCCTATGTTTTGGTGGATTCTTGGTCGTGACAGAAAGCCTTTCAAAGACAGAGACACGTTCCTTCTTAGGTCGCAACCTCTCAAACATGGATGGCCTTAGAAGTAGATCTTCTGGAACATTTGTTGAAGGTGATTCGTCTTCGATTCCAATATAGTTATTGGTTGCCTTTCTTATCGAAATACGGACAGGCGGTGTAGGATTATACCTTAGGCCCGTTCGGGACCCGATGACTGGAACTTTTGCCTTCACAGCTTTGGGTGCCTTTTCACATTCTTCGCCCTTTGCCCCAACTTTTATGGTGGGGCTCCGAGATCCGTTGCCTTCACAAGATGTTTGTAAGCGATGGGATCAAAACATTCTTTTCTCGTGACTGGCAATAGACCGTGCTCTATAATCGGGCCTTCCTTCGGGCGAGTAAACCCCTGCAAAGGTGCATTAGTATCTACGATGTTGATCTTGGGAAGTGGTAGTGTTAATCCACTCAAAGCATTGGACTTTTGAGGTGGGTGAACATCTTCATTCATCTTCAAATTGTGTTGATGTACCGAGGGTTTTTTCCCTCCATGTTTGCCTTTATTTTTCTCGTCTGCAGCTTCTTCCTCCTCTATGTTGGCCCATTTTTCACGTCTTTCCTGTGGTTTGGAGGTGTTAGCTATTTTCAACGGAACCGGCTTCAAGTAGAACTTGGCATCCGCAAAGTGGGTTTCGGCCTCGGTGAAAGGCTTATCATGAGCAACGACTTTTCTCAGCACCCCATTGCGCCAGTATTTGAAGCGTTGATGAAGGGTTGAAGGGACGATCCTATTCTCATGTAATCATGGCCTTCCTAGCAACCTGTTGTAAGAAGTCCTAGCGTCGATCACATGGAACATCGCGCTTGAAGCTAATTCATCAATCAGGATGTCAAGTCTTATCCATCCGATGGCTCTTTGCCCCCCTTGGTTGAATCCTTGGATCATCAGGCGGCTGTTGGAGAGTTCATCCATTACGATTCCTAATTCTTTCATCACTCAGAGAGGCAAAATGTTGACAGCCGATCCTCCGTCTAGCAATACTCGGATGACTTTCTGCTCACGAGTGTAGGCCGTGACAAATAACGGGCAATTATGAGGTGCTGCCTCTAACAACGTATCATCGTCTGTGAAGGTGATCTCGATCGTTCAAGTGATCCTTGCTTTGAGTGAAGACTCTTCTTCATTTTGTGAGTCCTTTTCCTCTCTTGTTTCGTCATCTTCTTCCACGTGGGTAGCATGACATAAGACAACTTCTTCCTCCGAATCCATTTTAACAGGCTCGGCTTTGAAAATTTTCTTGGGCATATATTTTAGTAAAGTGACTGGAGTGCGAGGACTTTTGTACTCGGCGTTTTCCGGAAGAAGCTTATTTGGGTGACTTTTCTCCTTTCTCGATGCCTTCTTAGTTGTTATAGCCCCTCGACTTCTTTTTGGTTTGGTTGCCTTGGAGTAGTTGGTTCTCGGCCTTATTGACTCAAGGTGAGGTGTCACTCTCTTCTTGGAGTAGTTGGTTCTCGGCCTTATTGCCTTGGAGTAGTTGGTTCTCGGCCTTATTGACTCAAGGTGAGGTGTCACTCTCTTCTTCTTGCGAGTTACTAGAATCCATCCATCCTCGTCTTGTTTTGGTTTGGTGGCCATCGTTGCTTTGTCCACCACTTTTGTTTTTCTGTAGGATGCTTCAGCGTTTTTCTCACAAATTTGTGGAATTGTTGGAAGCTTAATCTCGATAGGATTAATTGATCCAAATTGAATGGTCACATATTGACCATTAACCGGCTCCATTACACTGACTTGATTCATGCTTGCGTGCTCTTCTTCAAGCACTATTTTTCCTTCTTCGGCCAATCGCATAACTTTGTCCTTGAAGACAAAGCACTTTTCAATAGGATGCCCAGTCAGGCGATGGTATTTGCAGTAGTTTCCTTCATGAGATTTAGCAACGTCTTTAGGGCACTTTGTTTCTGGAAGCTCGATGAGTTTTAGTTTGAACAACTCATCAAAAATTGCGGGCACATCAGAATCAAAGAAAGGATACTTCTTCTGCTGCCTTTCATTCAAGGTTAGCCTGCTCCTTTCATTTTGTCACGGCTGAACCTTCCTCCATTCAGGTTGTTTTGACGCCTGGTTGTTGTCTTTGAAAGGCGCCACCGTTGTAGCGTTAGATTCTTTCTTTTCTACCTTGGGAGTGGCTTTAATGGATTTCTTGAATTCATGTTTTTCTTTTCCATTTTTAGGGTCTTGGACAGGGGCCTGACCTCCATTGGCGGCAATGCTCAGCTCCATGTCGAGGGCGTGAGTGGGCAACTCCTCAAAAGATCTTGGCAGAATTCCTTTGAGGATGTACTGCAGTCCCCAATGCATGCCTTGGATGCACATCTCAATTGTAGAGGCTTCGGAGAGTTGGTCTTTGCAGTTGAGGCTTAGACTTCTCCATCTATTGATGTAATCAACAACTTTCTCTTCTTTCCATTGGTGAGAGTTAGTCAACTTCACCATGTCGACTGGCCCCACGAGTCTTTGTAGAAGCGGTTGAGAAAGGCTTGCTCAAGTTGCTCCCAACTATTGAGAGAGGCAGGGGCAAGGTCGGTGTACCAGTCAAAGGCGTTTCCTTTGAGGGAGTGCACAAATTGTTTCACTAGGTGATCTCCATAGGTCCCGGAATTGTTGCAAGTCTCGACAAAGTGGGCCACGTGTTGCTTGGGGTTGCCTTTCCCTTCGAACTGCTGGAACTTTGGAGGCTGGTACCCGGCAGGCATCTTTAGTTCCTCAATCCTCTGTTTATAAGGTTTGACATAGGTCTGGGATGATTTGATGGACCCTCCAACCTTGTCTTTGATGGTATCCATGATGAATTCCTACAACTGGCTGAGAGGAATGGTGCCATCAGGGGAGATCTTCACGTCTCCTACGGATGTGAGAGGCCTGGCGCTTTGATTGTGTGAAGTACCTTCCTGAACTATGTTCAAGTTCTTCACCTGGCTTAGTATTCTCCTGATCTTTTGAGGATTCATCATTCTCCTCATGATCATCAAACGATGTTTCTTTTCCTTTGTTTGATTCCGTAGGGGAACTGAGTTTGCTTGCAAGTTTCACGATCTGCAAGTCTTGAATTTGATTTGCAAGGGATTCGACAGCCTTGGCAAAGTTGGCAATCTGCTCCTTAAGTGTAATGGAACCCATCATCATGACGTCCGCAGTCATCGGCGATGTTGGCCTTTCAGAAGTTGTTTGTGGAAGAGTTGGTCTTTGCCCACGTGCTTTTTCCATACTCCGGGTAACTGGGCCAGAGTGTTGTTCTTGAGATGAAGAATCAACAACGGCTTTGGAATTTTGGCTTTTGAAGGTGCAGCCTTGGAAGTAGTGTCCTTCTTGGCAGTGACATCCTTTGGAACAGCAGTCTTAGGAGCCATTCGTTCTTGATTTTCAACAAGGAGAGATGAAAGGAGAGATTGGTCCCACCGGGCATGCCAGAAATTTGTAACTCAAATTTCGTTGTCCTTCAAATTAAAATAAAAAGAAAGACAAGAAAATTAGAACAAATGATTTTTTTAATTTTCAAATAAAGTGAGTACAATCTCTAGCAAAACCCTATATTTACGGGATGCCTTTGATTCTCCTTTTGATTTGGTTTCGAGGGTCACGGAGACTTGTTCTCGGAATTTGTTGATATTCTTCCGATTTGTGGGAAGAACGCCTTTGTTTGTTGAAGATCTCCGGATGTGGCGGTTGATCTTCGACGGTTTCTTGAAGAACGCCAGCGGTTGCGGTTGATCTTTAAAGGTTGCTTGTTGCTTGAAGAACTTGAAGGATTTTGGCTTCTTTGATCTCCAAAGTTGCTTGAAGGTTGCTTGAACAATTTGAAGGATTGTGGCTTCTTAGATCTTCGTTGCTTGATGCTTGAAGAACTTGAAGGCTTGTGGCTTCTTAGATCTTCAAGGTTGCTTGAATCTTCAAAGTTGCTTGAAGGACTTGAAGGATTTTGGCTTCTCAGATCTTCAAGATTGCTTGAATCTTCAAAGTTGATTGAAGGTTGGTTAAAGAACTTGAAGGCTTGTAGCTTCTTAGATCTTCAATTCTTGGTGTTGGAGCAGAGGGCTTGAAGCTTTTTTCTCTGACTTTCTTCACCGTGTTGTTGCTCTTGGATTTCTCTTGACTTGTCTTTGTTATTTTTCTTGGTGGTTTGCAAACGACTAAGCCTCTCCTATTTATAGGTGTGTAAGTAAGCCAAAAAGATAAGAATGATGATTATCTTTTATTTATTTAATTCAATAAGATAATCATTTCAAGATTTTATCCTTTTAATTTCTTATTTATCTTATACTTTTTTATTGAAAAGATGATTAGAAATTCATTTTATTATTATCTCTTTTATTTTATTTAAAGAAATAATAATACTTTAATCATCTTTTATATTTATTTTCTTAAAAGATAATTAATAATTGGAGATAATACTTTCTTTATCATCCCTTTTGTTTATTTTCTTAATCTTTTAATTCAAATTGGACCTTTTGCTCGACTGTTTGTGTCTGTGGCTTTGATTTGGAGGTAATTGGCTGACTTCGATAAAAAATAATAAGAAGATAATTAATAATTAATTTTTAATATTATACCCAATAATTTAATTTAGGATTAATATCTCTTCTAATTATCTTTTGCTTTTTAATTTTAAAGGAGAAACAGAAATACATTTTGATATTATCTTATATAATTTAGTGGGAAAAAAATCAAATAATTTAATTTTATTGTAAATAAAGACATTTACACAATTTCATTAAGCTAGGAGTCCAGCTTAATGTTTAATAAGTCATTAAGGACAAATCAAATAATTGATAACTAAATTACCCTTTCTAACCTGATTAAAATATTCTTTCGCTTGGACTTTCCGTTCTCCATCTTCTCTTCGCCTCCCGTTCATCTTCCTGAGTTTCTTCCATCCATCTTCTATGGAAATCGATGTTGAGCTTCCTCTACTTCGAATCCTTCCCCCCCTTCATCACAGCCTGGGGGTACAAAATCAAAAACCGTAAACATGGCAAAAACGGCGATTTTATCCCGGCGGAAGCTGGGAGTCTGTCTGCCGGTGCTTCGTCGAAAGTTTCATCGGAATAATGTCCTTATAATCCATGGGATTTTCTTCCTATTACTTCTCTCTTTTAGCAACATGAACCTTTGTTGGAGCTGTACACCGCTCAGGATGAATCTGACGAGGCATATGCTGAATCGAATTAGGGTCGGTCATTCAACTGATTCAACAAATTATGGTCGTCATTTTGTGGCGTTGAGGCATACTCTTCTTATCAGAGGTTATCTTTATGTTGTGATTTTACCCGTTTTTGAATAATTGGAAAGTGGATTTGAGGTATAGGTAATGGTAGAATATGGTGTTAAAGTGTGTTGGTCAAACAATTTACTATCCAAGGACTAACACAAATCATGATACCTTTAATTTCATGGAATGATTGTTAAATTGCTTTCATTAACATTTTATGTCCATTTTATGTCCCTTTCATCTTGAATTTAAGTCCTTTTGTGTCTACCAAGTGTTCAATTATGTGGAGAGATTAGAATCTGTTGGAACAGAGAAGAATTGAGGGCTGATTTGATTCAATTGTGTGGAGAGCTTTCCATCTGATGCTAGATGTTGCATGGTGAAGGTTTTGTTTATCAGTGAACAGACATACATGTCACTACTTTGTCAAAAGAATGATATTGTGCCTTGTTGTCACACAAGAAAAGAAATTATTGCTTTATTCGTTGGTTTGGTGTCTGGTGCATTTTTATGTTCGTGCGGTTAAGGACCATGACACCTTTTGCTGTACGTAGTTGGCCATCAACAGCTTCTTTTTAAGTGCAATGGTTTATTCCATTCCTTGATTCGTCTTTTGATTGATTCATTGAAGTTACAAAATTGTATCTTCATCACACATCTTCGATTACTTTTTAGTACTTCTTAAGGTCTCATCACAACATTCACATATTTCCAAGAACAAGTTTAAGGTATGATTCATCTTTCATTCTTTAAGAGATTAGGGGTCTGTTTATATTATGAGATATTATGTATTTATTCTTGTTCAATAAAGAATTCAGGTGAAAAATATTGTTTGGAATGCATCGGGTTGCGTATTTGTTGGAACAAAAGTGAGGGAGATCACTATTGTTGGTCCCTTGAAAAGGTTTTGGTTAAGTTTAGAGGGGGGTGAATAAACTTAACACTTAAAACTTTGGAGTTAACAAATTTCAGAACTTCAGAAACTACGATACTTCAATGGTCTGCTTTGAGACTTGAGAGTCTGGCCGATAAAATGAGAGTTCTCTCGTGATTGAGTTTCTTTGAATTTGTGCAATGGAATTATATCAAAATTAAGCCTTAATACTTGTTGTTAAATATGATACTAAGTATTAGATACTCAAGAGTGCAAGTGTGTGATTTTGATTGCTAGATTCATGAGATTGATGTGTAAAATAAACTAAGTGCGAGAATGTAAATCTTTGAAAGTAAATAGGCAAATTTTATAGTGGTCCGGGTGGTGTAATCTCGTCGCTACCCACTCTTCTCATGTGATGTTGGAGGAAATTCACCAGAGATCTTTGATGTAGCTTATACAAAGATTCCTAAGTTGCTTGTCCTTCACCAATAACTATGGCTTCACAAATCTGGCGGGAGCAGGTAGGATTGTCGCTCCGAGTCTTCCACTGGTCCTTGAAAGGTAGGATTGCCTCTTCACCACTCCACCACAAACAAAAGTCTTTCACACTTCTAATGATGCTTCACTTGTCTTCAAGAGTTCTTTATAAAATAAAGATTGAATCAAATAAATGATTCGATTGCAAAGACTTGATTAGGATGATATAATCAGACTTCTATGTGCTTCAAGTGTGTATGCTTGATGTAGCTTGAATGTAGAAAACACTTGAAGAATTTCTCAGATCAAGAGCTTAAAGTTCAAGAGTTCAACATGGTGTTTTTCAAATTTCAAGAATATCTCTTATAAGTTTGCTAATTTTCATCATCTTGTTTCTGAGTTGAAAGTCCTCTATTTATAGGCAAGAATGCATGTGACTTGAATTTGAAATTCAAATGTAGCCGTTCCTTGTTTTTGTCCCATCTGATTTGCATTCTATCACTATTCATAGGATCGACATCGTCGTAATTCCTTTTTGACAAAGTGCGATCATTCACCTTTGACTTGTATCCATTGTTTAATAATCTGAATCATCCCAACGTCTGTTTAATCTTAGCCTTTGATTTGTTTGATAAGTCAGAGGTAGTTGGCTGTCATTTTCAATGTAATCTTCTAATGTAATCTTGAATTACCCGAGGTATTTCATCAGCAGGTTCATCAGTCTGCTGTGATACATGTCAGTCTGCTGAACTCCAATTTGCTGTGTATAAAATACAATGCAGCTGACTTCTTTTATCTAACTTTTATTTGTGAAGTTAGATTACACCTTTTTGAATTATAACCAAGTTCCAAACATCATCCATCTAATGGAACTTAGACCTTGTACACAAGGTATATGTAATCAGTTTAGGTCATCACAGACTTGCCTAAATTCTGATTCCATATCCTTGACTTTAATTACTAAGATTGATCCCTTAGCCTTCAGAATCGAGTTTGAAATCTCGGCCTTGATCTTCAAAGAGGTTCGACTAGTCTAATGACCTATCTACCCTACTGATATGGACATGTCTGCTGATATAAACCAGCAGCCTTTTACAGTGCTTGTTTGATCAAACCTATTTATGAATCAAACTCTAATAAGCCTATACATTTGATCTAGACATCTTTTTGCCTTTGCACTATAACAGCTAGTCTGGCACTCATCATCAAAACTAAGAAATAAGTCCAACAACTATATTCAGATGAAAAATAGGGTGAATAAATTGAAATTAATTTGTTGTTTTGTCCTCTCTGTGAGTTGCATTTTTCCTATGTTATTGATTCAAGTATAGTCATGTGTTTTTGATGGATTTTGTAAAGCAATTGTCTATCTGTTTGAATAAATTTGTAAGAATATGTGTTTTATGTTATAAAACAGTGAATCGTGATATGATTGATTGTTCCTAATGTCTGCTGCTGGTTTGGAGTTCTTGGAAGCTAAATATTTTCTTCATTTTTGTGGTTTATTTATCAAGTTGCTGCCCATTTGCCATGCTTTTTCTTGTCTGATGCAATCTTCATATATATGGAAGTTTTAATGGTGGAATGGGCAAAGATGACTCTGATGGCATAAATTCCTTTGGTGCTTTTGTTGCTTTCAGGTTGGGTGATGACATAAGTTTTTGTATGATTATTAGGTGTTGACTCTGCTATATCTTAATTTTCATTGCATATTAGCTTTCTTTTGCTTTCCTGGTCAGTACAGACTGCCAGGTGTTGGCTTAATCGCATTCATTGGCTTTATGTCAATCTTTGGCTGCTTTATTTTGTGGTACTTTTGGTAAATTTGGCCAAGGCTGCTGAGGTTTTTGTATGAAGATAAGTGTGCATCATGATTTTTTGGAGATCCTTTGAGTGTATCTTCTATTTATTTTCTGCTGCAGGCTATCGAAAAATACGCTGCTGATTATTGGGCCGAGGCTGCAGGGGGTGTACCTTTATATTGTTCATGCTTTGTAACTTCTTTTGGCATGGGTTTTGTATTTGACATCATTGGCTGTAAATATGAACTTATTGGTTTGATTGCCAGAGTAAAATACTTTGTTGTGTTTAGAAAAAAATTTCTTCCTTTTGTTTCTACTTTTGATTGGCTGTGTTTTTGGAGTGGTACTTGTAAACTTTCAATTTTAAATACAATGGTGAACTATGATTGTAAAAAAGTGAACTAAGAGTTTGAGTAGTATTATAGTGAACTACTAGAGTGATTTAAAAAGTGAACTAAGAAGAGATGAACTCAATGAAAAATAGTGAACTGCAGTATTTTGATTTGAAGTGAAACAGTGAACCAGATTGTAAAAGCGTGAACCAGCTGGTGTTTTAACTCAATGAAAAATAGTGAACTACAATTGTATACTTCTAAAAGTTAACTCATAAAAACGAACTCAGAAAGTGAACTAACAATAATAATAGGAAACTACAACAACGAATTACAAATAGTGAACTACGACATCAAATTATAATCGTGAACTAAGAGTTTGCGTATGATCACAATGAACTCCCATGAATAGTGAACTATTTACATCAAATTATAAGAGTGAATCGAGAATTTGAGTATTATCATAATGACCTCCTAATAGTGAATTACAACAACGAATTACAATAGAGAAAAAAAAACTTTCAATAATACGGAACTCCAAAAGTGAACACATTTCATCTTAAATAAATGAACACACTTTAACATGTCTCTTTGATTCGTTTACTTTGCAATAATGAACCAAAATAGTGAACTACAATCACGAACTCCCAATAGTGAATTACAAAATAAATTTCCATAGTGAACTTTGGTTTAAAATGAGTTTGTAATGTGAAATATGTGTGAAACATTGAACTAGAGTGTTTGGAACTCTCATAGTGAACCACAAATAATGAACTACAAATAGTGAACTCATGAAAATAACTCAAAACTCGAACAATAGTAAACTTCTAATGGTTAACTACAATAGTGAATTACAACAATGAACTACAATTATAAACTCTTAAAATCGAACTCATAAAAACAAACTCATAAAATGAACTAACAATAATAATAAACAACAACGAATTACATATAGTGAACTGCAACATCGAATTATAATAGTGAACTAAGAGTTTGAGTACGATAATAATGAACTTCCATAAATAGTGAACTACTTACATCGAATAGTGAACAACAAACAAAGTGAACCGTAAATAGTGAACTACAAATGTGAACTCGCAAAAGAACTCAAAAGTATTCTAAAATTGTAAACTTTTAATGGTTAACTACAATAGTGAACTACTATTTTAAACTCCTAAAAGTGAACTTTGGTTTAAAGTGAAATAAAAATGTGAAGTAAGGTGTAAACAGTCAACCAGATTGTTTTGCACTCAAATAATGAACCACAAACAGTGAATCATAGTGTTTTTTTAACACAAATAGTTAACTCAAAAATTGAACAAACAATACTACACATTCAATAGTGAACCACAAATAGTGAATTACAAGTGTAAACTCTTAAAAGTGAACTCACAAAAATGAACTCAAAAAGTGAACTAACAATAGTGAACCACAAACAGTGAACTACAAAAGTGAACTCACAAAAGAGAACATAAAAAGTGAAGTAACAATAGTAAACATCCAATAGTTAACTATAATAGTGAACTACAATTATAAACTCTTAAAAGTGAAATTTAGTTTGTAGTGAATTAGTAATGTGAAGTAGGTGTGAAACAGTGAACCAGAGTGTTGCAAACTCAATGAAAACAGTGAACCAGAATGTTTCGAACTCAATGAAAAACAGTGAATCAGAGTGTTTCGATCTCAATGAAAAACAGTGAATCACAGTATCTTGCTAGTTAATAGTGAATAAGTGTATTTAAGGATCAGTGTTACCCAATAACATTGTATTACTACATTGAAACATTATACCCATTCATGAAATTGGACAAGAACATGGTGTCATTTATGCTTAGGTGTGAAACAGTGAACTGTAGTGTTGAGCTCAATGTAAAATGTTGAATTATAGTATATTGCTAGATAATGTTGAACAAGTAGATTTAAGCATCAAAGTTACCCAATAAAATTGAATTAGTACATTGAAACATGATTTCATCAACTCTATTGCGATCTCTTGATGAGCACTTTTCTTCACCTTAACTTTATTCAAATAAGCGAGCAAAGTTAGTACAATATCCACTTTCATGTTAATGTTAATCCGGGTTAACCTTCACCGATAACACATTCACATTCATAATCTAGATTTAGTTGAATCTTATATGGTTTACTTCAACGTAACTTCAATCTGTTTGATATAATGCTTGAAACGAAAAATCATCTCAATTACGTAATAAGTACTTACTACTTGATTTTTTTTTTTTCAAGAGAACGAAAAAAGATACATAAGGAAGGCAAACCAAAAATCAAGAGCTAAACACCCAACACGGAAAGGAAACTTTCCATTGGGTTTTCGATCTAAGCTTAACTACAAAATAGGCCAACTTTTGAGCTAATAAGGTGTCCGATCTAGGTTTGTACAAAACTTTACATATGATAATCTTCTCAATTAATAGCTTGATATCTTCAAAGAGGACTTTGCAAGCCACCGGGTAATTTGTATCACCATAGATCCCATTTGTAAGGACTTAGCAATCGGTAACAATACATACATTCTCCCATTCCTTTCTAAGCATTCCAAATATACCCATATGACCGTAGTAGCCTCGGTGCAAGAGAAGCCAAATTACCACCTGAGAAGACCTGTGTCTCAAGAAGGTTGCCTCAAAGATAAAAACAAAGAAGACCAAACCCTGTTTGCAAATTGTTTCTCCAAGCTCATCGCCGGGGTTAGCAGTGAGACCCGCTTCTTCCCCCGAGTTCTTGCAACATTTGCGTGGTCTTCAACCATTTCTTCAACTACCACAAAGAGTTCAGTTCATGGTTTGTTGTGGTACTTGAAGAGATACTACAAAGAGGCTGTGGTCGATGAAGCTGCAGATATCTCCAACAGATTGCTCAACAACAACTGTTCGGCTTGATGAGACTTGACAACCTCTTGGTGAGGAGTCGTAATTTTCTACAGCTTGATGATAGTTAAGGGCTCAGCCTCAATAGCCTCTTCTTCCTCTTCTACTGATGCTTCTTCTTGGATTCTTTGTGCTTCCAAGTCTTTCAATTCTTTCCCTTTTCGATGTTTCTGTTTATGGATAATTTATTTTCTCCTCTTGGAAGGGGTTCATCATCTTTTTCAACTACTGGTAGACTTCTTCTTCTCATCTGTCTTCTTTCTCGTTGTTCCTCAAGATTTCAACAATGATTCTTCTTGCAAAGAACAAATAGGTCAAGAACCTCCATGAACCCTCAGAGACTCAAGCCGATCAGGCCGCTTTGCTTCCTTGTTCTTTTGAAGGCTTTAACACTTGGCTTATCTTCCTATTTCTCGCACCCTTTCTTTTCTCGCAGACTTTCTTTGGTGCAAGAGAGTTTAATGAGTTTCTTTTTAGTTGGCTTGACTCTGCTCACCACCAAAGATCACCATCACCATCACTATCATCATCAAGCAAGCAGGTCAAGAACATCTTTATCATCATCTAGACCAGAATAGCATAATCAATTTCCTTCTTGTATCTAGACTGATTGATCTTTTCAGATGCTCCATCAGGGATTTCCAAATGATTCAGCAGGGTCTGAACCATCAATCCTAAGGGCAGGATTTCCTCTTTCCTTCTCTTTCCTCCTTGGCTACTTTCTTCATATAATGAATGAAGTAACCAGCCCAATCAAACTTCATGCTCCTGCAGATAATCATCATCAACTCTATCTTGGGTCCAGATAGAGTGTCCATACTTCCAACAAGTCCAAGTATGTTCTTAGCAATGAGTTTGCTCAGTAGACTGTACTCATTCCCAATGTGTCTGCAATTGATGCCTGGAACGGATTTGGTGGCTTCATCTGTTTTGATTTGATCAACAAAAACCATCTTGGACAGTCCCATTGCTTCAGGATTAACTGGACCATCCACCACTTCTTCAAATCCAAAAACTTCCTCAGAGACTTGAGGAAATTTCTATTTCTTGTCCATTCACCGTTTTGAATGCTTGATTGCCTTCCTTTATTTGAATAATCCTCCTAAACCGACAACATTTGTATATGAGATTGTCTCGGGCCTTATATTCAAACACATTCTCTGACCAACAGATCTCCTTATTCTTCTACCAATGTTGATAGCTAAATCTGTTTTGTTTGCACCAACAACGAAGCATCTAACACTTTGGCTTGACTCAATCGAACATCAACCTTTTCCGCCATTTGTATGAGAAGAATGAGATGGAGAAGATTGATTATGAATCTGTGTTCACACAAGGTGAAATTTGCATGATGATAAAGTGATTTTGCAAGTAGAGAATCTCAACGTGTAATAGTCTCGAATATATAAAAGTGAGTAGTTGCAAATCGTCATTGCACGTACATTGATGCCGACCACGATTAATCCGAATAAATGTCGTCTTGACACGTGGCCCATTACTCCATAACGCGTTTGTAACCGTTGGATAGTGTTAATCGCGGTTATAAAGGATAAAATAAATATCCCGCCTAATCGCTTTTTGACTTTAGTAAAGTTTGGTGAATAACGTTCCATTCAAGCAGGTAGTCCTCGCGAGGTGGACTCGGCGATCTGGCGATAAAAGTGCTTCAAAGACCTGGCGACAAAGTGACTCTGGCGATTCTTGATTTCTTCTCATTTTGTTCAATTGATAATACAATATGAAGTTTAATACCAATGATCGATCCATCAAGTGAGCTCACCCAACATGACAAAGACCAATCCCTTGGCAACCTCATTTGCTCAATTGTCCAAACATAAGTACATGGAATTGTTGATACCAATGACTAGTCCGCTAAGTGAGCTCACCCAACATAGCATAGACTAATCCCTTGGTGAATTCCAAGACACCATCGATTATCACCAACTTTGATAATTCCAAGTTCGGGTCCTTAGTTTAGCAAATCTTTCACTATCAAGTGGTTTAGTGAAAATATCAGCAAGTTGATTTTCAGTAGGGATATATAGAACCACAACATCTTTCTTTTCAACATGATCTCTTATAAAATGATGTCTCACATCAATGTGCTTGGTTCTTGAGTGCAAAACAGGATTTTCTGTGATTGCAATTGCACTTGTGTTGTCACACATAATTGGAATTTCCTTTTCTTCAATTCCATAATCCCTTAATTGTTGTCTTAGCCATAGTACTTGTGCACAACAACTTCGGCAGCCTATATATTCACTTTCAAGAGTGGAAGTTGATATTGAATTTCTTTTTGAACCATGAAACCGTCTACTTCCCATTAATTGTGAGTTCTGTAGTGCTTTTTCTATCAATCTTGCATCCAAAGATAGTCGTAATCTGAGTAGGATATAACTTTGAAGCTTCCATCCTTGGAATACCATATCCCTACTCCCAAAGTCTCCTTTAGATACTTGAGAACTCTCTTGACTGCACCTAAATGACTTTCTTTAGGTTTAGATTGAAATCTTGCACAAACACCTACAACAAAGGATATATCAGTCTCTTTGGCGAAGAAGTACAGCAGACTTCCTATCATCCTTCTGTATAGAGTCTGATCCACATCTTTGCCTTCTTTATCTTCATCCAATATGATGTTTGTACTCATTGGAGTTGATATCTTAGTGCTGTTTTCCATACTAAACTTCTTCAGCAACTCCTTGGTATACTTGGTTTGATGAATGAAGATTCCATCTTTCATCTGTTTAACTTGCAATCCCAAAAAGTAGTTCATTTCTCCCATCATACTCATTTGGAATTTACTCTTCATTAGATTTGCGAACTTTTCACAAAGTAAATCATTTTCGAACCAAAGATTATGTCATCAACATAAACTGCATCAACAGGTCTCGTCCCTTCACTCGATTCTCGAAAAGTGTCTTGTCAATGGTGCTTTTTGTAAAACCATTATCCACCAAGAATTGAGATAGAGTCTCATACCATGCTCTTGGTGCTTGTTTCAATCCATAAAGTGCTTTGTTGAGTCTATACACTTTATCTTCTTGATCTTTAACTTCAAATCCAGGAGGTTCTTGTACATACACTTCCTCCTCTAGAATGCCATTTAAATGCACTTTTGACATCCATTTGATATACTTTGAAGTTCTTATATGCAAAGATGTGCCAAGAATAATCTGATAGCTTCCAATCTTGCAACAGGTGTATAAGTTTCATCAAAATCTATTCCTTCAGCTTGAGAATAGCCTTTTGCAACTAGTCTGGCCTTATTCCTTGCAATGGTACCAGATTCATCAAGTTTATTTCTGTATACCCACTTAGTACCAATGATATTTGCATGACTTGGCCTTTCAACTAGTGTCCAAACTTGATTTATTTCAAATTCATTTAATTCTTCTTGCATAGCTATTATCCAATCTGGATCTGAAATAGCTTCTTCAACAACTTTAGGTTCCATTTGAGATAAAAAGCAAGTAAACATGGCTTCCAGTTGTCTTCTAGTCCTTACACCTTGTTGTACATTGCCAATAACTTGTTCAAACAGGTGATTCTTAACCATTGTGGATTCTCGGTTAGTTAGATTATCGGGAACCTCATCTTGATAGAGTCTGCTGTGAGCTTCTTCAACAACAGGGGTTCAGCAGATCCTTGAATTGCTTTCGCTTGTTGCATCGTAATGTCACCAGCAGGTGTTCAAAGAGAAGCGATCGTAAACTTTTAAATCATTGAATCTTTCCAAAACTTCAACACAACTGGATCGTTGACTTGTTGATTCTCGCAGACTTCACAATCTTCATCTTCCATACCAGTGAACTTAGGTTCATCAAACACAACATGGATTGTTTCTTCATGTTTTAGTGACCTCTTGTTCAAGACCTCTGAATGCCTTGGTCGATGAAGAATATCCCAAGAAGATTCCTTCATCTCGAATTTGGTTGGAATGTCTTCAAATGGACCTTGTGATTTAGGATAAAACATTTGCTTCCAAATGGGTGGAAATAGGATATGTTTGGTTTCCTTCCATTCCAAATCTCATAAGGTGTCTTCAGACTTCTTATTCAGCGATGTTACATTTTGTGTATAGCATGTTTGTATTAATCGCTTCACCCAATATCTTTCGAGGTAGCAATGCCTCACAAATCATTGTCCTTCCTGCTTCCTTTAAAGTCCTGTTTCTTCTTTCAGCAACCCCATTTTGCTGAGGTGTACCAGCAGAAGCAAGTTGATGTAGTACACCATTCTGTTCACAATATTCTCTTATAACTTTGTTGAGAAATTCAAGACTCGATCCGATCTTATCTTTATTATGTTAAACTTTTCTCATTTTGTAATCTCTTTAAAAGTTTAGGCATGCTTTTGAGTGTCTCACTTTTCTTGTTCATAAATATCACCCAAGTGTACCTTGAATAATCATCCACAACCACTAAAGTGTATTTCTTTCCTGTCACACTTGTTGGAGTTATTGGTCCAAATAGATCCATATGCATCACTCCAACACTCTATTAGTTGATTGTTTGGTTTTGACTTGAAACTTGACTTTATTTGTTTACCCTCATACGACATGCATCACATATAGCATCCTTCTTGAATGTGATCTCGGGTAAACCAATCACCGCCTTCTTCTTCACCAACCGATTGATATCATCAAAATTTAGATGATTCAACTTCTTGTGCCATAACCAATTGAGTTCGGACTTGGTATGCACAATCAGCAGAGTTTCGAATCGCAGAGACCAATCCACAACATACATGTTCGTTGTCTTCTACCACTAGTACAACTTGATCACCTCTTTCACTAATGACAATACGATTGTTTTTGTCAAAAGTGACCTTGTACCCCATGTCACGAATTGTCAAATTGCTCAGCAAGTTGTAGTCCAGTCCTTCCACATATGCAACATTCTTGATTGTAAGTCCATTTCTGACAAGTGTGCCATATCCTCTTGTGTATCCAGGTGTATTCTTGTTACCAAAATTCACCCTTGGACCATCTTTTGCCACAAAGTTTGATAAACAGTGCTTATTCTTTGTCATATGTCTGGAACATCCACTGTCAAAGTACCAGACACCTTACAAAACAAAGTTAATGCATTTTAGGTACCCAAACCTGTTTGGGTCCATAGTGGTCAGTAGTAAGCATGACTTTTGGTAAGTTTCCATAAGGTCTTCTCCTAAAAGTGTCATACTTTGGTTCATACATGTATTCCACACATCCATAAGTTCTTACAGTAGGTTGTGTAGGATTCACATATGTTTTCTGGCCTTTTGGTTTATAATGCTGTTTGAAGTGATTTTTGAAGTTAGAAGCATTAGTATAACCATTTGTTTGCTGTCTGTTAGGAACAGCCCTGTAATATGGAGTCTGCTGAGGTCCCTGCTGAGGCCTTTTATAAGTCCTCTGCTGAGTCCTTTGCTGATTCCATTGCTTAGGTTTTACCACTAGCAAAGATGGTTGTCTTGGTTGTTTCTATCAAGCAGGTACAAGAATATTCCAATCATCATCAAGATGAGGAGCAGTCTACCTTCCCCACGAGATAAGTATCCCTTGAATGATTAACATTTTTAGATTTGGGATTCTTATCCTTGGAAAATTTCTAACCTTTACCTTTTTGTGGTCCAGCAGACTTGGTAGCAGTCCGCTATCGATGAGGTCTAGAAGGTCCAAAGAGTCCATTTTTAGATTTGTTCTTTTATTAGAGTGTTGACTTCTTTGACTTCGATTTGGATTCTTTGAAGTATTCTCGTGAGGTTTTACCGCCTCGGCAATCTTACTTGGAGTTGGATCTTGTCTTTGGTACAAACTTAGGACCACGGTGCTAGGTTCATTAACCCACTGGATCCACTCTTTTTGGATTGTTGAGTTCCAAATCCAAGCCCTGTCTTATCACCATAAGGCTTTCCAGATTTGTATGCAGTAGTGGAGCAAGATGGCAGCAGATTCAGGGGCTGCTGGATGATCAGCAGGCTTACACTGATTCTGTCCAACATCTTTTTCCTTACCTTTGAGAACTCTTAATTCAAACTTTCAATCTTCCAACTTCTAATTCAAGAGCTTCTTTTCAGCCTTCACAATCTCATAACCAGATTGTATTATCCTCAGTTGATTAAGGATGGCATCCAAAGTCTCATTATTATCAGAATTTCTAGGATTTGAACCACAAGTTGATTCACAATCACTTCCAATAGGAGTATTGATGGATCTGATGATTGTATACCTCCTCGAGTTTCATCCATATTGGCCATCAAAGCATAATCCTCCATCTAAAAGAACTGGTCTTTGTGTCATCCGAATCATTTCCTTTTCAGATTCCACTTCATACCCTGATTCATCTTCAGCAACCATAGCCTTCTTGCCATGTCTTCTTTGTTGACTCTTGGTCTTGGTAGAGTCCGGACAATCAGTCTAAAGTGTCCAGGCTTCTTGCGGTTGAAGCAAAGATAACTGGTTCCTTGCCTTGTTTTAACTCGTGACGACCAGGTTTGAAGTGTCTGGTTTCTTGCAATGAAAGCACAGAAAGTCATTATCTTTCTTTGATTCTTCTTTCCTTCTTTCAAGAGGGCCTTTTGTGAAGTTTCTTGAAGGGCCTTTCCGGTCTTCATCATCCTCGATTTTCTTGCTCAGTAGAGGCAATCGCTCTCAGATTTCATCCAAACAGATCATCTTGTCCTCCCGATGTCTCTTCTTGATGTGAAAGCGACCAATGCGAGTGGTCTTTGGCTCTTCCTTTTCGCCTCAGTACAAGATTTTTGCTAAATTCATAAGCCTTGAGATCCGAAAACAACTTGAAGGTGTATTCTTCATGCAACTTTCTCATTTCTTCTATTGCGTCTACTTTCATTTTCCAAACATCTTTTGTGGTAGAGCCTCCAAGATTTTAGTGTTTATTTCTTCTTTTGAATAACTTACACTCAAGCAGGTAAGTTCATCCAGATTGCATTAAATCTTGATTCCATTTGCTCAATGGTTTCATTTGGCAAAGATCTTGAACTTTTGGAACCTCTTTTCCGCCACACCGATTTTATTCTTCTTTATTGCATCTGCCTTCACAGATCAAATGTATCTTGTCCCAAAGTTCCTTTGCGCTTTTGCAATCTTTAACCTTCATGTACATATTGCTATCCAAGGTTCGTAAATGATGTGAATAGCAATATTGTTGACGTTTGCTCTTTTTCTGCCTTTACGCATTCCATTCTCTTTTGGTTTAGAATGTACTCGGTTGTATCACCCACTGTTATTGCCTTGGTAATCTCCAGTGGTCCATCAGTTAGTACATCCATCATCTCATCATGAGTTGCAGCAAGGTAAGCCTGCATTCGACGTTTATACTCATCAAATTTATCTAGAGAACACATCAGCATAGTTCTAGTATACTCTGTGTTATCCATGATGCAAGTCTTTGAAAATCAGTAACTTGAAAGAAAGTTTCAAAGAATTTTCACAAGCACAACAAGTAGGATTTCTTCAGAACAGAAGCATTGCTCCGATACCAATTGTTGGTCCCTTGAAAAGGCTTGGTTAAGTTTAGAAGGGGGGGGGGGGGGGTGAATAAACTTAACACTTAAAACTTTGGAGTTGACAAATTCTACAACTTTCAGCACTCACTGATAAAAAGAGTTCATCTTGGTGAGTTGAGTTTGCTGAATTTGTGCAGCAGAATTATATCAAAATTAAGCCTTAATACTTGTTGTTAAATATGATACTAAGTGTTAGATACTTAGTAGTGCAAGTGTGTGATTTCAGTTGCTAGATTCAGTAGATTGATGTGTAAAATAAACTAAGTGCAGAATATAAATGCTGAAAGTAAATAGGAAAATTTTATAGTGGTTCCAGGTGGTGTAATCCTGTCAGTCCATTCTTCTCCTGTGATGTTGGTGGAAATTCACTAGAGATCTTTGATGTAGCTTATACAAAGATTCCTAAGTTGCTTGTCCTTCACCAATAACTATGGCTTCACAACCTAAAATCGGGAACATGTAGGATTTCGCTCCTGAGTCTTCCGCTGGTCCTTGAAGGGTAGGATTGCCTCTTCACCACTCCACCACAAACAACAGTCTTTCACACTTAATGATGCTTCATTGTCTTCAAGAGGTTCTTTATAAAATAAAGATTGAATCAAAAGCGATTCGATTATAAAAGCAGCTTGATTAGGATGATATAATCAGCAGCTTGCAGGCTTCAAGTGTGTATGCTTGATGTAGCTTGAATGTAGAAAACACTTGAAGAATTTCTCTAGATCAGTAGCTTAAAGTTCAGTAGGTTCAGCAGGTGTTTTTCAGCTCAGTAATATCTCTTATAAGTTTGTTAATTTTCATCATCTTGTTTCTGAGTTGAAAGTCCTCTATTTATAGGCAAGAATGCATGTGACTTGAATTTGAAATTCAAATGTAGCCGTTCCTTGTTTTTGTCCCATCTGATTTGCATTCTGTCACTATTCATAGGATCGCCCTTTGTCGTAATTCCTTTTGACAAAGGCAAGATCTCATCCACCCTTTGACTTGTATCCATTGGATAATAATTTGAATCATCCCAACGTCCATTTAATCTTAGCCTTTGATTTGTTTGATAAGTCAGAGGTAGTTGGCTGTCATTTTCAATGTAATCTTCCAATGTAATCTTGAATTACCCGAGGTATTTCATCGGCGAGGTTCATCGATCTTTGTGATACATGTCGATCATTGAACTCCAATTTGTTGTGTATAAAATACAATGCGGTGACTTCTTTTATCTAACTTTTATTTGTGAAGTTAGATTACACCTTTTGAATTATAACCAAGTTCCAAACATCATCCATCTAATGGAACTTAGACTTTGTACACAAGGTATATGTAATCGATTTAGGTCATCACAGACTTGCCTAAATTTCGATTCCATATCCTTGACTTTAATTACTAAGTTTGATCCCTTAGCCATCAGAATCGAGTTTGAAATCTCACTTTGATCTTCAAGAGGTTCTCGACTAGTTCATTGACCTATCTACCCTAATCGATATGGACCGATCTGGCGATATAAACCAAAGTGACCTTTTACAGTGCTTGTTTGATCAAACCTATTTATGAATCAAACTCTAATAAGCCTATACATTTGATCTAGACATCTTTTGCCTTTGCACTATAACAGCTAGTCTCGCACTCATAATCAAAACTAAGAAATAAGTCCAACAATTTCCCCCTTTTTGGTGATGATGCCACTACCCTCACCTAACAGCAAAGCAAAAAGATAAAACAAAAAATAGAACAAACAAAGTCATCTTTCATTATAAATATTTGTTCAAAGATATTACAGTCTAGAATCAGCAAGAACAAAATGCGCTTAAAGTATCTTTGATCTCACTGTCTTCTTTCTCTTTCTTGTCCGGCCTTCTACTTGTTCTTGATAGGCCACGATCTCTCGCTATCATCTCCTCATCCATTCATTTTCAATCGAGTGTAAAATCAATGTAGGATTGACCTCTTTCCACCAATTCCATGCTTCAGCAGAGAAGATTTATCTCGATTCACTTTGAATCCAAACTTCATGTATAGTTCCTTAAACTCTTCAAGTGAATCCTTTGCTTTTGTGATAGGCAAGTTCCTATCACCTCTGCCACTTCTTCCACCTCTTCCACTTCCGCCACCTCTGTTGGTTGCCCTTAAGGCTCTAATCCTTGCCTCCCAAAACTTCAGTCCCAAGAAAGAGTTGAGTCCTTTATGAAACCCCTTGTCTTGATAAGGTTTCCTCCTGTTTGCGATACTCTTTCTTGTCTCGCCTAAAGAGATCATCGAAGAAGTGGACTCTGCCGGTGCAAGGTTGTCCAAAGCATTAGTCTCATCTTCCCATCTTTTCTTTGCAAAGAGTCTTGCAGCCTATTTTGCTGTAGCTGTTTGGCCCTCTTCCCTCTTAGTGACATCATCAACAAAACGGGACATTAGGCCATGAACACTCTCCTGTGAGATAACCAGATTATTCAGTTGCCCTTCCATTATTTTAGTTCTTGTGTCAACTGCAGTAATCCTGGATTACTGAGTTTCTTCCGAAGTAGATTGATCCTCTCAGTAATTTTAGGATCCAATCTAAAGAAAGTTGAGATGCTCCAGTGACCTCGATGAGGCTTAGGTTTAGCAGCAAGGTTGTCAAGTTTCTGATGGATGGAAGTGAATTGGTCTTTCAGAAACTTCTCTTTTGCAGTATTTCCAACCTTGATTCCCCTCACATCTAGTATCAGATCAATCACAGCATTTTGAGTAGATGTGAAGTTTGAAGCAACTGTGGCAGTAGATTGTCTGTTTTCATTTACCATTTTCATTAGTTCTTCAAATCTTTCTTCCTGTCTATCCAGTTGAGTCCTTAACTGTTGCATGTCATTCCTTACAGTTCTTAACTCATTCAAAACTTCTACTGGTATCTCACCAGTCATCCTTCCACCAGCAGCCTCATCAGCAGGCTCCTCAACATTGGATTGTAGCCTCTGATTGCTCACAATCAATGCCCAACTCCTATCCAATCCAGCAGGATTAGGTCCTTGATATTCTTCCCAGATAGGATCAAGGGCTGGTTCTTCAAAAATAGGAACAAATGCCTATGGTGGATCAACATTAATATTCTCTTCTTCAGGCATCTGGAACTCCTCATCACTAAAGTCATAGTCCAAAGAATTGCTCATCCTCATTAACAAGCAGTCACGACCATCTTTCCTTCAAAGTGGTCTTGTCTCAAAGAGAGGCTCCACTACAGCTGAGCCTCTTCAAAGAATGGGGGGTTTCTCCAAACCCAAAGTTTGTTCCAACCTTTGTCCAGTGTTGTTTGAGACTCAAAGAGCATGTACCTCCTGTTCCAACTTTGTGTCCAGTCTTTGTTTGTGACCCAAAGAACCTGCACTCTCTCCTCTTCAACTCTCTGTGGATTGAATACAGCCTCATTATCCACTTGGAATCCTTTAGCATGACCAATCTTGTGCAGAATGATGGCGGTTTTAGTAAGAATGCCCTCAAAGTCAAATCCATCTTGATATTCAATAGATGCCTCTGAGTGGCACTAGGTTCATTGTGATCAAGAACCTTCTCTTCATCTAAATCCTCACTGCTCACTTCACAACATGCAAGAGGCTCTACAACATGGAATGTGAAGGTTCATCACCTAGACTACCAAAGACTCAAATTAATTCCTTCATTGATCAATGCTTCAGATCATCCATGGTGAGATCCTGTAGATCCTCATCCATCTCTCCGATCTGGCGGCCCTCGGCAGACTTACGAAGATCGGTGGATTTGTTGTGCAGGTGGTTCGTGATTACCTGCAGATCCCACTGGTTCCTCCCGGTCCAGGAGGGAAATCTCCTCTAAAGCGATGATGAGGATGAGTCATCATTGCCATCTCTCCTGGATCCCTAAACTTGATACCCTCCTCCTTTCATTGCTCATCAAATAAGTCCATCAACCTGGATTGCAAGCAGGTGGTATCAACTAGGTCCAACAAATTTTCTACTCCCAACTTGTTAAAAGCCCATTCCTCAAAGTCCGCCATAGAGTTCAAGAATTGGCTTTTGTCTCTTGTAGAAACCAAACTTCCATTGGAAATAGTCGGCAATTTCTTTGAAGTTTGGGATCTACATACTCTTCATTTTCTTCCTTTCTTTCACATGCCTTTCAAAGGGCATGAAAGATCTTCGGGTGCTCTTTCGATTGCCTTGTTGACCTCCAAAGGTTCCAACAAGTAGATTCATTGTTTCTTCAACAGATGTTTCAAAGTCAGAGGTTCTTTGAGATTGTAAATTTGTACCTACTACTTCCATCAGACAACACTTGGTTCCCCACGACTTACATGCTCATCGCCAGGTTAGCAGAGGCCGCTTCTTCCCCCGAGTTCTTGCAACATTTGCGGGGTCTTCAACCATTTCTTCAACTACCACAAGCAGTTCAGTTCGAGTGGTTTCTTTGTGGTTCTTCAAGATAGATACTACAAAGAGGCTCGTGGTCGAGAGATCGATGTATATCTCCAACAGATTGCTCAACAACAACTGTTCAAATTTTCAGAGACTTGACAACCTCTTTGGTGAGGAGTCGGCAATTTCTCTGAGCTTGATGATAGTTAAGGGCTCGGCCTCAATAGCCTCTTCTTCCTCTTCTATGATGCTTCTTCTTGGATTCTTTGTGCTTCCAAGTCTTTCAATTCTTTCCCTTTCGATGTTTCGTTTATGGATAATTTCTTTTCTCCTCTTGGAAGGGTTCATCATCTTTTCAACTACTGATGACTTCCTCTTTCTATGTCTTCTCTTCTCGTTGTTCCTCAAGATTTCAACAACAGCTTCTTCTTGCAAAGAATAAAGATGGTCAAGAACCTCCATCGAACCCTCAGACTCGGCGATCAGGCTTTGTTTGCTTCCTTGTTCTTTTGAAGGCTTTAATACTTGATTATCTTCCTTGTTTCTCGCACCCTTTCTTTTCTCAGCAGCTTTCTTTGGTGCAAGAGAGTTTAATGAGTTTCTTTTAGTTGGCTTGACTCGCTCACCACCAAAGATCACCATCACCATCACTATCATCATCATCAGCCAGCCAGGTCAAGAACATCTTCATCATCATCTAGACCAGGAATAGCATAATCAATTTCTTCTTGTATCTAGGCGATTGATCTTTTGGATGCTACATCGAGGATTTCCAAATGATTGTGAGGTTCCAACCATCAATCTAAGGGCAAGGCTTGGATCTCCTCTTTCCTTCTCTTTCCTTCTCTTTCCTCCTTGGCTACTTTCTTCATATAATGAATGAAGTAACCAGCCCAATCAAACTTCATGCTCCTGGCATGAGATAATCATCATCAACTCTATCTTGGGTCCAGATAGAGTGTCCATACTTCCAACAAGTCCAAGTATGTTCTTAGCAATGAGTTTGCTCGATGGATGTACTCATTCCCAATGTGTGCGCAATTGATGCCAGAACGGATTTGGTGGCTTCATCTGTTTTGATTTGATCAACAAAACCATCTTGGACAGTCCCATTGCTTGAGGATTAATGGACCATCCACCACTTCTTCAAATCCAAAAACTTCCCTCGCCAGACTTGAGGAAATTTCTATTTCTTGTCCATTCACAGCCGTTTTGAATGCTTCAGTGCCTTCCTTTATTTGAATAATCCTCCAGAAACTGACAACATTTGTATATGAGATTGTCTCCAGTCTTATATTCAGCACATTCTCTAGACCAGCGTATCTCCTTATTCTTCTACCAATGTTGATAGCTAAATCTGTTTTGTTTGCATCAACAACGAAGCCTCTAACACTTTGGCTTGACTCAATCTGAACATCAACCTTTTCCGCCATTTGTATGAGAAGAATGAGATGGAGAAGATTGATTATGAATCTGTGTTCACACAGTGTGAAATTCGCAGTGATAAAGCAGATTTTGCAAGTAGAGAATCTGCTGTGTAATAGTCTGAATATATAGACAGTGAGTAGTTGCAACTGTCATTGCACGTACATTGATGCTGACCACGATTAATCTGAATAAATGCTGTCTTGACACGTGGCCCATTACTCCTCCATAACGTTTGTAACCGTTGGATAGTGTTAACTGCGGTTATAAAGGATAAAATAAATATCCCGCCAATCTGCTTTTTGACTTTAGTAAAGTTTGACTGAATAACGTTCCATTCAAACAGGTAGTCCTCGGCGAGGTGGGCTCAAGCAGATGTACTTGATAAAAGTGCTTCAAAGCTGACTCTGGCGACAAAGTGACTCTGCTGATTCTTGATTTCTTCTCATTTTGTTCAATTGATAATACAATATGAAGTTTAATACCAATGACTGATCTGTCAAGTGAGCTCACCCAACATGACAAAGACCAATCCCCTTGGCAACCTCATTTGCTCAATTGTCCAAACATAAGTACATGGAATTGTTGATACCAATGACTAGTCTGCTAAATGAGCTCACCCAACATAGCAAAGACTAATCCCCTTGGTGAATTCCAAGACACTCACTCGATTATCGACCAACTTTGATAATTCCAAGTTCGGTCCTTAGTTTAGCAAATCTTTCACTATCAAGTGGTTTAGTGAAAATATCGCAAGTTGATTTTGGTAGAGGATATATAGAACCACAACATCTTTCTTTTCAACATGATCTCTTATAAAATGATGTCTCACATCAATGTGCTTGGTTCTTGAGTGCAAAACAGGATTTTCTATGATTGCAATTGCACTTGTGTTGTCACACATAATTGGAATTTCCTTTTCTTCAATTCCATAATCCCTTAATTGTTGTCTTAGCCATAGTACTTGTGCACAACAACTTCCAGCAGCTATATATTCAGCTTCAGCAGTGGAAGTTGATATTGAATTCTGTTTCTTGCTGAACCATGAAACTAGTCTACTTCCCATTAATTGACAGGTTCCTGTAGTGCTTTTTCTATCAATCTTGCATCCAGCATAGTCAGAATCTGAGTAGGATATAACTTTGAAGCTTCCATCCTTGGAATACCATATCCCTACTCCCAAAGTCTCCTTTAGATACTTGAGAACTCTCTTGACTGCACCTAAATGACTTTCTTTAGGTTTAGATTGAAATCTTGCACAAACACCTACATCAAAGGATATATCAGTCTCTTTGGCGAAGAAGTGCAATAGATCGCCTATCATCCTTCTGTATAGAGTCTGATCTACATCTTTGCCTTCTTTATCTTCATCCAATATGATGTTTGTACTCATTGGAGTTGATATCTTAGTGCTGTTTTCCATACTAAACTTCTTTAGCAACTCCTTGGTATACTTGGTTTGATGAATGAAGATTCCATCTTTCATCTGTTTAACTTGCAATCCCAAAAAGTAGTTCATTTCTCCCATCATACTCATTTGGAATTTACTCTTCATTAGATTTGCAAACTTTTCACAAAGTAAATCATTTTCAGAACCAAAGATTATGTCATCAACATAAATCATCACCAGTGGTGTTGTCCCTTCACTGATTCTGAAAAGTGTCTTGTCAATGGTGCCTTTTGTAAAACCATTATCCACCAAGAATTGAGATAGAGTCTCATACCATGCTCTTGGTGCTTGTTTCAATCCATAAAGTGCTTTGTTGAGTCTATACACTTTATCTTCTTGATCTTTAACTTCAAATCCAGGAGGTTGCTGTACATACACTTCCTCCTCTAGAATGCCATTTAAATGCACTTTTGACATCCATTTGATATACTTTGAAGTTCTTATATGAAGCATGTGCCAAGAATAATCTGATAGCTTCCAATCTTGCAACAGGTGCATAAGTTTCATCAAAATCTATTCCTTTAGCTTGAGAATAGCCTTTTGCAACTAGTCTGGCCTTATTCCTTGCAATGGTACTGCATTCATCAAGTTTATTTCTCAGATACCCACTTAGTACCAATGATATTTGCATGACTTGGCCTTTCAACTAGTGTCCAAACTTGATTTCTTTCAAATTCATTTAATTCTTCTTGCATAGCTATTATCCAATCTGGATCTGAAATAGCTTCTTCAACAACTTTAGGTTCCATTTGAGATAGAAAGCAAGTAAACATGGCTTCCAGTTGTCTTCTAGTCCTTACACCTTGTTGTACATTGCCAATAACTTGTTCAGCAGGGTGATTCGTTAACCATTGTGGATTCTGGTTAGTTAGATTATCAGGAACCTCATCTTCAGTAGGGTCTGCTGTAGCTTCTTCAACAACAGGGGGTTCAGCAGATCCTTGAATTGCTTCAGTTGTTGCATCAGTAATGTCACCAGCAGGGTGTTCAGCAGGGGCAGTATCAGAAACTTTTAAATCATTGAATCTTTCCAAAACTTCAACACAATCTGGATCAGTGACTTGTTGATTCTCAGCAGCTTCACAATCTTCATCTTCCATACCAGTGAACTTAGGTTCATCAAACACAACATGGATTGTTTCTTCATGTTTTAGTGACCTCTTGTTCAGTACCCTGAATGCCTTGCTGACTGAAGAATATCCCAAGAAGATTCCTTCATCTGAATTTGGTTGGAATGTCTTCAAATGGACCTTGTGATTTAGGATAAAACATTTGCTTCCAAATGGGTGGAAATAGGATATGTTTGGTTTCCTTCCATTCCAAATCTCATAAGGTGTCTTCAGCAGCTTCTTATTCACTGATGTTCTGTTTTGTGTATAGCATGCTGTATTAACTACTTCAGCCCAATATCTTTCAGGTAGCAATGCCTCACAAATCATTGTCCTTCCTGCTTCCTTTAAAGTCCTGTTTCTTCTTTCAAAGAACCCCATTTTCTTTGAGGTGTACCAAAGAAGACAAGTTGATGTAGTACACCATTACATTCACAATATTCTCTTATAACTTTGTTGAGACATTCAGTACCCAGATCTGATCTTATCTTTATTACTGTTAAACTTTTCTCATTTTGTAATCTCTTTAAAAGATTAGGCATGCTTTTGAGTGTCTCACTTTTCTTGTTCATAAATATCACCCAAGTGTACCTTGAATAATCATCCACAACCACTAAAGTGTATTTCTTTCCTGTCACACTTGTTGGAGTTATTGGTCCAAATAGATCCATATGCATCAGCTCCAACACTCTATTAGTTGATTGTTTGGTTTTTGACTTGAAACTTGACTTTATTTGTTTACCCTGCTGACATGCATCATATATAGCATCCTTCTTGAATGCGATCTCAGGTAAACCAATCACCAGCTTCTTCTTCACCAACTGATTGATATCATCAAAATTTAGATGATTCAACTTCTTGTGCCATAACCAATTAAGTTCAGACTTGGTATGCACAATCAGGCTGGTTTCTGGAACTGTAGTAGACCAATCCACAACATACATGTTCTGTTGTCTTCTACCGGCTAGTACAACTTGATCACCTCTTTCACTAATGACAATACTGCTTGTTTTTGTCAAAAGTGACCTTGTATCCCATGTCACGCGGAATTGTCCAAAGGCTCAAACAAGTTGTAGTCCATCCTTCCACATATGCAACATTCTTGATTGTAAGTCCATTTCGACAAGTGTGCCATATCCTTGTGTATCCAGTGTATTCTTGTTGCCAAAATTCACCCTTGGACCATCTTTTGTCACAAAGTTTGATAAATAAAGGCTTATTCTTTGTCATATGTCCGGAACATCCTTTGTCAAAGTACCGGACACCTTACAAAACAAAGTTAATGCATTTTAGGTACCCAAACCTGTTTGGGTCCATAGTGGTCGATAGTAAGCATGACTTTTGGTAAGTTTCCATAAGGTCTTCTCCTAAAAGTGTCATACTTTGGTTCATACATGTATTCCACACATCCATAAGTTCTTGAGAGGTTGTGTAGGATTCACATATGTTTTTCGGCCTTTTGGTTTATAATCTTTGTTTGAAGTGATTTTTGAAGTTAGAAGCATTAGTATAACCATTTGTTTCTTGTCTCTTAGAATGACCTACAGTAATATGGAGTCTGCTTTGAGGTCCCTGCTGAGGCCTTTTATAAGTCCTCTCACGAGTCCTTTCTTCGATTCCATTGCTTAGGTTTTACCCTAGCAAAGATGGTTGTCTTGGTTGTTTTTACATCAGTACAGGAATATTCCAATCATCATCAAGAGGAGCAGTCTACCTTTTCCCCTGAGATAAGTATCCCTTGAATGATTAACATTTTTAGATTTGGGATTCTTATCATTGGAAAATTTCTAACCTTTACCTTTTTGTGGTCCAGCAGACTTGGTAGCAGGTCTGCTATCAGTAGGTCTAGAAGGTCCAGCAGTCCTATTTTTAGATTTGTTCTTTTTATTAGAGTCGTTGACTTCTTTGACTTTCGATTTGGCTTCTTTGACGTATTCTCGGTAGGTTTTACTGCCTCAGCAATCTTACTTGGAGTTGGATCTTGTGCTGGTACAAACTTAGGACCAATTCTGGTGCTAGGTTCATTAACCTTACTGGATCCACTCTTTTTGGATTGTTGAGTTCCAAATCCAAGCCCTGTCTTATCACTATAAGGCTTTCCGCATTTGTATGCAGTGAGTGGAGCAAGATGGCAAGAGATTCGAGGGTCTGCTTTGGATGATCGTGAGCTTACACCGATTCTCGTCCAACATCTTTTCCTTACCTTTAAGAACTCTTAATTCAACTTTCAATCTTCCAACTTCTAATTCAAGAGCTTTTTTCACCTTCACAATCTCATAACCAGATTGTATTATCCTCGATTGATTAAGGATGGCATCCAAAGTCTCATTATTATCGAATTTCTAGGATTTGAACCACAAGTTGATTCACAATCACTTCCAATAGAGTATTGATGGATACTGAGATTGTATACCTCCTCAATTTCATCCATATTGGCCATCAAAGCATAATCCTCCATCTCGGCAACTTGATCTTTGTGTCATCCGAATCATTTCTCTTTTGATTCCACTTCATACCCTCGATTCATCTTCAGCAACCATAGCCTTCTTGCCATGTCTTCTTAGTTGACTCTTGGTCTTGGTGAGTCTGGACAATCAGTCTAAAGTGTCGAGCTTCTTGCAGTTGAAGCAAAGATAATCGAGTTCCTTGCCTTGTTTTAACTCGGGGCGATCGGAGTTTGAAGTGTCCTGGTTTCTTGCAATGAAAGCACAGATAGTCATTATCTTTCTTTGATTCTTCTTTCCTTCTTTCAAGTAGGCCTTTTGTGAAGTTTCTTGAAGGGCCTTTCCGGTCTTCATCATCATCGATTTTCTTGCTTAGTAGGCAATCTGCTCCTCTGTATTTAATCAAACAGATCATCTTGTCCTCCCGATGTCTCTTCTTGATGTGAAGCAGCCAATGCAGATGGTCTTTGGCTCTTCCTTTCGGCCTCGTGTACAAGATTTTTGCTAAATTCATAAGCCCTGAGATCTGAAAACAACTTGAAGGTGTCTTCTTCATGCAACTTTCTCATTTCTTCTATTGCAGTCACCTTCATTTTCCAAACATCTTTTGCAGGTAGAGCCTCCAATATTTTAGTGTTTATTTCTTCTTTTGAATAACTTACACTCAGCAGGGTAAGTTCATCCAGGATTGCATTAAATCTTGATTCCATTTGCTCAATGGTTTCATTTGGCAGCATCTTGAACTTTTGGAACCTCTTTCTGGCCACACTGATTTTATTCTTCTTTATTGCATCAGTGCCTTCACAGATCAAATGTATCTTGTCCCAAAGTTCCTTTGCAGTTTTGCAATCTTTAACCTTCATGTATATATTGCTATCCAAGGTTCTGTAAATGATGTCAATAGCAATATTGTTGAGGTTTGCTCTTTTTCTGTCATCTCGCATTCCATTCTCTTTTTGGTTTAGGAATGTACTCGGTTGTATCACCCATTTATCGCCTTGGTAATCTCCAGGTGGTCCATCGGTTAGTACATCCATCATCTCATTATGAGTTGCGGCAAGGTAAGCTTTGCATTCGACGTTTATACTCATCAAATTTATCTAGAGAACACATCAAAGATAGTTCTAGTATATCGTGTGTTATCCATGATGCAAGTGTTTGAAAATCAAGAACTTGAAAGAAAGTTTCAAAGAATTTTCACAAGCACAACAAGTAGGATTTCTTCGCAAGCGAAGCATCGCTCCGATACCAATTGTTGGTCCCTTGAAAAGGCTTTGGTTAAGTTTAGAAGGGGGGTGAATAAACTTAACACTTAAAACTTTGGAGTTGACAAATTTCGCAACTTCAGCACTTGGCCGATAAATAGTAGTCTCATCGAGTTGAGTTTTCTTTGAATTTGTGGCAGAATTATATCAAAATTAAGCCTTAATACTTGTTGTTAAATATGATACTAAGTGTTAGATACTCAGTAGTGCAAGTGTGTGATTTCAGTTGCTAGATTCAGTAGATTGATGTGTAAAATAAACTAAGTGCAGAATGTAAATGCTGAAAGTAAATAGGCAAATTTTATAGTGGTTCCAGGTGGTGTAATCCTGTCAGTCCACTCTTCTCCTGTGATGTTGGTGGAAATTCACTAGAGATCTTTGATGTAGCATATACAAAGATTCCTAAGTTGCTTGTCCTTCACCAATAACTATGGCTTCACAAACTGGCGGGAGCAGTAGGATTGCTTTGCTCCCTGAGTCTTCCACTTGGTCCTTGAAGGTAGGATTGCCTCTTCACCACTCCACCACAAACAATAGTCTTTCACACTTAATGGATGCTTCCTTTGTCTTGTGAGGTTCTTTATAAAATAAAGATTGAATCAAATAAATGATTCGATTTGCGGCAGCTTGATTAGGATGATATAATCAGACTTTGGACTTCAAGTGTGTATGCTTGATGTAGCTTGAATGTAGAAAACACTTGAAGAATTTCTCTAGATCAGTAGCTTAAAGTTCAGTAGGTTCAGCAGGGTGTTTTTCAGCTCAGTAATATCTCTTATAAGTTTGTTAATTTTCATCATCTTGTTTCTGAGTTGAAAGTCCTCTATTTATAGGCAAGAATGCATGTGACTTGAATTTGAAATTCAAATGTAGCCGTTCCTTGTTTTTGTCCCATCTGATTTGCATTCTGTCACTATTCATAGGATCGACATCGCTGTAATTCCTTTTTGACAAAGGCAATCATTCACCCTTTGACTTGTATCCATTGGATAATAATCTGAATCATCCCAACGTCTGTTTAATCTTAGCCTTTGATTTGTTTGATAAGTCAGAGGTAGTTGGCTGTCATTTTCAATGTAATCTTCCAATGTAATCTTGAATTACCCGAGGTATTTCATCAGCAGGTTCATCAGTCTGCTGTGATACATGTCAGTCTGCTGAACTCCAATTTGCTGTGTATAAAATACAATGTAGCTGACTTCTTTTATCTAACTTTTATTTGTGAAGTTAGATTACACCTTTTTGAATTATAACCAAGTTCCAAACATCATCCATCTAATGGAACTTAGACCTTGTACACAAGGTATATGTTATCAGTTTAGGTCATCACAGACTTGCCTAAATTCTGATTCCATATCCTTGACTTTAATTACTAAGTTTGATCCCTTAGCCTTCTGTAACTGAGTTTGAAATCTTAGCCTTCAGTCTTCAGCAGGTTCCTGACTAGTCTACTGACCTATCTACCCTACTGATATGGACCAGTCTGCTGATATAAACCAGCAGCCTTTTACAGTGCTTGTTTGATCAAACCTATTTATGAATCAAACTCTAATAAGCCTATACATTTGATCTAGACATCTTTTTGCCTTTGCACTATAACAGCTAGTCTGGCACTCATCATCAAAACTAAGAAATAAGTCCAACAACTATATTCAAATGAAAAAATAGGGTGAATAAATTGAAATTAATTTGTTGTTTTGTCCTCTTTGTGAGTTGCATTTTTCCTATGTTATTGATTCAAGTATAGTCATGTGTTTTTGATGGATTTTGTGAAGCAATTGTCTATCTGTTTGAATAAATTTGTAAGAATATGTGTTTCTATGTTATAAAACAGTGAATCGTGATATGATTGATTGTTCCTAATGTCTGCTGCTGGTTTGGAGTTCTTGGAAGCTAAATATTTTCTTCATTTTTGTGGTTTATTTATCAAGTTGCTGCCCATTTGCCTTGCTTTTTCTTGTCTGATGCAATCTTCATATATATGGAAGTTTTAATGGTGGAATGGGCATAGATGACTCTGATGGCATAAATTCCTTTGGTGCATTTGTTGCTTTCAGGTTGGGTGATGACATAAGTTTTTGTATGATTATTAGGTGTTGACTCTGCTATATCTTAATTTTCATTGCATATTAGATTTCTTTTGCTTTCCTGGTCAGTACAGACTGCCAGGTGTTGGCTTAATCCCATTCTTTGGCTTTATGTCAATCTTTGGCTGCTTTATTTTGTGGTACTTTTGGTAAATTTGGCCAAGGCTGCTGAGGTTTTTGTATGAAGATAAGTGTGCATCATGATTTTTGGAGATCCTTTGAGTGTATCTTCTATTTATTTTCTCTGCGCAGCTATCGAAAAATACGCTACGATAATTGGGCCGAGGTCGCATGGGGGTGTACCTTTATATTGTTCATGCTTTGTAACTTCTTTTGGCATGGGTTTTGTATTTGACATCATTGGCTGTAAATATGAACTTATTGGTTTGATTGCCAGAGTAAAATACTTTGTTGTGTTTAGAAAAAAATTTCTTCCTTTTGTTTCTACTTTTGATTGGTTGTGTTTTTGGAGTGTTACTTGTAAACTTTCAATTTTAAATACAATGGTGAACTATGATTGTAAAAAAGTGAACTAAGAGTTTGAGTAGTATTATAGTGAACTACGAGAGTGATTTAAAAAAGTGAACTAAGAAGAGATGAACTCAATGAAAAATAGTGAACCATAGTATTTTGATTTGAAGTGAAACAGTGAACCAGATTGTAAAACTGTGAACCAGGGTGTTTTGAACTCAATGAAAAATAGTGAACTACAATTGTATACTTCTAAAAGTTAACTCATAAAAACGAACTCAGAAAGTGAACTAACAATAATAATAGGAAACTACAACAACGAATTACAAATAGTGAACTACGACATCAAATTATAATCATGAACTAAGAGTTTGCGTATGATCACAATGAACTCCCATGAATAGTGAACTACGACATCATATTATAAGAGTGAACTGAGAATTTGAGTATTATCATAATGACCTCCTAATAGTGAATTACAACAACGAATTACAATAGAGAAAAAAAAACTTTCAATAATACGGAACTCCAAAAGTGAACACATTTCATCTTAAATAAATGAACACACTTTAACATGTCTCTTTGATTCGTTTACTTTGCAATAATGAACCAAAATAGTGAACTACAATCACGAACTCCCAATAGTGAATTACAAAAATAAATTTCCATAGTGAACTTTGGTTTAAAATGAGTTTGTAATGTGAAATATGTGTGAAACATTGAACTAGAGTGTTTGGAACTCTCATAGTGAACCACAAATAATGAACTACAAATAGTGAACTCACAGAAAATAACTCAAAAAGTGAACAATAGTAAACTTCCAATGGTTAACTACAATAGTGAATTACAACAATGAACTACAATTATAAACTCTTAAAAGTGAACTCATAAAAACAAACTCATAAAATGAACTAACAATAATAATAAACAACAACGAATTACATATAGTGAACTGCAACATCGGATTATAATAGTGAACTACGAGTTTGAGTATGATAATAATGAACTTCCATAAATAGTGAACTACGACATCGAATAGTGAACAACAAACAGTGAACCAGAAATAGTGAACTACAAATGTGAACTCGCAAAAAAGAACTCAAAAAGTATTCTAAAAATTGTAAACTTTTAATGGTTAACTACAATAGTGAACTACTATTTTAAACTCCTAAAAGTGAACTTTGGTTTAAAGTGAAATAAAAATGTGAAGTAGGTGCGAAACAGTCAACCAGATTGTTTTGCACTCAAATAATGAACCATAAACAGTGAATCATAGTGTTTTTTTAACACAAATAGTGAACTCAAAAATTGAACAAACAATACTACACATTCAATAGTGAACCACAAATAGTGAATTACAAGTGTAAACTCTTAAAAGTGAACTCACAAAAATGAACTCAAAAAGTGAACTAACAATAGTGAACCACAAACAGTGAACTACAAAAGTAAACTCACAAAAGAGAACATAAAAAGTGAAGTAACAATAGTAAACATCCAATAGTTAACTATAATAGTGAACTACAATTATAAACTCTTAAAAGTGAAATTTAGTTTGTAGTGAATTAGTAATGTGAAGTAGGTGTGAAACAGTGAACCAGAGTGTTGCAAACTCAATGAAAACAGTGAACCAGAATGTTTCGAACTCAATGAAAAACAGTGAATCAGAGTGTTTCGATCTCAATGAAAAACAGTGAATCACAGTATCTTGCTAGTTAATAGTGAATAAGTGTATTTAAGGATCAGTGTTACCCAATAACATTGTATTACTACATTGAAACATTATACCCATTCATGAAATTGGACAAGAACATGGTGTCATTTATGCTTAGGTGTGAAACAGTGAACCAGAGTGTTGAGCTCAATGTAAAACAGTGAATTATAGTATATTGCTAGATAACAGTGAACAAGTAGATTTAAGCATCAAAGTTACCCAATAAAATTGAATTAGTACATTGAAACATGATTTCATCAACTCTATTGCGATCTCTTGATGAGCACTTTTCTTCACCTTAACTTTATTCAAATAAACGAGCAAAGTTAGTACAATATCCACTTTCATGTTAATGTTAATCCGGGTTAACCTTCACTGATAACACATTCACATTCATAATCTAGATTTAGTTAAATCTTATATGGTTTACTTCAACGTAACTTCAACTGTTTGATATAATGCTTGAACGAAAAAATCATCTGAATTTTGTAATAAGTACCCTACTTGGATTTTTTTTTTTCAAGAGAACGAAAAAAGATACATAAGGAAGGCAAACCAAAAAATCAAGAGCTAAACACCCAACACGGAAAGGAAACTTTCCATTGGGTTTCTGATCTAAGCTTAACTACAAAATAGGCCAACTTTTGAGCTAATAAGGTATCTGATCTAGGTTTGTACAAAACTTTACATATGATAATCTTCTCAATTAATAGCTTGATATCTTCAAAGAGGACTTTGCAAGCCACCGGGTAATTTGTATCACCATAGATCCCATTTGTAAGGACTTAGCAATCGGTAACAATACATACATTCTCCCATTCCCTTTCTAAGCATTCCAAATATACCCATATGACCGTAGTTGCCTCAGCTGCAAGAGAAGCCAAATTACCACCTGGAGAAGACCAGGTCTCAAGAAGGTTGCCTCCAGCATAAAAAACAGCAGCACCAAACCCTGTTTGCAAATTGTTTCTCCAAGCTGCATCCACTTGAATAACAAAATTAAAACGTGAAGTAAGATTATCAACATTGAGAATTTGCCCTCCAAAAAAGAATTTGCTGCTTGCAAAAAAGATGATCCAACAGCTTTGAATTCCCGGATTTAACTTGCACTATTGTGCTAAGCTATGCTCACATTTCATCTTAAGCTGTATACTTGAGATCCAATGAGAAGACGGCTATTTCTCAGAAATTGAAATGAAAAACTAAAACCACTTCTTCATAAAGCTGACAATCCCTCTGCCACCAAAAATAATGAAACACACACACTGAAGAAACCAACAGAAGTCTTGAAAAAAATGCAGTCTTCCAATGTATGTTCTCACTTTTTTACATAATTTTTGTGTATAATGAACACAAGAATACCTGCATTCTAATAACCCAATTTGAGCAATTGGGACCATAGATCCCACATTTGTCACCTGTGTATGTAAGAAACCATATCAATAAGATTGTGAGTTTGCAGTACAAGAACTAAATTTAAGGTTAAGTAATAAACAAAAGGCTAATGTTTTTGAGTGCAAGAATAATCCGAAGAATTTATTTTTTTGGAAAGCAAAGCTTTGTTTGAACAAATGTGATGCTTCTTTCTTTGTTAAATATGCATTGCACGCTCCAATTCTCACTAAACCGACTGGCAGCAACAATACTTAATCATAATTATAATTAATTAATTCTATGATACATGTCTATTCTAGACCAACTAAAGACAGAAGCACATGAAAAGGAATTTAAAGAAAAATGAGGGAATTTTAATGAAGTAAATGAGTAATGGCAGACTTTGCAGTTGAGGCTTCAAGACTCATGTTGGTCCCTTGGAAAGGCTGACACAAGTTTAGAGGGGGGTGAATAAACTGGTCACCAAAAACTAAATTTAAAACAGATTAAGGTTCAGATAAAACTTGTGTGGAGTTGAGCTGACAAAGCTGAGATTAAGTCAAACCGACTTAAGTCAAATCGAGTCAACCGGCGCGGATATGATTTTAGCCTTTTATTGATCTTGTTATTTCATTGTGGCGAGTGTTGTGAACTGAATTCTGGTGAATATCAGTTGTGACTGTGAGATGTATAACAATCAAGTATCACAATGCTGTAAGTAAATGCTAAATAAATAAGTAAATGCGTAAAGTAAATAAGGCGGATGTTATAGAGGTTCCAGGTGGTGTAATCCTGTACGTCCTCTCTTCCCCTGTGGTGCGGAGGAAAATTCCACTAGAACTTCTTGAGGTGAACTGTTACAAAAAGTCCTAAACAATAGTCCTTGGCTAATCCCTAGCTTCACTATCTAAACAATTGTAGAACAGGTAGAATTGCTGCTCTTCAAATGCTTGAACCACTGGTCCTTAGAGGGTAGGATTGCCTCTTCACCAGCTACCACCACAAACACAGTCTACCCGACTGCTTGTCACAACTGTCCTTGGCGAAACCTTCCTGGTTTGCTTCACAGTCTAAAACCTTTGAATTAGAATCAAAGTTGGGCTGAGAATCAATAAGTTGATTCTTGTTTGTGGTTCTTCAGAGTGTTGAATTCTTGATAAATTCTTTGTAGCTTGAACACTTGAAGAAATACTAGATATGATCTTGTTATAGTTCAGAGATGATAGCAATTCAAATAAAGTGCACAAATTGCTTGTTGATTCTTGTATATGCTATGTTCTCTGTATCTTTGTTGTTTGTGCAAAGTCTTCTATTTATAGTGTGAAGTCCAACGTTCATCTGGCTTCGATTTGAATTGTATCAATGTATATCTTGCAACGGCTATATTTTCTGACCGTTCCTGCTGTGTCAGTAACTTATCCAATGAAATTGCTTTCTTTACAACGTTCAATTGTACTTTCAGTTTGTTGGATGGCTGACTTATAAAACTGAGTTTCCTTATCAGTTTTATACTGAGTTTTTCATTTGTCAGTTTCCTAACTGACTTGGAGCATTAACTGAGATTTTATTCTTCTTCAAAAATCAGTACTCCAGTTTTCATCTGATTATAATTGACTTAATCAGAGTACACCATGATACATTTATCATCTAAGAATTCATTGTCCTTATGATTCTTAGGTCTTCATACAAGATCCATAATGTCAGTTCAGGTCACCACAATCTTGCCTGAAGTCCAACTTTACAGTCTCGACTTGTAATCTTCATAAGCGAGTTTGAGCCTCGAGTTCTTCATTCTTCAATAAGCGAGTCTGTGTCCTCGGTTCTTCATTCTTCAATAATCGAGTCTGTGTCCTCGGTTCTTGACCTTCTAGATAAGCCAACTCGAGTGTAACTCTCGGTGAACTTACCTTCTTGATTTCAAGTAGGTGTATTCTCGAGTCAGTTTGCTTGTCTTGATGATTTCGATTTTGTAATTGATTTCCGGCCAGTTTTACGACACACTATCAATTACAGTGCTAGTCTGATGTAACTTATACAAATATCAGACCCTAATAAAACTTATACATTCAGTTCTAGACATCTTTTAGCTTTCCACTATAATAGCTGGCTTCAGTACTTCATCAATGGGGTTAAGATAATATTATAACAAATAAGATGAATTATCATCAAAACATAAATTTTATTTCCAACAATTTCCCCCTTTTTGATGATGCCAAAACTCTCCCTAAAAGAAAAGCTTAAAGATCAAAACAATGAGAAACAATGTAAAACTGGTTTTCAATAGAATGAGCAAAAACTGGATACATGCATTTTGTTCAAATATCTATGATTAAAGACTAAGCTTCTTCTTAGCTTTTTGCATGACTAAGTCATATCTTTTTGCTTGGTCATACAAGCGAAAATCTTCTTCAAGTTTGGAGTCTTCCTTTGAAAAGGTCTTGTTGTAGTCAACTTGACTACTTTCTTTCCATCTTCTCCATTGAATTAGCTTGGGTAAGCTTGAGTCTTCTAAATAGTAATTTTCAAATTATGTTAGATCGGTTTTCATTTGTTTAACTTTGTCTTTAATCTTCAGTTTATATTCAATCCTTCGATTCTTTTTATGTTGTGCAATTTTTTGCTTTGAGTAAATATCAGACAAAAAGTAGTTCAAGGATTCCTCAAATGTTCTGTCCTTGTACTTGGCTTTAATAGGATTGTAATCTTTGATAAACTGTGTCCACAGATCCTTTGTAAGAGTAACTCTTACGTCTCCAAAGTTGATTGTATTTTGCAATAAGTTGATCATCGATTAACTCTTTCTTAAAAATTTAGGATCGATCTGTATCTTTGTAGTTCTTCTTCAAGTCGCTTCATTTCTCTAAGTAATTTCAGCTTTTCTTCTTGACTTTCCCTTTTTGGCATCATATAAGCGATCTACCAGAGCATGGGTTGCTTTTGATCTTCCAAATTTGTTCTTTGAGAAGCAAGTACTTCCTTAAGTTGAGTTTTTAACCCGTAGATATGCTGATTAATATGCCAATAAGCTTGAGCATGAGTTTCTCTATCTACTGCGGTTGAATCTTCAAGTTGGTGTTTGAGTAATACAATCTCTGAAGCGGAACTTGAACATGATTTGTGAATCATCTCTAGTCTTGCATGAACCGAAACATCAGTTTTAGTTATATAATCAAGATATCCAGAGATGTTTGATAAAAGACCATTTTGTGTATCTCTTTGAGTGAGTACTATTTCCAAGTTTTCATGAACCTTGGCCAATTCCTCCTTAGATAGAAAATCGAGGGATCATATGTAGCTTCTATTTGATCCTTATCACGAGTATCAATAACCATCGGTTGTCTCGATTTCATTATTCGCTGGCGATTGTGATTGTCTGGTTTCCAACTGGCAATCCTTCTTGCTGTGGTACAGTTTGCGTTGCTAGATGTTGAGATTGAGTGATTGTTTGTAAAACTGTAGTATCATCAGCTTCTTTTCTTGACTTATCATGATCATCATCATCCTTTTTCTGAGAACTGTTTCTAGACGATGTGCCTGATTCTCTTCTGTTTGCTAATTCAGTAAACCTATTGAAACAGTTGTCAAGAAATTCCTTAATAGGAAATAGAGAGTAAAGATCTCTTACTTCCAATTTTTCTAAGAGTAATTTTTCTTCAGTCTGTAAACTGGCATCACAAGAATCTTCTGGTTGAAGTTTCATTTTCATCGCTTGATGATTTTGTCGCCTTCAAGATCAGTCTTGATTGTTGAACCATTCTTTGTTGTATCGAGAAGTAAGGTTAGCGGTGACATTCTCTTGAGTATCTTGATTGTCGATTGTTGTTCCCCCTCATTAGTGCTTTCTTACTTGAGATTTACGGGTACAAACATCTTACAAGCGATCTTCCTTCGTGGATTACGCGCCGCTTGGTCCCTTTGTGTTCGAGTTTCTCTTTGAGACACGCTTGACCGCCTTGCTTCAGGTTGGGAAGTTGTTTTGTGATTTCCTTCGATGTTGCATTTGCCACGCTTGCTTCCCTTCCTTAATTCTTTTCTAAATAAAACCGAATGATTCCACTAAGAGTTTTCTTGATGAATCGCCATCGATTACTTGTCCTTCAGCTTGAGCTTTTGTCATACTTTCTAATTTAGCTAAGTGTTGCTTCTTGAATTGATTGACTATATAACCTGCCCAATTAAATTCTATGTTATCCCAGATTATGTTCATCAGCAAAATATTTTCTTCCGAAAGTATATTAATCCCTTTGGATTTTCCAATGACGTGTTTGCTGAGCCATCTGCTTTGAGATGTCCAAATTCCGGCTTGATTTTGTCGACATGAACACCTGGTTCATTGGTTTCGTAGGCGAAGTAATCATTGCGAGAAAGGCTTCTTTCTTCAATGGTAGGGTTGCTAACTCTGTTGAAGTTGCTGTTGTATTTGCGAACCCAAAGAGTGACCTCATGACTCTTTCATTGAACACAATGCGATCTCCACGAACTGTAGTTATCAAGGAGTCTCTGATTAATCGCATATTTTGCCAAAATTGCAAAATGCCTTCCACATCTCGTTTTTCTTTGAAGCGAACTTCGAGGATGTTGTTCAATCCTGGTTGCTTTTCGATTTTATCTCGTAAAGTTGGACTTCAGGCAAGATTGTGATGACCTGAACTGACTTTATGGATCTTGTATGAAGACCTAAGAATCATAAGGACAATGAATTCTTAGATGATAAATGTATCATGGTGTACTCGATTAAGTCAATTATAATCGATGAATGGCGAATCTTGATATTTGAAGAAGAATAAAATCTCGATTAATGCTCCAAGTCGTTAAGAAGCCCGACAAGTAATAAACTCAGTATAAAACTGATAAGGAAACTCAGTTTTAAAAGTTAGTCATCCAACAAACTGGAAGTACAATCGAACGTTGTAAAGAAAGAAATCTCATTGGATGAGTCACTGACACAGCAGCAACAGTCAGAAAATATAGCCGTTACGAAGCAGGATGAATGTTGAATGAACCCCTATAAATAGATTACCTCCACAACATCAAAGGGTATGCAGGTATATGATAAAAAGCAAGAAAATTCATCAAAAATGATCAAATTAAGGGGGAAAGCCAAATTCAAAAGAATACCTTGTAAATACTTAATTGCAAGATCAAGAAAATTTCTTCAAAGTGTTCAAGCATATTGAGTGATTCAAGATCTAACATTTGAAGAAATACAGAGCCGTGCTTAAATTAATTATCCAGAAGAAAAGCTCAAATCACAGTTGAATCATAGTCATTGATTCAAAGTCTCAACTTTGATCTTATCAAAGGTTTAGACTGTGAAACACCAAGAAGGTGTGAAGGACAGTTGAGTGCAGTCAGGAAGACTGTGTTTGTGATGAGTGGTGAAGAGGCAATTCTACCCTCCAAGGACCAATGGTTCAAACAATTGAAGAGCGGCAATCCTACCTGTTTCTACAAGTGTTTAGATAGTGAAGCTAGGGATTAGCCAAGGACTATCGGTTTAGGAATTTTTGTATGGGCCATCTCAAAGAAGTTCTAGTGGAATTTTCCTCCATCATCACAGGAAGAGAGGACGTGCTGAGGATTACACCACCCAAACCTCTATAATTCTTGTCTATTTACTTTATGCATTCATTTATTTCCTTATAATGGTTTTCCTATCGAAATTATAGTTATTAGAAGTAAAAGGCTAATTTTATATCCATTTGCTGCGATTAACGAGACTAAATATAAGTCGATAATAACTTATATTCGATTGAGCTAATCGAACTCCGCACAAGTTAAAGGGCAGAACAAAGCGAAGATCAGTTTAAGTTTCAGAGAAACTCAGTTCTCGGGACTTTTCCGGCTTCGAGATTAGTTTTTGGTGACAAGTTTATTCACCCCTCTAAACTTGTGTTAGCCTTTCCAAGGACCAACAATTGGTATCGGAGCGAGTTCTTCCTTTTGGAGGAGATCCAATTATTCTACGATCAAAGGGATAAACTGTGCATCAATTATTTCCAAACAACCAACTGTTGAAAACCCTTACTGTACTTCATTACAATGGATACATCTAGAATTAGAAATTAGCTAAATAACCCCCTGACTGACTACTTGCAGAATGTTGTCTATGATTTTCAAGATCAAGTATTTGAAAGATTCAGTACCCAAGCTCTCACACAAATCCGGAACCTCATTTCAGTTATGATGAAGACATTGAGTTTAATGCGAATATTGATGATGAATCCAGAGGATTTCCATCCTTAAGTGATCTTTCAGAAGAAGCAGAAAGAGAATTAATACGGGTGGCTGACTCTATAGAAGAAAAGCTAACCAGAGATCCATCCAGTATAAAAGTCATAGATGAGACCCTACCTACAAGCCATGGAGGAGAAAGCGATGAAGAAATCATATTGCTAGGAGCTACATAGGCGAATGCTATTGATAAAGGGAAACAAGTTCTGATCAGTGATGATTCCTCAACACCAGGTTTATCTATCAAACATCAGGAGGTAAGTGCATGTACATCTAAATCTCACACTATCCTGAACAATCAAAGAAATGAAGATTTCAATGAAACCTTGGACATACTCATAAAGAAATTAGAGATAATTCAAAAGAATTATGAGAATGTCAAAAGGAGAAAAAGTTATTGGCGAAATTTCATGATTGAACGCTGAAATTAACCTAATCAAGACTAATAATGGAACCAAAGTGATTGGACCAACCGATAAACAAACAAACGTTGTAAACATCAGTGAATCATCAGTTGATCCAATCTCCAAAGTTCAATTCAAACCAGGAAAACCATTTGGAGATAGATCTGGTTTAGGGTTTGATAATCAGTATAATTCTAAGTTAAGACCAAGATCAGTTGCAATAAAATTTGTGACTACTCAACCGTCAAAAACTCAGAAAACTGATAAAGTTATTAGAACTGATAGACACTCAGCACAACCAAATGCACAAGCTGCTAAAACTGAAAAATCTGTTAGTAAAATTCACCAAGCCAGCAGATTTTACAGAAAAACTCAGAAGGCTAAAAACAATAAAACTGATCCAATATCAGTAAGAAAAATCTTCAAGTCATATCCATCTAAGGATAAAGGTCATTCAAGGATCAGAGGGAAAGGAAGATTATTTCCCACAGATGAAGATTGGAATATACCATCACATCAGTTTCACAATCAAAACAAATTTAAAACTGTTATGACAAAACAGGAAAAGTTTGTGAAAACTGACTTCACACAGTCAAAATATCAAGAAAGGTACAAAGTTGTATCATCACGAGCTAATCAGTTAGGACCCAAAAAGATATGGGTACCAAAAATTTCTCACTTTGTTTTGCAGGAGAAACACAACCAGCTGAGAACTGAAAAATGTAATTCACAAAACTGAGTTGTTTTCACAACTAAGTTTTTGAATTCAACATGAGGACAAAACTGAGAATATACAGCTGTCAACACACCGTACCTTCTTGATCCACTTTTATCTAGCTACGGTTATCAAGAAAAGACGTGGTCCTTCTCAATCTAAACCGTTCATAATTTCAACACATCCACCTTTTTGCAATCTCAACACATTTATGACAGGACGTTTTAAGTCCCACTCAATTCTTAACTACCCCCACTCCAAATTATAAATATCCAGAATTTTCTTTCATATAAATTCTTTTCGCTTGAATTCTGAATCTACTCTCTGAATTTCAAATCTTCAATCAAATCCAGAAAAATGACCTTCACTCGTGTTGAACCCGGAATGATCGTTTCTCTTGATCAATATATTGCAAAGTATGTTGATCAAACTCTAGTTAATTCTATTACGACAAAAATTCGAAAAATTAAAGGATTGGAAGCTGTCTTCAACATCGATCTAAAAAGTGTTTGTTTAGAAAGCATCGGAGACTTCTATCAATTTGGAAGAACAATTGTGGAAGGAGAAGACACACAAACCTTCATCACCACTGTCAGTAATAAGGAAATCAAAGTCATGGAAGAGTTAATTGCAGAAATCTTTGGGTTTGACAAATCCGGAGAAGCAATGACCATTAGTTGACTAAAGAAAACAAAGAGAAGTTATGGAAAGATATAGCAATTAATGGTGAATCTCATGTCTTGACGAGGAGCACAAGCCTATTCAAGCCGAGTTTAATTTTCTTTGAAGTTCTTTGGCAAATTGCATAATTGGGAATTTGGAAACTTCAAAGAATTTATCCGAGCAAAACTAGATTTGCTTTACATAATCTGGTTTGAAAAGGATTTCAATTGGGCAAGGTATCTATTTGATCAATTGATAGCACAATCAATTGATGTACTCAAAAAGAAGACCGACGTGAAGAAAGGAAGATTTTATCACAAGAAAACTCTAGCATTAGTAGTCCAAAGGATACTCGATCACTTTGGAGTTGCTAAGAGGAAAGAAACACATGTTGCTGATGGAAAGATTGATATTAAATAAGAGAAGTCAAGGAAAAGGAAAGCTGAGAAAACTGAGACTGAACTCAAGAAAAAGAAAAGCAGGAAATCAAAAGAACCTGCAACTGGAGATGACGTGTTAGCACAAATTGAAGACTTGAAGAAAAGAAGAAAGCAGTTGGAAGAAACTGGAAAAGGCGTAACTGAGAAATCAATAGAAATGTCATCAACTCAAGAAGCTAGAACTAAAGTTGCTGACAGATCAGCACCAGAAGTGCAAACTGAAATTCATCTCACCGAATCCATTCCAATTTCGGTAACTGAGGTTTTACCAACTCAAGAAGAAGCTATGCATTCACAAGGAATGAAAATAATGGAAGAAACTGAATTTATCAACGTAAAAGCATTGTTGAAACCAACTTGCGAAAGAAGTCAGTAACTTTCGGGAGGCAGACCACAGAAGGCGATCCCGATAATGAAGAGTCAGATAGTGATGAAAGACTGATTGATGAAACAACATTGAACATGCTTATGTTGCTTTCAAAGTCTAGGGCTACTCCTCAAGAATCTGTACCCAGCTTGGAACAAGAGGAAACTGCCAAAGAATTTCCATGCCAGCTCCTCAAACTAAAGAAAAGGAAGCTGAAGTAACAACAGAATCAACCAAGTTTATTCTAATGGATGAACAAGTTCATGAAGCTGAACCCACTGGACACACAATGAAAGAAGTTCCAATTGTTGAATTGGAACCTGAGTAAAGTGAAAAACAAGCCGTTGAAGAAGATGCAAGTGAAAAAGTTTTGCAAACTGAGCCAATAATCTCGACCGACATTGTAAAAGGGACATCGGTTGCTCCAATTACTGTGAGGAGAAGCCAATGAGACCAAATCTTGTGCAAAGCGATGATCCCATGCAAATTGAAGTTCTACTCAAGGAGAAGATCATGAGATCACAAGAGATTCTGAGAGAGAAGACACCCTCACGCCATTCAAATCTCCATCGCTCATCTGAGAACTATTGAAAGCTGATTATGAACGATTGCAAAGATACGAACTTGGAAGTTTAGCTCTATAAATGATCAAAGTCGAGATGCGAAATGGAGATCATTGAGAAATGGGTATTCGATCTATACAACATTACAAGCTTAATGGAGATAATCAATACCGAAGAATTCCTAAATCAAGGGTATCGTTAATCGAAACAACTATTGGAAGGAAGCCATAGCGGTGGAAGCTCTAAGAAAAATGTTGATGATGATTTTGAGGAAGATCGACCTACAAAGGGATTCTTGCCTCTATACAAGAAAATGAAAGCGCAATGTGAGCGAAATACTAATGAAGACTCAAGTAGTTACGGTGGATGCGGTGGAAGTTCAAGTTCGAAAACTTATCTTGAAACTCAGTCGGACAAAGAAGCAGAAGGAGGTTACCAGTCTCCCAGCGATAAATCCACACTTGAAATAGCAAGAACATTGGCAGACATACCTGGAGAAGAATCAGATGATGAACTGGAAGTACATTTGTCACCTGCAAAAGTTATTGGTTCATCAAAATTGGAGGAAACTGAGAAACAGCCGGAAGAGAAAAGACAATCAGCTGAATGTAGAGAGAAATTGAAGGAAATCGTTCTCTCACCTCTAAAGCAAACTAATTTAATGAGATCTTTGAAACAAGCAAGTCAAAGGAACAACAAGAAAGAAGTTCACAAGATGTTCTACTCAAGTTGATCTCATTAGATATTATCACAATGAGATACTCGAATTCAAAAGGATGATATGAGCTTATTCGGAAAAGTTTTAAAATCTTTAGAAGCCAGTCAAGATGAACGATCCAAACTTGAAAAGAAGATGGATCTTGTGAATGACAATTGTCAAACTACTCTCGCTTGAGATTCGGAAAACAACCCTTTGAACATGTCACAAAGAAAAATGAAACTCAAGGCAGATGGGAAGGCATTTTCGTGAATCTAGTGGGATGAATGTTTTTAATGGAACAGGGCTTAAAGGACTCAGTTGTGGCTCAAACCATATTGGCATCAACTCAACAAACATTGAATGCTTACATCAAAAGCCTGATTAATAAAGATGATGTCAATAAGGGGGAAAGTTTGGACATCTTAAAAGTCCATGCAGCTGAAATGCCACAAGCTCTCACAAATGTTGATGATAAGTTGAGTGAACTGAAGAAAGCAAGAGGAGATTTTATTGATGATGAGATGAAACTGATTGTTAAATACTCAGAACCAACTGACAAAAGAGTTGGTTTGGATTCTCGTCTCTACAATTTATTCAAGGACTTACCAGAGAAAGAAGGAGTATCAAAAGAAGAATCTCTTGAAACATTTCTACACATGCGAGAAGATACTTGTGTACTATTGGAATAAATGAAGAAATGGGAAGCGAGATGGTACTTTAGATAAAGCAGAGAGAAAGTTGAAAAGGTGAACTCGAATTCATTCAAACTCTATCGAGAAACGACCACCAATGAAAGACTCGGGACATCGGTCTTCACATTTGCAGCTCTATTCAAAAGTAAATTTTTCAAGAAAAACAATTTATCTCAGTCTTGGAACATTTGGGCAAGCATTCATGGAATTGAACATTCAGCCACGAATGAGGAAATGAGAATTGTTGTAGAGAACTATGATAATCAACCAGGACATTAAAATTAGTTGTTTTACTTATGTTGTATTCTAACCTTGTAACTCAGCTATCAAATAAAGTTTGATTTTTCGAGTTCATGGTGTTGCTTATTATATTTTATCTTTTATCTTTTGCATTGCTTTTAAGGAGAGGTATTGACATCATCAAAAATGGGGAAATTGTTGGAAATAAAATTTATGTTTTGATGATGATTCATTACTTAGTTTGTTAATTGTTCTTAACCCCATTGATGAAGTGTTATAACTCATTTGTTATAGTGCAAAGAAAAAGATGTCTAGATACCAATGTATAGGATTTATTAAAGCGATATTTGTATAAGTTAAATCAGACAAAGCAATTGTAATAGTTCTTGACCGGAGCGAGAAATGAAGAAAACCGACATTTTGACTAGCCGAGACTCTACGCCGACAATAGAGAGCACACCAATGAAGATTGAAGAAGATAAGTTTTTGCCGAGAGTTCTGAGACTCGGTTGGCTTATCTAGAAGATTGAAGAACCGAGGACACTGACTCGATTATTGAAGAATGAAGAAGCGAGGCTCAAACTCGATTATGAAGATTATAAGTCGAGAGATCAGAAAGTTGGACTTGAGCAAGATTGTGATGACTGAATCGACTTTATGGATCTTGTATGAAGACCTAAGAATCATAAGGACAATGAATTCTTAGATGATAAATGTATCATGGTGTACTACGATTAAGTCAATTATAATCGGATGAAAAGCCGATCTCGATATTTGAAGAAGAATAAAATCTCGATTAATGCTCCAAGTCGATGGAGATCTTGACAAGTAATAAACTCGAGATAAAGCCCGACAAGGAAACTCGATTTTACAAGTTAGTCATCCAACAAAGCTGGAAGTACAATCGAGCGTTGTAAAGAAAGAAATCTCATTGGATGAGTCAACGACACACGAGAGAATAAATCGAGAAAATATAGCCGTTACGAAGCAGGATGAATGTTGAATGAACCCCTATAAATAGATTACCTCCACAACATCAAAGGGTATGCAGGTATATGATAAAAAGCAAGAAAATTCATAAAAAAGGATCAAATTAAGGGGGAAAGCCAAATTCAAAAGAATACCTGCTAAATACTTAATTGTAAGATCAAGAAAATTTCTTCAAAGTGTTCAAGCATATTCAGGCAGATTCAAGATCTAACATTTGAAGAAATACAGAGCCGTGCTTAAATTAATTATCCAGAAGAAAACCTCAAATCACAGTTGAATCATAGTCATTGATTCAAAGTCTCAACTTTGATCTTATCAAAGGTTTAGACTGTGAAACACCAAGAAGGTGTGAAGGACAGTTGAGTGCGGTCAGGAAGACTGTGTTTGTGATGAGATGGTGAAGAGGCAATTCTACCCTCCAAGGACCAGTGGTTCAAACAATTGAAGAGCAGCAATCCTACCTGTTCTACAAGTGTTTAGATAGTGAAGCTGTGGAATAGCCAAGGACTATCAGTTTAGGACTTTTTGTGGCTGGGCCATCTCAAAGAAGTTCTAGTGGAATTTTCCTCCATCACAGGGAAGAGAGGGCGTCTGAGATTACACCACCTGGAACCTCTATAATTCATGTCTATTTACTTTATGCATTCATTTATTTCCTTATAATGGTTTGCATATCGAAATTATAGTTATTAGTAGTTAAAGGCTAATTTTATATCCGCTGCCAGTTAACGAGACTAAATATAAGTCAGTAATAACTTATATTCAGTTGAGCTAACTGAACTCCACACAAGTTAAAGGGACAGGAACAAAACTGAAGATCAGTTTAAGTTTCAGAGAAACTCAGTTCCTGGGACTTTTCCAGCTCAGGATTAGTTTTTGGTGACAAGTTTATTCACCCCCCCTCTAAACTTGTGTTAGCCTTTCCAAGGGACCAACAGTGTCTTTCAAATATTTCAAAGTTCTTTTCACAACTGTAAGATGGCTTTCCTTTGGTCTTGACTGAAATATTGCACATACACCGACAGTAAAAGATATGTCTGGCCTACTTGCTGTAAGATAGAGTAAGCTTCCAATCATCCTTCTGTAGAGTGTTTGATCAACATCTTTACCTTCTTTGTCTTCATCTAATCGATGTTGGTCCCCATTGGTGTAGAAATTCCAAAGAGATTTCTCCATACCAAACTTTTTGATAAGTTCTCTTGTATATTTGGTTTGGTGAATGAAAATTCCATCGGCTAATTTTTGAACTTGCAATCCTAGGAAATAATTTAATTCTCCCATCATACTCATTTGAAATTTTCTTTTCATCAAACTTGCAAATTTCTCACATAGCTGTTCATTTTCTGATCCAAAGATGATATCATCAACATAAATTTGAACAAGTAGAGTATCTTCTCCATTCTTCATCCTGAATAAGGTTTTGTCGATTGTTCCTTTGATAAATCCATTATCTACTAGAAATTGAGATAGAGTTTCGTACCAAGCTCTTGGTGCTTGTTTAAATCCATAAAGAGCTTTCCTTAGTCTGAAAACTTTATCTGCTTGATCTTTGATTTCAAATCCGGGTGGTTGTTGAACATACACTTCTTCTTCAAGAATTCCATTTAGAAACGCACTTTTAACATCCATCTGATAAACTTTGAATTTCTTGTGAGCTGCATAGGCAAGAAATAGTCTGATTGCTTCTAGTCTTGCAAATGGTGCGTAAGTTTCATCAAAGTCTATGCCTTCTGCTTGAGAGTATCCTTTGGCTACTAGTCTGGCTTTGTTTCTGATGACATTCCCATCTTCATTAAGTTTATTTCTGAAAACCCATTTGGTTCCAATGATATTGACATGAACTGGTTTATCTACCAATTCCCATACTTGATTCCTCTCAAATTCATTGAGTTCTTCTTGCATAGCTAATATCCAGTCTGGATCTTTCAAAGCTTCTTCAATTTCCTTAGGTTCTGATTGAGATAGAAAGCATGCAATCATTGCATCTAGTTGATGTCTTGTTCGAATTCCAGCTTGAGTATCACCAATAACTTGTTCTTCAGGATGATCTCTCATCCATTGATGTTAGTGAGTTTGTATCAACTGATTTGCATTTTGTTCAACTGATTCTCCAAAAACTGGTTCTTGAATTTGTTCAACAGAATCTGATTGAGGTTGTTCAAATTGTTGAGTAGTTAGAAACTGAGGCTGATCTTGATCTGAACATTATGAAATTTGTAGTCTTCCAACATCAACTGAAACAGGTTCTGGTGTGATTGGTGACTGAGACTGAGAAACTGGTTCTAGTCGGTCTTCAGTTGTTTCACCAGGAAAATTTGGTTCATCAAATACTAGATGTATTGATTCTTCATGCTTGAGTGTCCTTTTATTCAAGATCTTGTAAATGCTTTCTTCGACACTTGAATATCCTAGGAAAATTCCTTCATCAGCTTTGGGTTGAAAAACGTGAAGTTGATCTTTTCCATTATTGTGTATGAAACATTTGCTTCCAAATGCATGAAAATATGAAGCATTTGGTTTTCTTCCATTCCAAATTTCATAAGGAGTCTTCTAATGTCTCTTGTTCATGAGAGCTCTGTTCTGAGTGTAACAAGCTGTGTTTACTGCTTCTGCCCAATATCTTTCAGGTAGTTTAGCTTCACAAATCATAGTCCTCCCGGCTTCTTTGAGTGTTCTGTTTCTTCTTTCAGCTACACCATTTTGTTGGGGTGTTCCTGTGGCAGCAAGTTGGTGTAAGACACCATTTTCTTCACAATATTCAATAATCACACTGTTGAGGAATTCAGTTCCTTTATCAGATCTTATCTTCACAACTGAAACTCCTTTCTAATTCTGAAGTCTCTTGAGAAGTTCTGTGAGCTTTTGCTTGGTTTCACTTTTCTTGGTTAGAAAGATTACCCAAGTATATCTTGAAAAATCATCTACTTCTTTCCACTGATACTAATTGGTGTAATAGGTCCAAATAAATCCATATGTAGCATTTCTAGATGTCTGGTTGTTGAATGCTGAGACTTAGTCTTGAAACTCGCTTTTGTTTGTTTTCCTTGTTGACATGCATCACATAAGTTGTCCTTCTTATATGATATCTCTGGTAGTCCATTGACTAGCTGCTTCTTAACAAGTGTATTGATGTCATCAAAATTGAGATGACTCAGTTTCTTGTGCCATAGCCAACTGATTTCTGATTTGGTATGCACGAGCAAACAAGTTTCAGCGACGGCAGTTGTCCAATCTACCACATACATGTTTTCCTTCCTTCTTCCGGCTAGGACAACTTGATAAGCTGATTCGCTGATGACAACGCAGAATTCTTTATCAAAAGTAACTTTGTATCCCATATCACAAATTGACTTGTGCTGAGTAGATTGTAGTGTAGTCCTTCTACATAGGATACATTCTTGATTGTAAGTCCATTTCTGATTAAGGTGCCAAAGCCTCTGGTGTAACCCGGTTTATCTTTACTTCCAAAATTGACTTTTGGTCCATTCTTTGCAATGAAATTACTGAGACAGTCCTTGCTCTTTGTCATGTGTCTAGAGCAACCACTGTCAAAGTACCATATATCCTGCAATGAAAATTAGAAATTTTTAGGTACCCTACTCAGTTTGGGTCCATGAGGGTCAGTTGTCAGTACAACTCTGGGAATATATCCTTTTGGAATTCTTCGGATATTGTTGCACTTGTTTTCACATATGTAAGCCACACTCCCATAGCATCTATGTTTGGGTATGTCTTATTTATATAATTTCTCGAGATCTTGATGAAATTTGTTTCCATGTTGATTTTACATTATTAAATTTGGAGTGATGACCATCATTCCTACATCGAGGTCCGGATTGACCTTTGTCTTGTGACTTATCTTGAAGGCGAGATTAGTCCTCTCCTGAGTTTTGGACTGAAACTTGTGATAAGTTTTCGGTCTGGAATGATTGTCATTATCAGTTTTAATAACAAATTCAGTAAAATTCCAATCATCATCAGTGGGATATAACCTTCCTTACCCCTTAATGTGTGAATCTTTGAATGATTGACATTCTTGGATTTGTTTTGATTGTTATTTTTCTGGTTCCTGAATTCATTGGTTTTTGTGGATCTGGCAGGTGATTTGCCGTGTCGGTTTCCATTGAGTACAGCTGATCTACCATTTGATTTAGCTTTGTAGGTAGATCTGATTGTCTTCTTAGAAAACTAATTTATCTGTGTGATAATGGCTTTCTTGGTTCGACAATTTTTCGATTTGTGGAAGTTGCCCAACTACAAACTTAATACCAGTTTTGGTACTCAGCCCAGCGGCTTTGCTAGTTCCATTCTTTGAAGATTGTTGTGTATCAAATCCTAACCCAGTTTTGTCTCCATATGGTTTTCCTGATTTGAATCCAGTAATTGAACTTGATTGAGCAAACGATTCGATTCTTTGCTAGCGTCTGATGGGCGATGTTGAATCTTTTCTTTATCGATTTTAGTCGGTTTCAACATTTTTAGTTCAGACTTCAATCTTTCAACTTCAAGAATTAGACTTTCTTTCGGCTTTGATTGATTCATAACCAGCTTGAATGGTTGCTAGGTGATTCATCAATTCGTCAAGAGTTTCTTCTAATTCTAGATTTTTGGATTGGAGTCGTGATCGAAGAACATGCATTCATCATGGAAACTGAAATGTGAAGAGTATTTAGAGTTTGATTCACATACCTCATTTAGATCTTCCATGTGTGCCATTAAAGGCGTGTCGTCTCGATAATCTTTCGATGATCGGCTTCATAATCTGATTCATCTCCAAGCAAGGAGTGCTCTTCTACCAACTCTTCTTGGTGGTGTCTTCTTGATCGATTCTCGGACATTCACTTTATAATGTCCTGGTTTCTTGTAGTTGAAACAGAGGTATTCATCATCCTTTCTTTTCTCAGGAGTCCTTTTGATGAACTTTTGAGTGACTGGGTGTCCACTTTTCATTCTTCGAATTCTGTTCATCATTAGAGCCATTTGTTCTTTCATTTCATCCAAATCATGAAGATTGTTGGATGAGTTTTCTTGAGTCTCATTTGATCTTCTTTGCAAGTCTTTGTGGTCTTTGGTTCTTCAGAGCTTTGATTATTGCAGCTGTGGTTGTGAAATCTTCACTGAATTCATAAGCTTTTAGATCTGAAAAGATCTTGAATGAATCTTCAACATCCAGTCTCCTTGATTCTTCCATAGCAGTGACCTTCATTTTCCAGCACATTGGTAATGCCTTCAATATTTTAGTGTTGATGAATTTCTTTGAGTATTCAATCTTAAGTAGATCTAGTTCATCCATGATAGCACTGAATCTTGTCTCCATTTGGTCAATGGTTTCTTTAGATTTCATCTTGAAATTCTCAAACTTTTGTTTTGCAACGGAAATTTTATTTTCCTTGATTGAATCTGTTCCTTCACAAACTAACTGAAGTTTGTCCCACATTTCTTTGGCAGTTGTGCATTCTTTCACCTTCAAGTACATGTTGCTGTCAAGGGTTCTGAGGATAAAGTCCATGGCAACATTGTTGAGATTGTTTCGCTTGCGATCATCACTAGTCCATTCAGATTTGGGTTTTGGAACTCGAACTTGTCTTTCACCTTCAGTTTGCATGTGGGTGATCTGGATTGGTCCATCAGTGAGTACATCCATCATTTCATCATGAGTAGCTGCTAGAAATGCCTGCATACGACGTTTGTATTCGTCAAATCTGTCCATGTTGCATATAAGCATTTGTCTTGCATATTGATTGTTATCCATTGTGAGTGAGTGAAGACTAACAGTAGATTAATTGAAAACTGAGCTTTCAAATAAGAACAACTAGAGGAGATAATGAGCAAATGATATCTTGTTAAAGAAACACCGCTCCGATACCAATTGTTGGTCCTTGGAAAGGTGACACAAGTTTAGAGGGGGTGAATAAACTTGTCACCAAAAACTAAATTTAAAAGCAGATTAAGGTTCGAGATAAAACTTGTGTGGAGTTGAGTGACAAAGTGAGATTAAGTCAAAGCGACTTAAGTCAAACTGAGTCAAATCAAAGCGGATATGATTTTAGCCTTTTATTGATCTTGTTATTCATTGTGAAAAGAGTGTTGTGGAACTGAATTATGGTGAATATCGATTGTGGATTTGTGAGATGTATAACAATCAAGTATCACAATGCTTGTAAGTAAATGCTAAATAAATAAGTAAATGCGTAAAGTAAATAAGGCGGATGTTATAGAGGTTCAGGTGGTGTAATCCTCAGACGCCCTCTCTTCCCACTGTGGTGCGGAGGAAAATTCCACTAGAACTTCTTGAGGTGAAGCTGTTACAAAAAGTCCTAAACAATAGTCCTTGGCTAATCCCTAGCTTCACTATCTAAACAATTGTAGAACATGTAGAATTCTTTGCTCTTCAAATGCTTGAACCACTTTGGTCCTTAGAGGTAGGATTGCCTCTTCACCGACTACCACCACAAACACAGTCTACCCGACTGCTTGTCACAATCGCCCTTGGCGAAACCTTCCTGGTTTGCTTCACAGTCTAAAACCTTTGAATTAGAATCAAAGTTGGGTTGAGAATCAATAAGTTGATTCTTGTTTGTGGTTCTTCAGAGTGTTGAATTCTTGATAAATTCTTTGTAGCTTGAACACTTGAAGAAATACTAGATATGATCTTGTTATAGTTCAGAGATGATAGCAATTCAAATAAAGTGCACAAATTGCTTGTTGATTCTTGTATATGCTCTATTCTCTGTATCTTTGTTGTTTGTGCAAAGTCTTCTATTTATGGTGTGAAGTCCAACGTTCATCTGGCTTCGATTTGAATTGTATCAACGTATATCTTGCAACGGCTATATTTTCTGACCGTTCCTGCTATGTCAGTAACTTATCCAATGAAATTGCTTTCTTTACAACGTTCGATTGTACTTTCAGTTTGTTGGATGGCTGACTTATAAAAGTGAGTTTCCTTATCAGTTTTATACTGAGTTTTTCATTTGTCAATTTCCTAACTGACTTGGAGCATTAACTGAGATTTTATTCTTCTTAAAAAATCAGTACTCCAGTTTTCATCTGATTATAATTGACTTAATCAGAGTACACCATGATACATTTATCATCTAAGAATTCATTGTCCTTATGATTCTTAGGTCTTCATACAAGATCCATATAGTCGATTCAGTCACCACAATCTTGCTCGAAGTCCAACTTTACTGATCCCGACTTGTAATCTTCATAAGCGAGTTTGAGCCTCGATTCTTCATTCTTCAATAAGCGAGTCTGTGTCCCTCGGTTCTTGATCTTCTAGATAAGCCAATGAGTCTGTAACTCTCGTGAACTTACCTTCTTGAGTTTCAAGTAGGTGTATTCTGAGTCAGTTTGCTTGTCTTGATGATTTCCAGTTTTATAATTGATTTCCAGTTTTCAGTTTTACGACACATTATCAATTACGATTGCTTGTGCGATGTAACTTATACAAATATCAGACCCTAATAAAACTTATAGTTTCAATTCTATACATCTTTTAGCTTTCCACTATAACAGCTGGCTTCAGCACTTCATCATTGGGGTTAAGATAATATTATAACAAATAAGATGAATTATCATCAAAACATAAATTTTATTTACAACAAGTCAAAATAAAGTTGCCCAAATAATATTACTCAATTGCTTAATAGGATACTCAGTAGGTAGTTCTCAGCCTCAAACGAAACATGATTTTAATGAAGATTCAATAGTTACTGAAAAAAAGGAGAAGGCCTTAGACCTATTTTCTCCAAGGAAGATTAAATTCAAAGGAAATAAGCAGTCCGAAATCTCTCCATGACTCCTCTACGAGCAAGTCTCTGGATCGCCGGCTTGGTAATCCCAGAATGTTGTCGCGGAGAACCTTCCGTGTGTCTCTTTTCTCCGCCTTTGCCCAATCCTATGCCTCCTTTCCACAACAACGACATTTTTTGCAGAGGGAAATTGAGATTTGAATTCGTAAAAACTGAAGTGTTGGAGGAAATTGAATTTTGAAGGAGGAGAATTGGGGATTTGGTGGCTATTGCAGGTGATGTGCAAAGAAGTAAAGGTTTGTTTTTATGGGAAGGGTAAAATTGTCTCATCACTCTAATTTTTGTCCTTATTGTCTTATGCAATTATGATTGTCCTTAATGGCTGTTGAAAATGTAACTGTGTCCTTATGGCCTTTTTTCCCTTTAATTTATTGGACAAAGGTGATGTGTTACATTTTTTTTATGTCTACAAAAGGTTCTGGGACCATCAATTTTTCTAAAGCATTGAAATTGCCGCTGTAACGCCCCGTTCCCGGACACCGAGTCCTTATCCTGAAACGAAACGCTCGGCATGTATAATATTAAATAAATCTAATATTACACGTAAGCCTCTACTACGTCGTATCGAGTTCAGCAAAACGGAAGCTCAAAAGACTCGGCAAAACATCATAAATGCTACTAAGAATAGAAATCGACATACTACAGATAGAAATGTAACATTTATTACATTGAAAAACCAAACGAAACGTAACAACGTACGAAATTCTATGAAAGCAAGTACTAAAGAAAATTACAAGAAATTCCCCAACGACAACAAGTCTAGCGAATATAAATATAAATAAATAAAGCCTTCAACAAGCGTCCCCTAAGCGTCGTCATCAAAGTCCTCTCTCGAATCGCGGGATTACTGTTCTTCTTCTCTCCCCCAAACACATAAATAAACATGCATTTGAGGTAAGTATATTGTACATAGTAAGAAGTAGAAGCTACATTTTAATTAAGGCTCTTTAGCAAGTTTATTATTCTAATTATCTTTATGAGACCGACTCAATCTAGGGTTCACTTCATGTCCATCAACATGTCATGACTAACTATTTCTAACTTAGCTTATCTTTGTTACATCCGCATTCAAGGACACTTCGCATGGTGCTGCCCACCACGAGACATCTGGGTGCAACCTATTGGTGGATCTCACCAATAGCCACGGGCTAGTCCCGATAGTATACACGTTCGGCGAAGTCCCTCCGTACTTGGGGTCCTATGAACCTACGGAGTTATTCAATTGTAAAGTCCGTCTGCTCCTGGTGCCCTCTAATGGCCAGCAAAGGTATTCACCTGTGAAGTCCCTCTACTCCTAGTGCCCTTGGGCCAGCAGAGTTATCCACAACAAGTACCCTCTACTCCTGGTGCCTCTAGAAAGGCCAGCAAGTTTACTCGCCCTATCCGAAGGCCTACACATTGCGATATAGTCTTGTGTCTTACCAAGGATGACATGATGTTTAATCTTATTACTATGCAAGTATGTAATTATTAATGGTTATTAACTAGCCACCTAAGTGTTTTCAAGTAAGCTCCCTCACAAACTCAACTCTCTTTCCTAGACCACTAGACACGGACAAGGCCTAGCAATTACCCAGACATTGATGATTACTAATTCATCAAAGCACAAGCCCTATCATGCCCTTCCGACGGATCCGAACTTCAACTCCCTTTAAGAGTACATTCGGTGTTTTAACTGAACGAATCAGAAGTTGAATCGAAGCTTCTTCATGTTTAATTAATGTTAACATATTATGGTTAAGGGTTTAAAACAATAATAACATGATTTTGAAGCCCGAAACCAAGCTGAAAAGATAAAACAGTAAAAACTAGGCAAAACAGGTCAAACGCCCGTTTGACATCCTATGGATGCCCGTTTGGCCTTGAACGCCCATCCACTAAACCCCATACGCCCGTCCGTAAAAAACAGCTACATCCTGAATCAACTTTCTGACCTCAAACACCCGTCTGCCTTGTGCAGACGCCCGTCTGAGCTCTAGGGTCACGAACGCCCATTTGCCTAATGCAAACGCCCGTCCACCTAGGTTTTCCCCAAAACGCTAAATCTTAAAAACGCGATTTCTGATCCGTTTCTAACCTAATTGACATCGATTTCAACTCAGAAAAACGTTGAAAGCATATCTAAACATCTATGATCCTTTGATAAATGAAAAAGCACAATTTTCTTACATCTACGCATCATAAAACGCGATCTATAACGATAATTGAAATTGTAGGAAGAGCTTCTTACCTTATAAGCAAGCTAATCCAAGCCAAAACCCAGAAAGACTGCAGCAAACGAACACCTTTTGCAGAGAAACCTTGGGAAAAGCTCCAACTTTCTGATATTGAATCGACACTCTCTTTACGACGATTCCGATGTCCTATTCTGATCTGAAAACCGTTAAGATCCGACTTAGAAAACGGAAGAAATCTCTCAGCCCTAGCTTGGCTCTCACACGCAGAAGATGAATTGGAGGTGGAAAATCTGATATGAATAATTAGGGAAAACTGTTTGGGGTTTGTTTTCCTTAAATAGGAAAATCCCAATAATTAACCTAATCCCTTATTTTCCTTAATTACCCTTTTTCCTTAAAATTAGATTTCCTTAAAATATATATATATATATATATATATATATATATATATATATATTCCAAAAATATATATATTTATCTTATTTTAACTCCAATAAAAGAAGTCAGAATAATAATATTTTGTTTTCGCAAAATGACACGTCTGCCCTTTCCTGAAAATCGGAATATTACAGCAGCGAAAAAAATGAAGTTCCTGATGGAACCTACCGTTTGCGGAGAAGTCAAAACCTGTAGTTTTTCATCGTGGATTGGACAGGATTCATTTGGCCATATATTAGGATTGTGTGTTCATGGATAGTGAAGAGAAATTAAAAAGGGTTGTAACTGAAGGTTTTGAAATGATGATTAATAGAAGCGGTAAAGAGGATGAAGAATGCTACTAACATGGAAGTTTTATGGTGAAGAATTGGATGTGTAAAGTGCAAGGAAATGGGGACGGCAATATAAAGAATGAAGGTGATGGCTTCTTATATATATATATATATATATATATATATATATATATATATATATATATATATATATATATATTATTGAGGAATGTATGATAATGTGATTACAATCTATTAATATGCATAATATGTACTACAAAACAAAGACCTTTCAAAACTTATTGTAATGCTAGCAACTAAAATTGTTCTATTTAATATTAGTATTTGTTTCCGGCGTCAGATAGAATAAAAAATAGACAACACAACATGTCCAAAAGTTATACTGATGCCAATAAATGTGGTTATATTTTCACTTTAAGCGTTGCACGGGAGAACGTATATTTTAAAGGAAGAAATTTTTTGAAGGATGAAAAAAAGATTTTATCGGCATGTTTTTTACACGGGAAGTAAATTAAATAGAATAAAATAATAGATGCAAAATGGAATAAATTAGGTGTATTACTGCGTTTGGAATATGCAAGATTGGAATGAAACAAATTATATAATAGATGACACAATGAGTGATGAGTAGAGCATGGTAGTGAATTAAGGTTGACTGGAGTAGGGTATGGTATGGTTCATAAAGTAAGCTATAGGCGAAGGGGTGGGGTAGTCCAATGCCATACTCCACTGCACCCTACCTCTCTTCCCACCCTGCCCTACCCACCGCTACCATACCCTACCATATTTCACCATATCTTACCCTCGACATCCTACCTACCTTACCCATTACCTACTATACTCCACTATGACCCACCCATACCCTACCTTACCCTACCTTTACCTATCATACCACCCTGCCTTACCCACCACCCCACCCTTCTCTACCTTACCCAACCCACCACTCCACCGTACCCTACTTACCACCCAACCCTACCCTACCCTATCCACCATTCCACTTTGCCCTATATTACCTACCACACCACCCTACCTTACCTTACCCACTACCCCAAACTATCCTACCCTACTTTACTTTACCATACCCTACCCACCCTTACCCTACCCTAACCACCATTCCTATCTACCCTATCTTACCTACCACACCACTCAACTTTACCTTACCGACTACCCCGACCTACCCTACCCCAACCTACCCTATCTTAACCTACCCTACCCTACCAACCATACCTTACCCACCACTTCATCCTACCTACCTTACTACCTTTCCCACCACGTCATCATACCCTACCTTACCCACCACCCCATCTTATCCAAATACGCTACCTACCTACCTTAAGCATTAAATGAGGTGGCTAATTCGTAAGAGATAATACAGTCTAAAAATATCTCGTATTATTGACATATTTGAATTTAGTTATTTTTCAAAATATAATTTAATTTCTGAAGATTTTGTATCAATGGAGAACTCTAATTTGTACGGAATGATTTTTTTCTTAACGTATTTGAATTTCTTTATGTTCCATATAATTAATTTAAAATAGTTTCAGAGGATTATTTTCTTTTGGCATATATGAATTTTTTTTTAAATGTAATTTCATGAAGAAAAGAAATTCACATTGAATGACATATTTATTTAATCTAAAAACATTCGCATTACACCGCAAACATTTGAATTAAGTTATTCTTGAAAATATGATTGATTGTATGAATATATGGCATTAAATGGAGTGGCTATTTCTTAGGGAATGACTTTAATATAAGAATATTATGAATTAATTGGCAAAAATGAAATGTTTTTTCTAATTAGGGCCGAATTTATTCAATATTTTGTTAGGAATCAACATTTTCTATAGCATGATATGCTACTCAAGTGCCATCTCCACCAAACATAAAGGCAACAAAGTGACTTTCATAAATAAACAATGAGGACACGAATACGTGAGAAGCCAATGTAGGAAGAAACATGCGTCGATATGTCTCCATACATTCCTCCCTTTTCACCCGATATGTGAGATGGCATCTTCACTCTGTGCTAATGCATGCAAAATGTCCTCAGCATAGCTGCAATGCTTAGATATCTACCCACTTCAAAAACATTCAGAAACTCACCAAAGGATGCATGATCATATTGAGTGTGTTTATGTGTTTATGTAAGTGCGTACGTGTACACTCATTCCACCTGCCCGTCCCGACACATATGCATATAAAACACACAAAAATAGCTACAGGTGGATTAATGTAAATGATGTTGTTTCCTCCCTTCATTTCCCACGTTTCCGTAAACGTGGTTTTACAATGACTTTCTTTAATCTCATCATTGGCGTATACATGGTCCATGTCATCTTGAAAATTCTGAAGAAAATAAAAATAAAAATGGTAAAATGTACTTACATACATTATTCTACCTTGTCAAACAATACTCCAAAAGACAAAGATATGTATCTTAGATCTCACCAGCTCCAAGATCAATCTCTCAATTCCAAGTTTGCTGACTTTAAAGCTGAAATCCGCAGGAATCAAAGTGGAACTTCAAATTATTTCATAAAAAATTCTAATACTACTCCTAGAGCAACCATATCCATAATCAATGTGCATAATAAAATATGACACATAACCTTTGTAAGAAGTACCAACAACACATTTAAGTTGTGAACCTCAAACCCAAATTCACTCATGTACCTTTAAGGATCCCAAATCCTAGGCTGCTTCAAACCTAGAGCAAACAATGCATTTATAAGTTGCAATGAAATGAATGAAAGAAAAAAAAAACTACATCTGTTAGGAAAAATGAACCGAGCAATAGCCCTTAACGACGGTAACACAAAATAACAAACGGAAGGAAAAAGACAAAACACCAAATTTACGTGGTTTCCGACAATATGCCGACTAGTCCACGGGCGAAAGAGAAATATTACTAAAGAGGAGGATTACAAAAGATACAACTCTCCTGACGCCTAAAAACAATATCTAAAATAGCTAAGACAATTGAGATTTTATCTCGATTGGTACACAAATTGACACCTTGGTACACAAATAAAACAAAAGCCTAATGCCTATTTTATACTCTACAAAGTCGGCAGCATCAATATAGATTGCCGATGTGGGAAAACTAAATATAACAAATGTGTGTCAAATTGGGCTTTGGCCCACTAACTAACAAATCTCCACCTTGGGACAAATGCCCAAATTCAGAAATAGTAATACTACTATTTCTCCACAAACTTCAAAAGTCTTCAAACTCTGTCAAACAAGTCCAGGAACTTAACAAATGAACGACGCTTCGTAATGTCTAAATCTGAAGGAGATGACATACAAACCATAGAAACCACCAGACCTGCAAGCTTTCATAACAACAAGAGCACCTTTAATTATCTTCAGAACTCCACCTTTAGCGGTGTACCTAAATCCAAGAGTCTCAAATGCGCCCAAAGAGATAAAAGTTTTATTCAAATCCGGAACATGTCTGACTTTCTTAAGTGTTCCGAAAACACCATCATGGGTCTTGATTCTAACCGTACCAATACCAGCAACCTTGCAACCTGCACCGTTGCCTAACGAAAAAACTCCACCTTGAACTGAATCATACGTGGAAAACCAATCCCTATTGGGACACATATGATACGTGCAACCAGAATCCAAGATCCATTCATCAGCAGGCCTTAATTTATCATCAGCAAAGAAAATATCTCCATCACTCTCATCTTCAACGAAACCGGCCTGACCAGACTCTTTACTATGCTAGCTCTTTCTTCTTTTCACGTTTTTCTTTGTTCTTAAGACGAAAGCAATCAGATTTGATATGCCCGATCTTTTTACAATAATTGCACGTCAAATCTTTATGTCTGGTATTCAAAACATAATTCTCACTATCTGCATCCTTCTTATTTGATCTGCCCGAACTACCAGCACGTCTGCCTGACTACTACTACTTCCCCCAGTTATATATTTATCAATCTGCTCTTTCAATTTTAAAATCAACTTAATTTCTTTGTAAGAAATAGTTTCCTTACCATAAAGCATCGTTTCCCTAAAATGCTTAAACGACTAGGGAAGCGAACACAATAACAACAGGGCCTGATCCTCATCATCAATCTTAGCATCTATATTACTCAAATCCATCAGCAGGGAATCAAATTTATCTAAGTGCGATAATATAGATGACCCTTCAGACATACGAAGCATATACAAACTTTGCTTTAAATAAAGCCTATTCTCAACGGTTTTCTTCATATATAAGGATTTTAATTTTTTCCACAAATCCTTAGCAGTAACCTCAGTGGCTACCTCTCTGAAAACCTCATCAGAAAGACACAAGCTGATATCTGACCTGGCCTTCTTGTCAAGATCATCAAAATCCTCATCTGACATTTTCTCTGGCTTTTTCTCCTTCCCAAGCAGCGCAATATCGAAGCCCTCCTGAATCAGCATAGCCTCCATCTTCAACTGCCACATCCCGAAGTTGACGTTTCTGTCGAATTTCTCAAAATAATACTTAGTTACCGTCATGGTGGCTCCTCGGAAAATCTCAACAAATATCTCAGCTTGTAAAACCCCAGCTCTCAAAAAAACACCTAAAAAAACCTCCAGAAATAACCTCAGCTCTGATACCAGTTTGTTAGGAAAAACGTGTTGGACAATCTTGTTCATAAACGAAATAAAATACAACTAAAATGAAATACAATAAAATCGAATTACAATTGCAAAGAAACGAAAAAGGATATATGATCCGAGCCCTGTGTTGCACACAGTTTCCTTAAGACTAATTCCTCCCCTCACCTTCGTGTGCCGTGAGCTTCAGCGGGACGTTAATCTCCCAGGATAGAACGGATAGCAATGACAGGAAGCACAACGCCTTCAATTGCTTAAGAACCTTGTAGTTTGAACTCTCAGTTTTCATGTAGAAAAGAAGTAAGAAGAAGCGATTTACGGTGTATTCTGTATTAAGAAGCCCGATCAAGAAGTGCATTTTATATAGGCTTTATCATGCGAGAGAAGAAGCGGGAACCGATGGAATACAAAGTGGAACGACCTCGGCTCGTATTGAATGTCATTACAGCAAGAAATGGAACAGGCACAGCAGCAGCAGATGCAATAAGTGTTGTCAGTTGGAAGGTCTCTGAACTTATCAGTATTCAGATCGTAAAATAAAGAGGTTACAAAACCGAACCTTCGCTGGGAGCCTTTGAATCGAGTTGTATTCGTGTCCGCAGGATGCGCGCTCGCACACAAGTTCAAGCTGAAATCCGGATGGATTTGTACCCACCCTGCGCCCGCGCGTAGAGAACAGTGTATAAAGTTGGTAATTTCTTACCACTACACTAATACAACATCATATATATGTTGGCTCTTTTCCTTCCTTCCTTCCAATGTGGGAGAAATTGGTTTCTCCAATTTTCCCTTTATTACTAACACTTTCCATTCACCACTTAGGCCCAATAGGCCCAATATGACATATCATTTAACATATCCATTTTTAACCATCATTTTCCAACAATCCCCCACATGAATGGAATAGTGTTTAAACCCTAGAAAAGGCTCTAAGAATGAAATTGAGAGTTCGGCGGTATATCAATGCATAGGATAGGTAGGGGTGACCCTTTGAACCTTCCCTTGATTAAATTTGTTTACTTTCTTGGTGACTAGTAGACGCGATGTCCTTGAACTATTCTCGCCGTTGATGTAAATGATGACATTCAACCACACTTTGCATCTACCTATCAACATAGGTTCTTGCGGTTATGTCCATTTGGCCGTGGACATCTGCTGGTTCAAAGAAGAGTTTCTAAGAATTGCGCCTCACAATTCCCTTTGAAGCGGCCCCTCTTCTCTCTTACATAGGTGATTACAGTAATTGAGAATTTTCTCAAAATATTCTTCTTACACAAATCATTAAAAGCTCTTTCGTGAGCTTATCCTCGTTCAATCTCACTGTTTCTTCATCTTAAGAATGAGCTTGAGGGTTACCCCCCCCCCCCACAGTGACTTTACTTTGGCAATTAGGTTTTCCCATTGAACCAAGATCTTGGGATCTCCAATCTACAAGGTTGGGTTTTCCTTCGCAAAAGTTTTATTCCATGGGCTTTAGTCCCATTCCTCTTGATGATTTAGCAACTACCTCTCTATTTAACCCTTTGGTTAGCGGATCCCAAGATTATCCTCTTGACTTAACATAGTCTAAGGTAATCATACCAGTTGAGAGTAGTTGTCTAATGGAATTATGTCTTCGGCGATGTTACTAGACTTACCATTATACATTATATTATGTGCTCTTCCAATCGCTTATTGACTGTCACAGTGAATACATATTCCTGGCACTGGCTTCGGCCATTGAGGAATATCCTCTAGGAATTGATGCAACCATTCTACCTCTTCTCCACATTTATCCAATGCCACAAACTCAGATTCCATTGTGGATCTGGTTATCACGGTTTGTTTGGAAGATTTCCAAGACACGGCTCCACCGCCTAGCGTGAATACAAAGCCACTTGTTGATTTTGAATCCTTTGAATCTGAAATCCAATTTGCATCAGTATATCCTTCTATAACAATTGGTTCTCTTGTATAGTGAAGGCCATACTTACGAGTATATCTTAAGTATCTCAGTAACCTCACTATATCTGTCCAATGTTCATGACTTGGATTACTAGTATATCTACTTAGCTTGCCAACAGCGTAAGCGATATCCGGTCTAGTACAACTCATTAAGTACATTAGACTTCCAATGATCCTTGCGTACTCTAATTGAGATCTGACCTCACCTTTATTTTTGAACAAAGGTTGACTTTGATCTATTGGAGTTCTAGCTTCATTTGAGTCATCTTTATTGAATTTTTCCAGGATTTTATCAATATAATTAGATTGACTCAAAATGAGACCATTAGAATTTCTTGTAATTCTAATTCCCAATATCATCTCTGCTAAACCCATATCTTTCATTTCAAATATGGCGTTTAACATATCTTTGGTAGATTTGATCATCTTATCATTACTACCAACTATCAGCATGTCATCCACATAAAGACATAAGATGACATAGCCATCTTTTGTTTCTTTCATGTAAATACATTTATCACATTCATTGGTTTTGAACCCTTTTTCAAGCATAACATGATCAAACTTTTGATGCCATTGTTTTGGTGCTTGTTTTAAGCCATATAATGACTTAACCAATTTACACACTTTCTTATCTTGTCACGGACTAGAAAAACCTCGAGTTGTTCCATGTAGATTTATTCTTCTAAATCTCCATTTAAGAAAGCGGTTTTCACATCCATTTGATGTACTTCTAAATTACATAAGCGGCTATAGCAAGTACCATCCTAATGGAAGTTATTCTAAATCCTTTGGAGAATATGTGTCAAAATAATCAAGACCTTCTTTTTGACTATATCCTTTTATTACTAGTCGGCCTTATATTTATCAATAGATCCATCAGTTTCATTTTCCTCTTAAAGATCTATTTTGATCCTAGTGGCTTACATCCGGAGGTAGATCAACTAACTCCCAAGTATGATTTTGCAATATAGAGTCTATTTCACTATTTATTGCTTCTTTCCACATTGGACCTTCAGAAGAAGTCGTCGCTTCTTTAAAGCTTTGAGGATCTGTCTCTATCATATAAATGATAAAATCTTCACCAAAAGATTTTTCAGTCCTCGACCTCTTGCTTCTTCTTGGCTCAACCTCAATTGGATCTTCTTCATTTACTTGTTCAGAAGGGTGATCCTGAACATGAACACGCTTTAATGAACTATGTTCATTTGTTTTAGCCGGAAATACATTCTCAAAGAATGATGCATTTCTCGATTCCATTATCGTATTTTTATGTATTTCGTGATTATCGACTTATACACAAGAAATCGATAAAGCACTCTTTGTTGTGTGCATATCCAATGAATATACAATCAACAGCTTTTGATCCTATCTTTACTACTTTAGGTGTAGTATCGAGCACCTTTGCAAGGCACCCCACACTTTCAAGTATTTGTAAGAAGGTGGTTTACCTTTCCACATTCATAGGAGTTTTCTCTTGTTTCTTTCGGGGTATCTTATTTAAAAGATAATTGCTAGAAAGGACGACTTCCCCCACAAGTTTTGTGATACTCCTGAACTCAACAACATTGAATTCATCATTTCTTTCAATGTTCGATTTTTCCTTTCAGCAACTCCGTTCGATTGTGGTGACCATGGCACGGTTATTTCATGAATAATCCCATGTTCGGCACAAAAATCACTTAGTGGTGCCAAATATTCACCACCTCTATCGCTTCGGAGTATTTTGATCTTTTTTCCATGTTGATTCTCAACTTCTTTTACGAATAGAATAAATTTATCTATCGCTTCATGTTTTCCTTTTAACAAGTATACATAGCAATATTTAGTGCAGTCATCGATAAAGGTAATAAAATAATTATTTCCGCCTCTCGATGGCACAATTTTAAGATCACACACGTCGCTATGTATTAGTTCGAGTGGTTGCGTGTTTCTTTCAACATTTTGAAAGGACGCTCTTGTTAATTTCGCTTCAACACAAGTTTCACACTTATGTTCTTTATCAATTTCGAATTTGGGGATATATTTAAGACTTATTAATCTACGCAAGGAATCGTAATTAACATGTCCTAGTCTACCATGCCATAAGGAAGGTGACTCAACCAAGTAAGCAGAACCAGCAATATTATTATTGATATTGTTCGGCCTAACAGGCATTACATTCAGCTTGACCATGCCATTACATGCATACCCCTTACCGACATACATACCACTCTTAGTTAAAGTAAACTTGTCGGACTCTAAAACAAGACGGAAGCCATTCTTATTCAACAGCACTCCAGACACCAGATTCTTGCGCATATCCGGGACATATAGCACATTCTTCAGAGTTAGATGCTTGCCAGAAGTCATCTTCAGAATCACTTCTCATTTTCCAGCTATAGCAGAAGTAGCCGAGTTTCCCATGAACAAAGTCTCATTGCCTTGAACTGACTCGAACTTAGTAAACACTTCCCTGTCAGAGCATATGTGCCTTGTAGCTCCTGTGTCTACCCACCATTCTCTAGGATTTGAATCCACCATGTTCACTTCAGACACGACAGCACAAAGATCAATCTCTTCCATGCCTTGAACAATATTTGCATCTGAAACCTTCTTCTTTGGTAGCTTGCAATCAGTAGATTTGTGACCAATCTTGTCACAATTGAAACATTTCCCTTGGAACTTAGGTTTTTCAATGCCACCTTTCGGTCCCAATTTAGCTTTTGGTCCCGTTTTTTTATTTCTTAACAAACTTGTTCTTTTTCGAGCTTTGGCCATGTTCTACCATGTCGGCCCTTGCAAGATTCTGAGAGTAATTTCCTCTTTTATCAGACTTCTTATTGTCATCTTCAATACGAAGCCTAACAACAAGATCTTCCATCCTCATTTCCTTTCGCTTATGCTTAAGGTAATTCTTGAAATCTTTCCACGCATTTGGTAATTTCTCAATAACACAAGCGACTTGGAAAGTTTCACTAAGCTCCATCTTTTCACTTGAATCTCGTGAAGAATCAATCAAATTCTTCCACTTGTTCCATGAGTGGTCTAGAGTCCACCATCTTGTACTCCAAGAACACATCAACGACAAATTTCTTTGTACCTGCATCTTCGGTTCTATACTTTTTATCTAGTGCCTCCCACAATTCTTTTGCACTCTTTTTATCACAATAAACATCATACAATGAGTCACATAAACAATTCATTACATAATATCTGCACAAATAATCACATTGTTTCCATTCCTCCATGGCAAACAGAAAATCTTGATTCGGCTCTCCTTCCGCTTCCGGTGTTGGTGGATCATCGGTTAGGAATTTAGCCATACGCAAAGTTGTGAGATAGAACATCATCTTTTGTTGCCATCTCTTAAAATTCAAGCCATTGAATTTTTCCAACCCTCTCATCTTTGATTCATAGGAGCAGCGACACCTCGATTTGGCACATCTTTGGACCAAAGCTTGAGTCCGATCATCGACCCCTTTTGTCCATTTGGTTGCCATTTCAAATTTAACACACAAGGATTAAATTTCCTTTCAACAATTTATAGAACAATTTTTAATTGAACTATACTCAATTCAACAAAAGATTCGTTTAGAACTCGTTTTATTGAACCACTGTCGTTTTAAACCCAAAACAACTTGGTTTTAATGAAACAGCTCGTTTTTAATAATCAGCTCATTTTTCAATAAAACAGCTCGTTTAATAATAACACAGCTCATTTTTAAGCAGTTCGTTTAAAATTCAGCTCGTTTAACAAACTAAACAGCTTGTTTAAAAATCCAGCTCGTTTAATAAACAAGTATTGACCAACTTGTTTATAATTGACTTGATTCAACCAAAGCAAATTCGTTTTTTTACGGCTCGATTCGCTTTCTTCAATTCTAAAATCGAATCTTTTCAAACTCGTTTCAAATACAGAATGTAGGAATTCAGTTTGATGAATCTCGAAGCTGTTCACAAGAAGAACTTGTTCGATCCGACACAGTTATACAAACTGTTCGTTCTTAATTTCCTCTCGTTAATGAACAAGAAATATCAAGAATTAGTCTTAAGATTGTTGGAAAATCTTGTTCATAAACGAAATAAAATACAACTAAAATGAAATACAATAAAATCGAATTACAATTGCAAAGAAATGAAAAAGGATATATGATCCGAGCCCTGTGTTGCACACAGTTTCCTTAAGACTAATTCGTCCCCTCACCTTCGTGTGCCGTGAGCTTCAGCGGGACGTTAATCTCCCAGGATAGAACGGATAGCAATGACAGGAAGCACAACGCCTTCAATTGCTTAAGAACCTTGTAGTTTGAACTCTCAGTTTTCATGTAGAAAAGAAGTAAGAAGAAGCAGATTGCTGGTGTATTCCTGTATTAAGAACTGATCAAGAAGTCTGTTTATATAGGCTTTATCATGCAGAGAAGAGCTAGGAACTGATGGAATACGAAGTGGAACAGCCTCAGCTCGTATTGAATGTCATTACGAGCAATAAGTGTTGTCAGTTGGAAGGTCTCTGAACTTATCAGTATTCAGATCGAAAAATAAAGGATCAGGTTACAAAACCGAACCTTCGCTGGGAGCCTTTGAATCGAGTTGTATTCGTAACCTTCGCTGGGAGACTTTGAATAGAGTTGTATTCGTGTCCGCAGGATGCGCGCTCGCACACAAGTTCAAGCTGAAATCCGGATGGATTTGCACCCCCCCTGCACAACAGTGTATAAAGTTGGTAATTTCTTAGCACTACACTAATACAACATCATATATATGTTGGCTCTTTTCCTTCCTTCCTTCCAATGTGGGAGAAATTGGTTTCTCCAATTTTCCCTTTATTACTAACACTTTCCATTCACCACTTAGGCCCAATAGGCCCAATATGACATATCATTTAACATATCCATTTTTAACCATCATTTTCCAACAAAACCAACCGAGCAATAGCCCTTAACGACGGTAACACAAAATAACAAACGGAATGAAAAAGACAAAACACCAAATTTACGTGGTTTCCGACAATATGCCGACTAGTCCACGGGCGAAAGAGAAATATTACTAAAGAGGATGATTGCAAAAGATACAACTCTCCTGACGCCTAAAAACAATAGCTAAAATAGCTAAGACAATTGAGAGTTTATCTCGATTGGTACACAAATTGACACCTTGGTACACAAATAAAACAAAAGCCTAAAGCCTATTTTATACTCAACAAAGTCGGCAGCATCAATATTGATTGCCGATGTGGGAAAACTAAATATAACAAATATGTGTCAAATTGGGCTTTGGCCCACTAACTAACAACATCTCACACACTTCGGCAATGCATTGAGGTGAAACAAAGTGATATTGCATAAGATGGAGCAAAGTGCAGAGTCCAATTAATACATCACCCCAGACTAACAACTTCTAACATAGTCTAAGGGTGGATTGAATGAGGAAAAAATAGGTCACCAACAATCATCTTATTCTCATTGCATAAAAATGGAGTTGTCCCGTTTTCATTATTTAAAATAGTTAACATTATAAAAATGAAGATCGAAAAAATACATGGTGAAAAGATTTATATTGATTGCAATACCTCAATAACCGTTCCGTTAGAGTAGTGTAACAAATTGTTATGGTCACTGCCATGGAGACCGAAAGTGATCAACAAAAATCGGCCAACTGTCGAAAAGTTGCGAGCTGGAACTCTTAGAGCACATGCAATAGAAAAGCACCTCATATTGGCTATTTCTCTCAAAAGAATAAAAAATTTCATACGTGTCCATATTGTTGTAAGGTGTAGTGCCCGAAAGACATATAATTGTTTTAGGACAGAATTAGTAATTCATCTTATTATATGCATGTATGCTTATAATTAAGACACTACTGAAAACCCTAAGTACCTCGTTTATGTAATCATATAACTCAGTGTATGGCTATACACAAGAGGATTGAGTTAGTGAGATGTACTTAAAATTAACTTAGTCCGTAGCGTTTATTGATCTGAGTATGGGTCTCATGATTAATTTGCTATTAATGCGCCTGAACACTTTACGTGTGACGGTCTTATCCGGATCATCGGTAATAGGGTACTAGTGGGGCATTTATATATGATGATGATCATATAAATTTGGACCGATTTGATTTGAGTTCTCGATATAATTCCGTAATCGAGAAGTCTTATCGAATCACAAGATGATCATATATGGATTAATCTTAATCTGAGGTGATCCTGCATTTAACGCTTAGACTAGGGTAGAGTTTGATGTGTTAGTAAGGATCACTTGAAGTATGTGGTCCAACACTTCTCGTTGGTGTGATACGGAATGAGTGAGTGGTCCGTGCTATCACGAGATATGGAATCCATTCCTTCCCTCGGGAAGTAGAGACAGATTCCCTTATTTGTTGACCACAAAGCGATCGATCGGCCGAGTTCATATTATATTGAATATGAACTAATTGATCACTAGGGGGTTAATGGTAAATAAAGATAATATGTTTCGAGAAGGGTTTACGGAAATATCCCGAATCGAAGTGAACAGTCTATGGAGGATTTATCCGTATGTAATGATTATATCAGTGGACGCTTTCGACTCATAATTTGAGTGTAAGTTATTTGTATTCGATAGAGTTCAGTTTCGGGTTTATGGTGGTGTAATCCCGGAATTAATAGGTTGGATATAATTATTCTGTCTGATGAATAATTTTTATTCGATTTATTGTAGCTACTGAATATGGGTCCATGGTCCCCGACGTGGCTCCTAATATAGCATATAGGTTTCTCGTCGTTGCACCTCAATTATAATTAAATAGTGGATTGGGCTATTTAATTTGATATGTGGATTAATTGTTTAGTTGGACTAAATAATTAAATACACTTTAAAAGACATTTTTAGTGGACTACCAAATTGGTGTGTTGACCTTTTTTGACCAAATTGGTCAAATATAGGAAAAAATGCGTGGACCATTTATTTGTGAAAGGTGGCGCCAATATGATTAAATATTTGTCAAGAAATTAGTTTTCTTGGATAATTATTTGACATGTGATTTATCTTTTATTTGTTAAATGATAATTCATGGAATATTAGATAATAATATGATTTATCCTAATTTGTTTGGAATAATTATTTTATTTATCTTTTATTTGGAAAAAGGATTAATGTAATAATCATCTCTTAATTATTTAATCCTTGGAGGTTAAGTTTTACTCTCCTATATAAAGAGAGTTCTTCCAAGCCTTTTGACACAACATATACACGCCATTAGCATAAGAAAAATAGCTTGGAATTTTCGGCTATTTTCTTTGGGTTTGAGTTGGAATAATCTTGGGATTATTCGGTAGCATATCAAGGAGGTCCGGGCGGGAAACACCATCCACTTGGTGTTGCTGGGAGACACACGTTGGAAGGCTGTGGCTTCTCGATACACGTGTTCTTGGAGATCTATCGTTCTTGGAGTTAAGCACCATAAAAAGGTAGGCTCCTAAACCCCCTTGTAGGTTTAGATCTTTAATTTATGTTTTTTGTTTCGTTTAGATCTAGATCTGATGCATTCCGCTGCGTAATCGGGTCAATCCATGATTGATCCGACGATATTACATCTAACAAGTGGTAGCAGAGCCTTTGATCTAACGATCAAAGTATATGAATTTTAGATCTTGGAGTGGAAAAGCATGTTTTAGATGTTTTATTTCGTTTTTTTTTTGGTAAAATTCGAATTTAATCATGTTGTATGCTTGTGAATGTTGTGGTTGAAGAGATGGATTGGGTTGGTATTGTTTACCCGTAGATCTATTTTGTAGCTCCTTTGTTTAGTAACAATTGAGCATAGGATTTGTATTTTTTTTATGTCTTTTTCGAAATTCTATGTAAAAGTAGCATCTTTTAATGTAAATTTTGATGTTCCGGGCTCGAAAAGATGAAGATCTTGCTGAAAAGATGAAGATCAAGGCGAAACCCAAGGTATGAACGAGGAGAAACGGTTAAAAACCTTGTTTTTTAAGGCTGTCCAGCACCTTTAGCAGCGCTAAAAACCGTTGCAACAGCCACTGTTTTGTTTAAAAAGGGCGGCAGCAGCACCTGTAGCGGCGCTTACTGCCGCCGTCATAACCTGTTTTCAATTAACCCTAGCTTGTGGGGCTTTGGGAATTAAATGATCCTGCTAGAAATTTTTTTTTTTTCATGCGGCTGCTTTATTTTATTTTTTTATAACCTGTATTCCTTTTACAGCCGACATATGAAAAAATAATAATAATAATAAAAAAATATAATAAAAAAAACCTGGATTTTTTTTTCATCAGCCGCATTATTAATAAAAAAAATATATTAAAAAGGTTTTATTTAATTAAAAAGCCTTTTTTTTCTCCTCTCGGGTGTTCGTGGTTCGTGATCCGGCGGTTCGAGTTCAAGATTCGAAGATCAAGACTCGAAGACATAGTATAAGTTTTACTTTTCCTTAGAAAATAGTTAGTCGGGGGTACCAACGGTCCATCTCGGTGTTTACTTTTTCGGTATAATTTTGTGTTTGATCAAAATTACGTGCTTAAAACCGGAAAATTGCCATGACTTGCATCTTCATGATTCCACTCCAATGCATACATGTAGCTAGTTTATTTCGAATAAATTAGGCATGTATAACTCGAATAATTAGTATGAATGCTTATTAATTTAATATGTGGTAGTTAAATAATAAGTAGCTAATTATAAAAACCGAGGCCCCGGTTTTGTCAATCGTTACGATTTTAGTGATGGATTCTCGGTGAATCCCACTTGGATAAATCGTTGAGATTTTCGGTGATGGCTTCTTAGTGAACCCACCTTAAACAGAAACGAGATTACGCTTTGGGTTACTATTTAGAAATCGGAGAATCTTAGTACATGGGTTCGGAAATGGCCTAACCATGGTTGGGCGAGTTCAATCGAACTTCGGCTCAATCGACTCCCCTCCACGTGTGATGTACATTACAGCAGTTCGACAGGACTTAGCATAGCCGATAAGCCTCCGGGCTAAACGGGGCTTCTCTTGCCGGATTGGCCTGAACTGTCACATATGTTCCAACGAATAAGACGGCGTAGGCTTGCCTACATAACCGACCCTATTCGGAGTACTTTGATTTATTGTTTCTTATTGTCAAGGCCAAAACCGTAATTAGTAAACCCACCACTTTTTCAAAATATTGAGTGGGAGAGCGGGAAGCGACAACCAACCCCACGGCCTCTACTATAGATGCAAGCACGTGAGAGAAGGGTGATGCCTCGAGCCGCTTTGATTTCGGCCCCCTACGGATGGTGTTCACCCCTATCAAAATTCAAGGCTTGGTCTCCGAAAGGATAGGATTTTGGGTACTCGTCGGTCATCGACCGACCGACTACGGCTGCATACTCGGGGCGTACTTTGAGGTCTGATATAGTAGGTCACACTCATTATGGATATTTTCGAAATATCTAGGCTAGAAAAGGAAGGTAATCAGTGATTAAGGTCCGGGATGTCTGATTCCCATGAGATGTTTGATTCTCAAAGATTAATCACTGAGAGAGATTGTCTCAGTTTAACCATCACCTCTTTGACCTACCCTACGGCGGCACTGAGGTGCGAAGTTAAATCCTTGGAATGGTAGGATAAACTCTTTTATAGTTTATTATTCCTAAAATAAATCTAGTAGTGAAAATTTAATTTTGAATTTAACTTTCTGTCATTTTATTTACAATTAAATCTCCAGGTTACTAAACTGTTAGTAATAGGACTTCAATAAAAATGTGGAAAGTAACAAGTACGTTGTAATTATCAATAAATGCAGTTAACTTTTCGGAAGAAATTTTTTTCTTGAGCCTTTAAAAACTTAAGTGACGTAGTACATGTGTGTCACGGGTGTCACTCGTGTTGAACGAGAGACGACCATACTTAGTTTACAAAAGATGACATAGGACTATCAGATAAAATTCATTTAGTGAATTTTAAAAGTGTAATTACACATCAAATTTCTAATTGGAAAATTGGAAAATCATATACATAAGGCGTTGCTAGTTAGACGGTATTTGGAACCGATAAACTAGTGGGAGCCTTAGTCTTATGATTTGTTGTTTTTCTGAATAATTAGAAATGTGTAATGGAATGCACAAGAGTTTCTCCATTCATTGGAAAAACAAGAATAAGCGTTACTAGTTAGACAATATTTGGAACTGATAAACTAGTGGGAGCTTAGTTCTGGAGATTTTATAATCTTTGAAACATCATGAACACAGCATCGCTAGTTAGACAGTATTTGGAACTGATAAACTAGTGAGAGCTTAGTTCTAGGTGATGTTCTAATCTTTGAAAAATCATAAATACAAAGTGTTTCTAGTTAGACGGTATTTGGAACCGATAAAATAGTGGGAGCTTTGGTCTTATGATTTAACGATTAGAAAAACCGATAGACCAAGCAAGTAACACTGAACGTCCCACAATTCAAGAGTAGTGTCTACTCACACGAACTGCTAGTTCAAGACTGTTTCCATCTAAGGAAAGTCGAGAATGGGAAAGAATGTTTATACGTGTTAGTCATCTAAACTAAGTAGTTTTAAGGCTAAACCGGAAAATTAATTGGAAATTAGAGGATAAGGAAAGTGATTTCGGATCAACTGACCAATGCATCCTTAAATTTTCTCAAAAGCTAAGTTCTTTGGAAGAACTAGGTAGCTTTGCACTAAACGATAAATAAAATAGACAACGGGCAGTTATTTCAGATAGACTAGTGGGAGTGATACAAGGAAATGAATCTCGGATTCAATTCTTGAGTATCACAGAAAATTAATTTTCTATTTTCGGATGCGTTGGAACGAACGTATTCATTTTCAATAGGATAATTTGTTTGTCTTATTGACGATAAATATAACTTTCATAGCACGAACCCAAGACTCGGACTTTCGTTTGATAAAGTCAGAACCACTAAGAAATGCTGAATAGGTATATATAACACATCTCAAACTATATAAACGCAAATGGTTTCCGTATTTAGATAAACACTTCTTTATATACTATTAATTAGTGCATATTCCCTAACGATAAGATCTGCAGACTGGCTTAGGGTGATTCCTATCTCCCAGTCAAAGGAACCATGTCTCAAAGGAACAATGCCTAAGTTTCCTTTCAATCGGGAAAGGGTAATAGATTTAAAGAAGTTACATAGCTTGTTCATATTGACCTTCGGGGTCATATGAAAGGCACAAGCTAGTGGGAGCTTTTTCAAGTAGTGACATCTGGCCTGACAACTACTCGAAACTCCAATAAGTTTATCTACAATATTTGGAGGAAATCTCTGATTTCACCAGAGATTGAGTATTGCATACTCAAAAATAGGCTATTGCGTAGTCTTCGGGACTGATGCTCGGCCGGCCTCCCAGTGAAATGTTTTCACTAAGGGATACACCATAAATTTGCCTTAAATAGTTATTGATGTGCTATGATACGCTGCTGAACTAATTTAAGATATTGGTTGCAAAATAACGGTTGTATTGAAAAACCGAGAAGTCTACCCAAAAGATGCCTACGCATTTGTGGATAAAAGAGTGAATTCGGTTCACCCCACTTCCGTAAATAGAGGCATTTAGCACCGAGTGCTTGAAGGTAGGACTGGAAATTTTGCATGCACGTTCAGAGCATGAAATATCTTAATGTATTGAGTGAAGGTTGGTTACAAAACTCGTAAAATCAAAGAATGGCGGTTATACTGTCAAACTCGGTCTGATAGAGTCTATAAATAACAACCTTGGATCTTGAAGTATTTGTACTCAAGATGTTACTAATCGATTTGTTCACCCACATCCAACACCGGGCAGTTGGTGATAACACTAATAAAAACTACTAAACTAGATCAAGATATCGATCCACCCGTAACGCAGTGGGAGTATGGTTTGTCCATTACCCATTGCAGACCTTACGGTCTATATGGCAGATTGATGACCTATAGTCCTTGTGGGGTGTGTAGGATCCTCGATCATAGAGGTTTGTTTAAAAGCCATAACCCCGTGAATGGAGTTTGATACTCAGATTCATTGAAACTCTTGTAGAACCACCGAGCATCTCAGGCCAGTGGGAGTAATTGGAACTACACGGAGAAGAGTCGATTGAATAGGAAAGTTTAACTTTCACCGTAAAGTCGAGTAATTTAGTGGGTGATTCTCAAAAGGTAGAGAGTTAACTAAACCGTGATCTCTCTTACCACTCGGTCTTGCTTGATTTCGTCGTAAAGCGGGAAATAGGGGTGATTCCCTAAGACTTCCTTGCCGAACAACGGAATCGAATTCATTCGAGCACGAAGGGTTTTAGCTAAGAACAAATAACTCGATTCGTTACAAAGCGAGAAAATAGGGGTGATTCCACAAGACCTTTTGCGAGACTAACGGTATCTTAATTTATTTCAGAAGAACCTTTGGCAGGATACCCGCCATAGCTTATATCCTTTGGGGATTAAAGCAAACCTCTAGGTCATTTCAAAGTCATATATTTTAATATGTGGACTTGACCGTAATGTTGATAAAGTCTGCTGAGACTGGGCATCAATATTAGTGAAGTAGTATGTAGATTAGTGTTTGTGAATGGTAACACTGAAACAGTTGGAAACAACATGGGTGTGTTATCTGAAGTCAAAGTCTGACATGGCATCGGGATTCATTCTAAAGGATTTGATTCGCTCAAATCCACGAGAATCGATCATTGGCAATCCCACCCATTCACTTGGTTAAGATATTCTTGCATTTATGCGGCATTCAACGATGTAGTCTACCCTACCTCTCAGGAATGATTATCTAAACCTAAGGATGAATATGAAATGGGATGTTTAGTGAATCCTCAAGTATCTTCAGGAGAATGAGGAATAATATGCTAGTATATTCAGGTGCAAACTAGAATATAAGTGATGACACTAATTCTGACTTTAAGTCAGATTAAGGATGATCGTTAAGTCGATTTCGTCCTCAGTGTTGAATCAAAGGCATATTGATATCGTACCACCGGATTAGATGGAAAGGCGACGTTTCGATCCCAAAGATTGACTCAAGCCACCAACCTACCAGATCAGTGTACCAAGTCACATGGTATTCAGATTCTGAGTACGCGCCGGGTCACTGACCTACCCTGCGGCGGCACACTCCGGTCGTGCTTGAAAGGATGAATTACTAAGATGCGCTTGGAGTGTAAAGATTTGAGGGATTCGTCTCACTTGTTTTTAGCAAGTGGGAGAATGTTGTAGATATAGATAAATAATGGTGTGCTCTAAAACAATTAATCCACTTGCCTTTCGTGCAAGTGGGAGATTGTAAGGTGTAGTGCCCGAAAGACAATTATATAATTGTTTTAGGACAGAATTAGTAATTCATCTTATTATATGCATGTATGCTTTTAATTAAGACACTACTGAAAACCCTAAGTACCTCGTTTATGTAATCACATAACTCAGTGTATAGCTATACACAAGAGGATTGAGTTAGTGAGATGTACTTAAAATTAACTTAGTCCGTAGCGTTTCTTGATCTGAGTATGGGTCTCATGATTAATTTGCTATTAATGCGCCCAGAACACTTTAGGTGTGACAGTCTTATCCGGACTGTCGGTAATAGGGTACCTAGTGGGGCATTTATATATGATGATGATCATATAGGGCTGGACCGATTTGATTTGAGTTCTCGATATAATTCCGTAATCGAGAAGTCTTATCGAATCACAAGATGATCATATATGGATTAATCTTAATCCTGAGGTGACTGCTGCAGGCAACGCTTAGACTAGGGTAGAGTTTGATGTGTTAGTAAGAATCACTTCGAAGTATGTGGTCCAACACTTCTCGTTGGCTCTATTCTGGAATGAGTGAGTGGTCTGTGCTATCACAGATATGGAATCCATTCCTTCCCTCGGGAAGTAGACAGACAGTTCCCTTATTTGTTGACCCTAGAAACTGATCGATCGGCCGAGTTCATATTATATTGAATATGAACTAATTGATCACTAGGGGGTTAATGGTAAATAAGGATAATATGTTTCGAGAAGGGTTTACGGAAATATCCTGGATCAAGTGAGCGATCTATAGAGGATTTATCCGTATGTAATGATTATATCAGTGGACGCTTTCGACTCATAATTTGAGTGTAAGTTATTTGTATTCGATAGAGTTCGGTTTCGGGTTTATGGTGGTGTAATCCCGGAATTAATAGGTTGGATATAATTATTCTCGTCTCGATGAATAATTTTATTCGATTTATTGTAGCTTATGAATACGGGTCCATGGTCCCCGGCGTGGCTTCTAATATAGCATATAGGTTTCTCGTCGTTGCACCTCAATTATAATTAAATAGTGGATTGGGCTATTTAATTTGATATGTGGATTAATTGTTTAGTTGGACTAAATAATTAAATACACGGAAAAGACATTTTTCGTGGACTCGGCCCAAATTGGTGTGTTAACCTTTTTTGACCAAATTGGTCAAATATAGGAAAAAATGCGTGGACCTTTTATTTGTGAAAGGTGGCGCCAATATGATTAAATATTTGTCAAGAAATTAGTTTTCTTGGATTATTATTTGACATGTGATTTATCTTTTATTTGTTAAATGATAATTCATGGAATATTAGATAATAATATGATTTATCCCAATTGGTTTGGGATAATTACTTTATTTATCTTTTATTTGGAAAAAGGATTAATGTAATAATTATCTCTTAATTATTTAATCCTTGGAGGTTAAGTTTTACTCTCCTATATAAAGAGAGTTCTTCCAAGCCTTTTGACACAACATATACACGCCATTAGCATAAGAAAAATAGCTTGGAATTTTTGGCTATTTTCTTTGGGTTTCGAGTTGGAATAATCTTCGGGATTATTCCGGTAGCATATCAAGGAGGTCCGGCGGCGGGAAACACCATCCACCTGGTGTTGCTGGGAGACACACGTTGGAAGGCTGTGGCTTCTCGATACACGTGTTCTTGGAGATCTATCGTTCTTGGAGTTAAGCACCATAAAAAGGTAGGCTTCTAAACCCCCTTGTAGGTCTAGGTCTTTAATTTATGTTTTTTGTTTCGTTTAGATCTAGATCTGATACATTCCGCTGCGTAATCGGGTCAATCCATGATTGATCCGACGATATTACATCTAACAATTGTCACTTTCTTTTCAACATTGCAGAACACAATAGCCTAAATGAAGCATCCACTTTTTACTTTTTTTTAAAGTAAAATAAAAAGAAGAAAGGAGAGAAACGAATGAGACGTAAAAGAGAGAGAAAAATTGTTTTATTTGTTTTGATTATTTTATTCAAAACATTGAGAATAGTGTTGCGGACAGTTCCTCTATCCCACCCACAACAAAATATTTTATTTCGTGTATTTAAGAGCTATTGTAGTTCACAAAAAATAAAGATATTGTGAAGACTGAAAAAGTACCTATTCCCAATGTGAAATGTACTCTTATTGTATGTGCTCTTAATTCGGTAACCTCTAACTGCAAAATGTCCATCAATATGGCCTCCAACTTGCGGCAATTCAACCCTGTCATTTAGTTTTTTTAATTAAAATATAGAAAAAAATATGCGCACTTGTACCATAAAACTACTCAATCAGTGCCGTCAAAAATTTTTTGGGAAGGGGTGGACTTGGATTCTTCCACGCGGATATGTGAAAAACAAAACAAAAAAGACCAACAAATAGCAAAGAAGTAAGTAATAATACAAAACCTTGAAGGAAAAGCCTAAAGAAAAAGAAAATAAAAAATAATGAAGCCGAAAATGAAATAAAAAAAATAAGTTCCTGGAAAAAAATGAAGGTTAACTATTGTACCGCAAACTCAACGGGGAATCAAAATGTCAATCACCATAAAAATATTTCTTATAATCTTCTTCCCGATATGAGTCCTTTCAGTCGCAATGCTGAGAGCATTTGCAGGTTGGCAGGAGTGTTTGTTTAAAGCTGAATATCTTTTAAAGTCTAAATATTTGATTGTGTGAATGGCTTCATAAAATACGTATAGATCAGAGTGGGTTGTTATTGATGAAATGAAAAGAAGCGATGGATGGTTTTCAGCTTTGAGCGGTGATCAGTTTGGCGAGATTATCGGTTCGCAGGATCTGTTTGAAGTGGCAGATTGAAGTGAAGTGCGGCATTTGAATGAGATGTGATTATTCATACTCCGTTGATAGCTGATGGGATCGTCCGAATAGTTTAACTAATTGAAAATAAAAGATAATCTTCAAAAGAAAATAAACCGAGATATGCGGAATAGTTTAACTAATTGAGAACTTGTTATAAAAGATAATCTTCAAAAGAACAAACCATGGGGAGGAGATTCAATTTGTTACAAATTTCAATTGATTTGAATTGCAATGCAGCAGGACATTGAAATTAATTGGTTTCATTAACCTGTCTTCCATGATTTCCGGGATATGAATTTTTTTTTTACCAATGGGATCAGAATCCTTTTGAAAACGGAATATCTATATCTATATCTATATATGTTTTCGAAGGTACGTTAAATCAATTACCCGCAAACCCGCATTCAACCCGACCCAAACCCACTGTATATGCTGATGCAATTTATTTGATTATTAACTAAAAAGGAAAGGAAATAAACGTAATATGGCTAAAACCACAACATTGATTCCTAAAATCAAGTATTTGCAATTTGCATTTATTCTCCTACACTTTTAAAAAAATGTGCCAAATTAAAATTGAAACCGATTCTACCTAGATACAACACCATCACCTACACCAATTCCATACTCATCGAAATCTTATGCCTTCAAAACCAATTCCGTGTGAGACAATCAGGTAAGTTTTGCATTCTTTCAACTACACACCATTTATATGCTAATTTGAATGATTATTTTATTACACAATAGATTTGAGCTATGTAATACACATTCAAAACAGATAAAAATATTTAGGATTATATAGATAGATTATATATTTTGAAGTTATATACATCACATTACATTTATCCTACTACTATCTTTGGATTGACCTATGCATTTTTATTGTGGTTGCGGGGTTTGGATACTAATTTTTATATTACATCAACCTTCAAAACAGTACAAAACTCAAATTACTACACAAATGAAATATTCAGATTATATAGATAGATTATATATTTTGAATTTATATACATCACATTACATTTATATATCCTAATCTATCTTTGGATTGACTTATGCATTTTTATTGTGGTTGCAGGCTTTGGATACTAATTTTTATATTCCATCAACCTTCAAAAGCAGTACAAAACTCAAATTACTACACAAATAGTGTACATGTACATACTTGATTGCATTTTTATTACCATGTGCATTGTCATTTCTTGGGGCAAGTAATATATAAAAACAAACACAACTTATCATTTCCTCGAGATACATATCATTATTTAATGTGTGATTTATAAAAATCATTTTTCCAAAAATCAAAATTTGAATGCAATAGTGTACATGTACATATACTTCAGTTGCATTTTTTTATTACCATGTAGATTACCATTTCTTCATAAAAAAAATTACACGGTCAAAAAGAAATATAAAAAAAAAAACACAACTTATTTAATCATTCCCGGCATTTCAATTATTCATTTCGACTCATTTATTTCACTAACAAAAGAATTAATGCAATGTATTTAATGTGTGATTCACACAAATCATTATATAGATGTAATGTATTTAATGCGTGATTTACAAAAATCATTGTTCCAAAAATTAAAATTTGAATGCATTTCATTTATTCATTTTGACCGATTTATTCCACTAAAAAAAATTCTTAAGATCGAACAATCATTTATTTATTCCACTAAAATTTTATTGCATTTCAATTTAATGCGTGATTTGCCAAAATCATTGTTCCAAATTTTAAAATTTGAATGCATTTCATTTATTCATTTTGACTCATTTATTCCAAAAAAATATTGTTAAGATCAAGCAATCATTTATTTATTCCAAAAATCCCAATTTAATGTGTGAGATAGAAAAATCATTGTTCCAAAAATTAAAATTTGAATGCATTTCATTTATTCATTTGGATCCATCTATTCCATTAAAAAGAATTTCTTACTATCAAGCAATCATTTGTTTATTCCACTAAAAGTTTTATTGCAGATCCAACCAATTGGACCGAAAAAATAACACTAATAAAATTTGAATGCATCTCATTGTCTTTCGGACCCATTTATTTTATCTTGCTTGATACTGATAAAATTATTTTCTAATCGAGTGAATTCAATTTACTTTATTTAAAGAAAAACATTAAAGAAAACACTTTCGTGCAGATTTTTTTTTTTAATGGATTGATGTCACACGTGGTGACTGTGCTAGAACTTCAGCTGGTCAAATTGTCATCAGCAGCCTACAAATTACATGAGAAAATAGTTGTTTGTATTTTCTCAAATATTCATAAAATATTGATTTGTGGATAAATTGTGTGATATGATGTTCCATATATCATTGCTTTTTCACTTGCTACGCACGGGAGATATTGAATTGTATGACATTGTATTTATTTGATGTCGCAATTTTTAATGCATTTTAAATTTTCGGTGTATTCAAGTGTCATAGCTTTTGATTTTAAGATTTATTTGGTTTATGTTCGTAAGGAGAGTCCCTCTAACTTATTTGATGTGATTTTTTTTTGAATACAACCATCGTAAAAAAAATTATATCAAATGATACTCTTTATCTCATTTTATTTTAGTCTATTTTATATACTAGGTGTGTATTATGTGAAAAAGAAAGAAGAAAAAAGAATTTGATGCATTTCATTTGATACAATTTTACTATAACAGCCGTATTATAAAAACTCTTTGATTTCTCAATTTTATGTCACCCCGTGCATGATGCACGGGTATTTAGGCTAGTCTATATATGTTTTCGAAGGTATGTTAAATCAATTACCCGCAAACCCGCATTCAACCCGACCCAAACCCACTGTATACGCTAATGCAATTGATTTGATTATTAACTAAAAAGGAAAGGAAATAAACGTAATATGGCTAAAACCATAACATTGATTCCTAAAATCAAGTATTTGCAATTTGCATTTATTCTCCTACACTTTTAAAAAATGTGCCAAATTAAAATTGAAACCGATTCTACCTAGATACAACACCATCACCTACACCAATTCCATACTCATCGTAAATCTTATGCCTTCAAAACCAATTCCGCAAGCGAGACAATCAGGTAAGTTTTGCATTCTTTCAACTACACACCATTTATATGCTAATGAATGATTATTTTATTACACAATAGATTTGAGCTATGTAATACACATTCAAAACAGATAAAAATATTTAGGATTATGTAGATAGATTATATATTTTGAAGTTATATACATCACATTACATTTATCCTACTATATCTTTGGATTGATTTATGCATTTTTATTGTGGTTGCAGGGGGTTTGGATACTAATTTTTATATTACATCAACCTTCAAAACAGGTACAAAACTCAAATTACTACACAAATGAAATATTCGGGATTATATAGATATATTATATATTTTGAATTTATATACATCACATTACATTTATATATCCTAATCTATACTGGATTGACTTATGCATTTTTTATTGTGGTTGCAGGCTTTGGATACTAATTTTTATATTCCACCAACCTTCAAAACAGGTACAAAACTCAAATTACTACACAAATAGTGTACATGTACATACCACTACTAGAATTTTCTGTTTTTCCGACGGGAATTTCCGACGAAATATGGTCGTAGGAAAATTCCGACCAATTTCCGACGGTTTTGCGACGACTAAAATAATTAAGAAAGGAAAAAAATAGTTCCGACCAATTTCCGACGGATTTCAATTGTCACAAAGTCTCCGTCGGTATTTGGTCGGAAACCTAGCGCGCGAAAGTCTCCCGCCTACTGTTTAAGGGCGCGAAATTCTCCCGCTAGGTGTTTCCTACGAATTTCCGACGAACATGTGTTTCCTACCAATTTCCGACGAACATAAGGTTTTCCTACCAATTTCCGACGAAAATAAGTCTTTCCTACCAATTTCCGACTAAAAATAAGATTTGCCGACCAATTTCCGACGGATTTCAATTGTCACAAAGTCTCCGTCGGTATTTGGTCGGAAACCTAGCGCGCGAAAGTCTCCCGCCTACTATTTAAGGGCGTTTCCTACGAATGTCCGACGAACATGTGTTTCCTACCAATTTCCGACGAACATAACGTTTTCCTACCAATTTCCGACGAAAATAAGTCTTTCCTACCAATTTCCGACTAAAAATAAGAGTTTCCTACCAATTTCCGACGAACATAAGTCTTTCCTACCAATTTCCGACGAACATAAGTCTTTTCAGAAAATAACATGTTATGTACATAAATTTTTATAAAATTTTGTTCCTTTAAAGGAATTTAATTTTTTTTAATATAAAACTTTGAGTTAATATATAATATTCAGTTTATTATAAAATTCTAATATACATATTCTAATAAACATTGCGTTAAAATATAAAATTCATTATTTTTATAAAAATTCCTTTATCGAACGATAATACATGTGATTTTGATAATACTTTACTATAGATTGTCTAGTGAGATCCGACATCGTTATCGATCATTGAGAGATAGTATTATCTACTATGGCTTGATCGATCGTTATCGGCGAATGAGTTAACAAATCGTGGTTCGTTATCGAGCGATCGATTTGAATCTAAGGATTAGTTATCGGTTTAATTAGTTACATCGTTATCGATCATTGTGATAGTACTATCAACTATGTCTCGATTGATCGTTATTATCGGCGAAGGAGTTAAGAGTTGGGGATCGTTAGTAAGAGATCGATTTGAATCTCGGGGTTCGTTATCGGCGAATGAGTTACATCATATCGTTATCGATCATTGTCTCGATGGATCGTTATCGAGCGAAGGAGTTAAGCGTCGGGGATCATTATTAAGAGATCGATTTGAATCTCGGGGTTCGTTATCGAATGAATGAGTTAAATCGTTATCGATAATTGTGATATTACTATCTACTTATGGCTCGATCGATCGTTATCGGCGAATGAGTTAAAAGTCATGGTTCGTTATCGAGCGATCGATTTGAATCTCGGATTCGTTATCGGCGATTGAGTTACATCGTTATCGATCGTTGTGAAAAGTACTATCAACTATGTCTCGATGGATCGTTATCGGCGAAGGAGTTAAGAGTCGGGATCGTTATTAAGAGATTGATTTGAATCTCGGGTTCATTATCGAATAATGAGTTAGATCATTATCGATCATTGTCTCGATCGATCGTTATCGAGCGAAGGAGTTAAGAGTCGGGGATCGTTATTAAGAGATCGATTTGAATCTCGGGGTTCGTTATCGAGCGAATGAGTTAAATCGTTATCGATCATTGTGATAGTACTATCTACTATTGCTCGATCGATCGTTATCGAGCGAATGAGTTAACGATGTGGTTCGTTATCGAGCGATCGATTTGAATCTCCGGATTCGTTATCGAGCGATTGAGTCGTTATCGATCGTTGTGAAAGTACTATCAACTATGTCTCGATGGATCGTTATAGAGCGAAGGAGTTAAGAGTCCACTACAAGAAAACTTGTCTATTATAAGGGGAATTTTATTACCATGTGCATTGTCATTTCTTGGGGCAAGTAATATATAAAAAACAAACACAACTTATCATTTCCTCAGATACATATCATTATTTAATGTGTGATTTATAAAAATCATTGTTCCAAAAATCAAAATTTGAATGCAATAGTGTACATGTACATATACTTCAGTTGCATTTTTTTATTACCATGTAGATTACCATTTCTTCATAAAAAAAATTACACGGTCAAAAAGAAATATATAAAAATAAAACACAACTTGTTTAATCATTCCCGGCATTTCAATTATTCATTTCGACCCATTTATTTCACTAACAAAAGAATTAATGCAATGTATTTAATGTGTGATTCACACAAATCATTATATAGATGTAACGTATTTAATGCGTGATTTACAAAAATCATTGTTCCAAAAATTAAAATTTGAATGCATTTCATTTATTCATTTTGACCGATTTATTCCACTAAAAATTCTTAAGATCGAACAATCATTTATTTATTCCACTAAAATTTTATTGCATTTCAATTTAATCGTGATTTGCCAAAATCATTGTTCCAAATTTTAAAATTTGAATGCATTTCATTTATTCATTTTGACCCATTTATTCCAAAAAAATATTGTTAAGATCAAGCAATCATTTATTTATTCCAAAAATCCCAATTTAATGTGTGAGATGAAAAATCATTGTTCCAAAAATTAAAATTTGAATGCATTTCATTTATTCATTTGGACACATCTATTCCATTAAAAAGAATTTCTTACGATCAAGCAATCATTTGTTTATTCCACTAAAAGTTTTATTGCAGATCCAACCAATTGGACCGGAAAAATAACACTAATAAAATTTGAATGCATCTAATTGTCTTTCGGACCCATTTATTTTATCTTGCTTGATACTGATAAAATTATTTTCTAATCGAGTGAATTCAATTTACTTTATTTAAAGAAAAACATTAAAGAAAACCCTTTCATGCGGATTTTGTTTTTGAATGGATTGATGTCACACGTGGTGACTGTGCTAGAACTTCAGCTGGTCAAATTGTCATCAGCAGCCTACAAATTACATGAGAAAATAGTTGTTTGTATTTTCTCAAATATTCATAAAATATTGATTTGTGGATAAATTGTATGATATGAAGTTCCATATATCATTGCTTTTTCACTTGCTACGCACGGGAGATATTGAATTGTATGACATTGTATTTATTTGATTTCGCAATTTTTAATGCATTTTAAATTTTCGGTGTATTCAAGTGTCATAGCTTTTGATTTTAAGATTTATTTGGTTTATGTTCGTAAGGAGAGTCCCTGTAACTTATTTGATGTGATTTTTTTTAGAATACAACCATCGTAAAAAAAATTATATCAAATGATACTCTTTATCTCATTTTATTTTAGTCTATTTTATATACTAGGTGTGTATTATGTGAAAAAGAAAGAAGAAAAAGAATTTGATCATTTCATTTTGATACAATTTTACTATAACAGCCGTATTATAAAAACTCTTTGATTTCTCAATTTTATGTCACCCCGTGCATGATGCACGGGTATTTAGGCTAGTAGTACTTGTTTTAGACGGGTTTAATTTCCGGGTTTAGGCATAAATCATAGATAATTGGGTTAAATCTCTTCTTCTATATATTATATATAGATAGATATATATGGTGATATGGGTTGTTTTAATGAGAATGTAAAAGAAAATGTGATATAATGAATAAACCCAAAGTAATTTGGTGTCAGTTTCTCCATTATTGTTCATTGTATGTTTTGTGTATGTTACGGGAGAATTAATGACGACTAACAAAGGGTAACGTAAGCTCCAAAAGTATTGGTATTTATCTTCTAATAAATACCCACATTGCTAATTTATTCTTTTGAAGCATTCATTCCAATAAAATATGCTGATAAATACTTTCCTAATGTGATTGTAACATAACGTCAATATTTTATTTCAAACAAACGTCATCAATATATCTGTTTCATTTATCAGGTAAACATATAATATAATAACCATAACAATATGTTTTGAATTAAATACTGTAAGTTATGAAATGTTTTCAATAATTAAGATTATTTCTATTAAAAATATTGATAGCTTTTGAATAAAATGAGTTAGCAATAAATATATAAAGATAATAATATTCATAACATATATATATTTTTTTATCTGTGAAATGTCATACTCTAAGCAATATAGAAATTAAAATTAAAATGCACATACAATACAACTTTTAAAGTAGTTTACATGTTTAGATAAAATAAGGTTTAGTATGTATCTCTTTGACTAGGCTAACTATTGTTTTCATTTTTTTTAAAAGTATCACTAAGGCAAGTTTCGTGTTCAATATAAAATAATATCACTTTTAGTACAAAATAAAAATATCACGACAGAAAAATACACTTAACTTTTCGTAGATTAATTAATAATATAGAACGACATATATCACTAAATCTAATTGTGGAAAAAAAAATACCTTATATAAAAATAGCGAAAATTGGGGCGTTACATACCCCATACTTAGTGCAAACACGATTAATCTCGTCCCGGGTGATTGTACACTCTACTTCATGACTACATACGGCTGCCTTGGTGGCCATATGACGTTTTAAGCTCTGGAAAAAAGGGGAAAACCCAGGAGAACGGGAAACATGTAAAGCGGTGAAACGAGGGTCTAGTATGAGATGCTCTAATCCTCTACGGTTAGAAAAAGGACGGGGTGCAGGGCAAGCCTCCGGTAAGTCAATATCTGGCGTACCTACTTCGGATTCAGGCTCAGATTCGAACTCTCTTTCAATAGAACTACTGTTGCAGGACCCACCCTCATCAACAACACAAAACAGAAAACGTAATAAAGAAGGAAGGAGCAAATGCTTACTTGAATTGAAAGGAGAAGATGAGAATCTGATACGGTGACTTCGGTCTTCAATTTAATAGCAGTGGATGAAAGCGTGTGGAAAGACAACTAATACGACAGGGGTTATAACCCCCGTAGATGTTAAAGACTGACGTCATTTTTAGAGATGTGTGAAACGATGCCTTGACTTTCGGGAATGCAGTAACGTCTGACAGACAGGCTGCCACCTGGCAGTTGGCTGACTCAAAATGCGAGGTCGGATGGCCGTGGCCGGATAAACATGGTGCAGATCTGCTCGGCTCTTAATCCTGACCAGATTTGGGGGGCTTCTGATGAGGTCTGAACCAAGCCTTGCCACATGTCATCCTCTTGTTGATCATACAAAAAATGAACAGCAGGGAAAATGTAAACCTTAAGGGCCAGGAGCCCTGAAGACGTGCCCAAGGGTAGGTCTGGACCCCAGGAAGGAGATCGGCTTGCATACTTCCTCTATCCCACCGCAGGTCAGTCAGTGTATGGTAGAGGGGAGCCGCCACAACTCGGCCATAAGGGCCTCGGGGGCTCAACATAGGTCGGCCAGAGTGTCTCCGACTTCTAGCCCACGTGCTAATAATAAGTTGGGTAAATATGGAAAGAATCCCATGGTTTAATGATTTTAGATTTGACATTAAAGTATCTTCATGATTGTCTCCTAAATAATAGGGATACACACACAATAATCCTTAAGGATTAAGAATTAGTGTCTCGGATTTTATGCAATGAAAAATAAACAAGTAATAAATTTATAAATCCGGTATACCCCAAGGGTAGGGATAGTAGTATAGAGGTTAATACCGGGTCGATCTCATAGGGAATCGAGGTTGTTTATCTAGTTTATTAATCTTTCTAAAGATTTGTAACGAAAAACACAAAACAAAACTAAAACGAATACAATAAACTGGACAGAGGGTTGTCAATCCAAAGCCAGGAAATATGATTACGAACCTAAAATAACTAATTCTATTCTATAAACTAAAACGAAAATAAAATTCTAAGCTAGCAACGAAGACAAGGCACAAAGATAATTTCAATTAATTTTAACGAAGAACAAGCATTGATCCACCTATCCCGCAACCCTCAATTTCTACTCTAGATCGTTTAGTGAAGATTTAATAAAGATGTGGTTCACCTATCAAAGGTATGAATTCCTACTCTCGTAGATAATTCGCCTATTAATCTTTCATCTCTTGATCTTAAAGATTAACGCTTCCATAACAAAGGTGTAAGATTTCTCGATCTAGCAACCTAGAAATTTAACCTAGCAACTCTCGTTATTTTTAGGTTAAAAGTCCAATGTTTACTACGGTGATCTAGAGTCTAACAACGATTCTCATCAAACGTTAAACATCAAATATGCAAGCATCTCTCGATATAATTGCATAAGATAAACATAAACATAATAAAGATACAAACTTTAATAAAACTCACAAAACAATCCAAAAGAGTAGAAATCAAGTTGCTGCAACGATCGGTTTCACAGAGCTCGTTCAAATCGGCCTCAGCCTCTGACCATCCTCAGAAAGACCAAATAAATAATAATAAAAAAATTAAATAAAACGCGGCTCAAGTCGTCGATCGAGAAGAGCACTCGGTCGACCGAGTGTGCCTCTTCTCGGTTTCGCAGGTCGTGACTTTTCTCCAGGATGAATTGTTCTTCGTTTTCTGTTGATGCCTCTCCTTTTATAACTTGTTTTGCCGACTTAGGGTTTTATTATTAGCAAGTCTAAACCCTAATAAAAATAAAGATAATTCCAAGTCTATCCTTTCTGATCTTCTTGACGCACGTCTGGTAGGGTGGACGCTCGTTCACTTTAAGTAAATTTCTTCGAGTCGAGCCGAGCTGGACAAGACGCCCGTCCCATGCATTTTTGAACGCTCGTCCAGGTAAAATCTCTCTTCCCTAAATTGATTTTCTTCTCGTGGACGCATCAGCAAACGCCCGTTCAGCAAGTGTATCTTCACTCCATTTAATCTTCAGTTAAACATCGTTTTAACTCCTTCCATGCCATATAAATGTACCTACAAGGTGATAGAAACATGCAAAATGTAGAACCATATATATTGATAGAAAAATACTCATAAAATCACGTAAATAGCTCGATTTTGCATTTTAATGATTTCCATACGCGTTCTTTCAATATTTCACTTAAACACCTAATTTTCTATAAAAATTAGTAAAACACGAAGGAAATTGTTACGAAATAATATCATATATATCGTAAAAATCACTGTTAACAATTAGAATCCTTGATGGACAAGGAACTAGACGAGATGTCCCATATATATATACGATCCCTAAGGAACTACGGGAGACTTGATTCCAATAAACCTATTGGATACGTAGGCAACTTAAGAAAAAAACTCTCAGGCTCAGTCTAAAAACCACCATAAACACCACCCAATTTTTTACAGGTAGTTTTTGGATTAATTGTCATAAGAGGAAATTAGGCCTAGATTTAAATATAGACGAGATCCGGCATCGTCATCCATGATGAAGAAACCTGCCTCCTATCTGCAATCATGTTCAAGAACAACCAGAATAACACAGAATAACACAAAAAACCGGAGAAAATAGAACCAAACAGGCTTGTGTAAATTTTTTGCCCTCTTGGAGAAATGAAATAAAGTGATCATTCGCGGAAATAAAAAATAACCGGAGGAAATGTAAAAATAACACACACACACAATGATAGAAACCTGAATGAAGTTTCATTATCTTGACACGAATGGAATAAACCATTTGTTTGCCACGGGAAGATAAACATCGTTTAACATTACCTACAGGTGATAGAAACATGCAAAATGTAGAACCATATATATTGATAGAAAAACACTCATAAAATCACGTAAATAGCTCGATTTTGCATTTTAATGATTTCCATACGCTTTCTTTCAATATTTCACTTAAACACCTAATTTTCTATAAAAATTAGTAAAACACGAAGGAAATTGTTACGAAATAATATCATATATATCGTAAAAATCACCGTTAACAACTCCCCCACACTTATCTTTTGCTCGTCCCGAGCAAAACAAAACAAGAAAACCATGGACTTACTTGAACATTGAACCACATAAAATCCCATATATCAAATCATAACCGGTCGACTAGCATAAAAAACATACATCCCATGCAATAAACGATTACTCGAATGTGTAGTGTGTGCAAAGCCTTCTTCAACTTCCACCGATTCCACACTTGACAATTAAAATCAAGCTAACCGACCAATACCCATTTAAGACAGATAATGAATTACCCTGACTATACATACGCCCTGCAAAACTACTCATGTCATGACTAGAGTAATACATGTGTTTTCGAAATCTTTTCAGTTGTACCCAGAGGATATTCCCTACAACATATACCTTGGTCTATACTAGGGATAAGGTAGGCGATAACTAAGTCTTTCATTTAGTCATACCAAATTCCTTATGTAAGTTGATTTAATCAGCATTCACATTTATACGCACATCAGAATGAGCTCTTGCCCGTCATAGCAGAATAGGACATTCGAGATATGACCTACCTTACTCAAATCATAAAGCAGCTTCTTCTGACTTTCGTGAGCTTTTGGTCATCATAGTGGTATAGGACATTCGAGATATGCCCTACCACACTCAAATCATCGACCAGCTTTCGACACACACAACTTATTCATCATATTTGTTTTTGAACATACTTTTTAAAGAACAATAGTTACGTTTCACTTATCACATTCAGACTTCGGTATATTCACGATAATTCCTACTTCAATTCCAACTACACACATATTACAATTTCCATGACATCAGCACTAAGCGAACGGTCTGATAACCAGAATCAAACATCATCGGTTTGAATGTGTATAGTTTCCTAAGTTCAGCTCGTCATCGAAGAGGCTTACGTGAAAAGAATTCGAGTAAAGGCTTATCTAACAAAGGTCTATGCAAAAATACAAGTCAACTAAGCACAAGTATGGGAATATAAATGAGTAAGTAACCAAAATAAAATCATGCTCGGGACAATTTTAAAAAAAAAATTCAAAATTTTCAATTTTTTCACAAAAGATAAGCATAATAAACTGAGCACATAGGTACAAGCAATCCCTCCCCCACACTTAAATAACAACATATCCTCATGTTGTGCAGAATTAAAGAAAAGATAAAGTACTTAGCTGATTGTAGTTCGAAGGTGCAAGTCTGGAAGTGGTCATGAGTCAGATCCAGAAATGCTTGAAGAAATCAGTAGACTGTGGACCATCCACCGGAAAACTGATATCGTCTAAACGCTCACAATTGCTATCGCAAATATCCTGCACACATGAAAAACAAGACAAGATCTCGGGGATAGGGGAATATAACATATTGCGCAGAAAAGTTTGATATAAGCAAAGGATATAATTGCTCAGATGGAAAAATCACCACACAGGGAAAACACAGGGCATCTAAGCGTCAAATATAACCACAGAGGTTTACAAAACAAATATGGTCCAACATGTGCATACAGAAATACCAAACTCCAACTGAAAGTGCAAACGCGCGTTAAGGCTTACAAGATTAATCAGAAAGTAATAGCAACGGAAAACCGACAGTAGCTTCCACTCATGCAAGTTACCTGGCCACAGAAACCGACTCCAAAAACCTAGACGACACAAGACAAAACTAGCCCCCCTTATTCAACAAAAAACAAAATAATCGAAAATAATAAAAAAAACTATTCTTATTATTGGGTTGCCTCCCAACAAGCGCCTCTCTTTAGTGTCTTTGGCTAGACACACTTAGCTCACTATCCATTATCAAACGGATACGTCCTTCGTGCATGGTTCTTCAACGAATATTCAGCATACGAGCCATCCAACTCACCTTCATAGGAAATTAATGGAACCATGGCTCGAAGGACGTTTATGAAGTATCTTCCCAATAAAAGAAGAACGGGATTAGGGGGTTCCGTCTTCCAGTTCATGACATAGTGATCAAGTGGGAAGATCACTTCCTTCACGCTCACTCGCTCGTCCACAATCACCTCAACACTTATTGGCTTCAACGGCTCCTCAAATGCGACTTCCACCGGGTGACTTATCTCTAATTTAGGCACATCATCCTCTATGTTCTCCAACACCGGGTGTATTTCTTCACCTTCTCGGTGATTAACATCTTCAACCATCTCTGATGTCGGATCCATCATAGGACAACCGTCTTCATCATCACACCATGAAGGAGGGAAGGAAGTTTCTAACCTTTGTAACTTAAGCCGATCCATATCAGGTGGCAGATCATCAATCATCTCTTGTTGCCAATTGCCTTCATCTTGATCGAACTCAGTCTGGGCCATTTGCTCGATTTGTCTCTCAATATTAGCAAGCATACCAAGAAGGAGTTGGAACTTATCATTTTGCTCCTTCTGGAAGGATTGGAGCTCCTCCAATTTAGCTTCAAGATCAATAGATTGAGAGGTGCTCTGATAGCAATTCTGAAAGTGTTGTGGAAAAGATGGGATAGGCCAACTTTGGAACATAGGATTGGGACTATTCTGGTTGAACCACTGATCTTGATTGGAAGAATTAATATTTGGGTTCTGACTGATGTTCGGGTTTTGATTGAAATTCCAAGTTTGATTGAAACCCTGATTTTGAAAGTCGCCGTGGCCAGAGAACCGATCGTTAAATCCTTGATATTGCTGACCACTGAAAGCATGAACTTTGGCGTTTCGTCCATCCATAGGATGTAAACGAGCGATATGTCCCACATTGTCACATATCCGGCATGTGACTAGATCGAAATTTCCACGATTATGGGCGAGTGATTAACTTGATACGCGAGGGGAAAGAAAGCGACATCGCCAACAAAGATGGCCATATCGACAACACCTTCCACAGAACAGAACTTGTGAGTTCTGAGGAAAAGACTGGGTCTGATTCATAGGATTGCGTAACATCATAAGAGTTACCACCTGCTGTTGCTGCATGGCGATATGATCTTGCATAATCCTAGTTGATGACATTTTTTTTTATTTTTTTTATTTTTTATTTTAGAAAAGATAAAGAGACAGAAAAAGAACGGAAACAGAATCAGAAACCTACCCACGAAAAATTTAAAACAGAAAACAAGAAAACAATAAAAGGGAGAAAAACGTGTTGAAATCTTCTGAGCCCAAAATGGAAGGGAAAACAGCAGATTTTGACCTCTAAAACAGTGTCGAACGGCCTCCGGATACTAACCATGTCGTCGGCGTCGGAACGAGCTTTCCGAATTGGGGTCCTGCGCGCCAAACGGACACTCGAGCCGAAAGTTACGGCCAAAATACTACCAGGTGCCCTAACGATCCCTTTTATCCCAACTTATAACAGAAAATCAGAAAAATTAATAAACTAGACAACCGTACCGATTCCCCGGCAACGGCGCCAAAAACTTGTCTCGGATTTTATGCAATGAAAAATAAACAAGTAATAAATTTATAAATCCGGTATACCCCAAGTGTAGGGATCGTAGTATAGAGGTTAATACCGGGTCGATCTCACAGGGAATCGAGGTTGTTTATCTAGTTTATTAATCTTTCTAAAGATTTGTCACGAAAAACACAAAACAAAACTAAAACGAATACAATAAACTGGACAGAGGGTTGTCAATCCAAAGCCAGGAAATATGATTACGAACCTAAAATAACTAATTCTATTCTATAAACTAAAACGAAAATAAAAGTCTAAGCTAGCAACGAAGACAAGGCACAGAGATAATTTCAATTAATTTTAACGAAGAACAAGCATTGATCCACCTATCCCGCAACGCTCAATTTCTACTCTAGATCGTTTAGTGAAGATTTAATAAAGATGTGGTTCACCTATCAAAGGTATGAATTCCTACTAAGTAGAGATAATTCGCCTATTAATCTTTCATCTCTCGATCTTAAAGATTAACGCTTCCATAACAAAGGTGTAAGATTTCTCGATCTAGCAACCTAGAAATTTAACCTAGCAACTCGTTATTTTTAGGTTAAAAGTCCAATGTTTACTACGGTGATCTAGAGTCTAACAACGATTCTCATCAAACGTTAAACATCAAATATGCAAGCATCTCTCGATATAATTGCATAAGATAAACATAAACATAATAAAGATACAAACTTTAATAAAACTCACAAAACAATCCAAAAGAGTAGAAATCAAGTTGCTGCAACGATCGGTTTCACAGAGCTCGTTCAAATCGGCCTCAGCCTCTGACCATCCTCAGAAAGACCAAATAAATAATAAAAAAATAAAATAAAACGTGGCTCGGTCGACCGAGCAGGAGCACTCGGTCGACCGAGTGTGCCTCTTCTCGGTTTCTGTGCTGCAGCTTTTCTCCAGGATGAATTGTTCTTCGTTTTCTGCTGATGCCTCTCCTTTTATAACTTGTTTTGCCGACTTAGGGTTTTATTATTAGCAAGTCTAAACCCTAATAAAAAAAAGATAATTCCAAGTCTATCCTTTCTGATCTTCTGGACGCACGTCTGGTAGGGTGGACGCTCGTCTCGGATTTTATGCAATGAAAAATAAACAAGTAATAAATTTATAAATCCGGTATACCCCAAGTGTAGGTATCGTAGTATAGAGGTTAATACCGGGTCGATCTCACAGGGAATCGAGGTTGTTTATATAGTTTATTAATCTTTCTAAAGATTTGTCACGAAAAACACAAAACAAAACTAAAACGAATACAATAAACTGGACAGAGGGTTGTCAATCCAAAGCCATGAAATATGATTACGAACCTAAAATAACTAATTCTATTCTATAAAATAAAACGAAAATAAAATTCTAAGCTAGCAACGAAGACAAGGCACAAAGATAATTTCAATTAATTTTAACGAAGAACAAGCATTGATCCACCTATCCCGCAACCCTCAATTTCTACTCTAGATCGTTTAGTGAAGATTTAATAAAGATGTGGTTCACCTATCAAAGGTATGAATTCCTACTCTCGTAGCTAATTCGCCTATTAATCTTTCATCTCTCGATCTTAAAGATTAACGCTTCCATAACAAAGGTGTAAGATTTCTCGATCTAGCAACCTAGAAATTTAACCTAGCAACTCTCGTTATTTTTAGGTTAAAAGTCCAATGTTTACTACGGTGATCTAGAGTCTAACAACGATTCTCATCAAACGTTAAACATCAAATATGCAAGCATCTCTCGATATAATTGCATAAGATAAACATAAACATAATAAATATACAAACTTTAATAAAACTCACAAAACAATCCAAAAGATAATTCCAAGTCTATCCTTTCTGATCTTCTGGACGCACGTCTGGTAGGGTGGACGCTCGTTCACTTTAAGTAAATTTCTTCGAGTCGAGCCGAGCTGGACAAGACGCCCGTCCCATGCATTTTTGAACGCTCGTCCAGGTAAAATCTCTCTTCCCTGAATTGATTTTCTTCTCGTGGACGCCCGTCCAGTGGACGCATCAGCAAACACACGTTCAGCAAGTGTATCTTCACTCCAAGTTTGACTTGCATCTTCTTCCTTCCATTTAATCTTAAGTTAAACATCGTTTTAACTCCTTCCATGCCATATAAATGTACCTACAAGGTGATAGAAACATGCAAAATGTAGAACCATATATATTGATAGAAAAATACTCATAAAATCACGTAAATAGCTCGATTTTGCATTTTAATGATTTCCATACGCATTCTTTCAATATTTCACTTAAACACCTAATTTTCTATAAAAATTAGTAAAACACGAAGGAAATTGTTACGAAATAATATCATATATATCGTAAAAATCACAGTTAACAATTAGAATCCTTGATGGACAAGGAACTAGACGAGATGTCCCATATATATATACGATCCCTAAGGAACTACGGGAGACTTGATTCCAATACACCTATTGGATACGTAGGCAACTTAAGAAAAAACTCTCAGGCTCAATCTAAAAACCACCATAAACACCACCCAATTTTTTACAGGTAGTTTTTGGATTAATTGTCATAAGAGGAAATTAGGCCTAGATTTAAATATAGGCGAGATCCGGCATCGTCATCCATGATGAAGAAACTCGCCTCCTATCTCGCAATCATGTTCAAGAACAACCGAATAAACACGAATAACACAAAAACCGGAGAAAATAGAACCAAACAGGCTTGTGTAAATTTTTTGCCCTCTTGGAGAAATGAAATAAAGTGATCATTCGCGGAAATAAAAAATAACCGGAGGAAATGTAAAAATAACACACACACAATGATAGAAACCTGAATGAAGTTTCATTATCTTGACACGAATGGAATAATCCATTTGTTTGCCACTGGAAGATAACATTCATTAAGACCCAAGCGTTAAAAGACTCAGCTGCAGTGAAAGACATATGACCATATCGATCACTCTAGAAATATGCATTAGTCTAGCTTTCAGGCCGAAGGTTTTCAAAAAACTCAAGTACATGCTTGCCTTCATGACGAAGCATGTCATCCATTTTCTGGTGTGTTGGTCCCTTGAAAAGGATTTGGTTAAGTTTTAGGGGGGGAGGTGAATAAACTTAACACTTAAAACTTTGGAGTTAACAAATTCAAAGAACTTCAAAGAACTTCGCTTAAGTTCGATGAGTCTCATTGATGCCTCAAGAGCTCTGGCCGATAAACAATAGTCTACTGACAGTTCAGTTTACTGAATTTGTGCAGCAGAATTATGTCAAAATTAAGCCTTAATACTTGTTGTTAAATATGATACTAAGTATTAGATACTCATTGAGTGTATGTGTGTGATTTTGGTTGCTAGATTCGGTTGATTGATGTATATAATAAACTAAGTGCGTAATGTAAATCTTTGAAAGTAAGTAGGCAGATTTTATAGTGGTTCAGGTGGTGTAATCTGTCACCCACTCTTCTCCCGTGATGTTGGAGGTAATTCACTAGAGATCTTTGATGTTGCGATTACAAAGATTACTAAGATTGCTTGTCCTTCACCAATGACTATGGCTTCACAAAGCCGAAAATCGGGAACATGTAGGATCTTTGCCTCCTGAGTCTTCCTTTGGTCCTTGAAGGTAGGATTGCCTCTTCACCAGCTCCACCACAAACAACGATCTTTCACACAACCGTGCTTCACTGTCTTCAAGCAGAGTTCTTTATAAAATAAAGATTGAATCAAATAAATGATTCGATTTGCAGCGCAGCTTTGATTAGTATGAAATAATCGCCAGCTTGCGGTCTTCAAGTGTGTATACTTGATGTAGCTTGAATGAGAATACACTTGAAGAATCTTTCCGGATCGATAGCTTTAAGTTCGATGAAGTTCAAGCAGGTGTTTTTTGCTCGTGAGTAGTCTCTTATATTTTTCTCTTAAAGTTCATCAATCATCTTGTTTTTCTGAGTTGAAGGTCCTCTATTTATAGGTAGGAATGCATGTGAATTACATTTGAAATTCAAATGTAACCGTTCCTGGTTTTTGTCCCATCTGATTTGCTTTCTGTCACTATTCATAGGGTCGACCAATCGTCGTAATTCCTTTTGATGAAAGCGATCTCATTCACCCTTTGACTTATAACCATTGGATAAAAATCTGAATCATCCCAACGTTCTTTTAATCGCAGCCTTTGATTTGTTTGATAAGTCAGAGGTAGTTGGTTGTCCTTATCCATGTAATCTACCAATATAATCTTGAATTAATCGAGGTATATTATCAGCAGGTTCATCAGTCTGCTGTAATACCTATCAGTCTGCTGAACAGCAATTTGCTGTGTATAAAATACAATGCAGCCGATTTCTTTTATCTAACTTTTATTTGTGAAGTTAGACTACACCTTTTTAATTATAACCAAGTTCCAAACATCATCCAACTTATGGAACTTAGACCTTGTACACCAGGTATATGTAATCAGTTTAGGTCATCACAGACTTGCCTAAATTCTGATTCCATATCCTTGACTTAAATTACTAAGTTTGATCCCTTAGCCTTCTGTAACTGAGTTTGAGCCCTCAGCCTTCAGTCTTCAGTCTTCAAGAGGTTTCCGACTAGTCTCATCAATTGTCTACCCCATCGATATTGACCGATCTCACGATATAAATCGGTGACCATTACTGATGCTTGTTTGATCAAACCTATTCATAAATCAAACTCTAATAAACCTTTACATTTGATCTAGACATCTTTTGCCTTTGCACTATAACAAAGCTAGTCCGGCACTCATAATCAAAACTAAGAAATAAGTCCAACAATTTCCTTTTTGGTGATGATGCCACTACCCTCATCTAACAAACAAAGCAAAAGATTAAAACAAAAACAGAACAAATTTCAGTCAATTCTCATTATAATCATTTGTTCACGATTATTACTGATCTAGATGCAAAGAAAGATAAAATATGGTAAGTATCTTTGATCTCTGTCTTCTTTCTCTTTCCTGCCTAGCCTTCTCCACTTGTTCTTGGTAGGCTCTGATTTCTTCTATCATATCCCACATCCATTCATTTTCAATCGGTGTAAAATCAATGTAGGATTTACTTCTTTCCACCACTTCCATGCTTCAGCAGAGAAGATTGATTTGATTCACTCTGAATCCCATTCTCATGTAAAGTTCCTTGAATTGACAAGTGAGTCCTTTGCTTTTGTGATAGGCAAAATCCTATCACCTCCGCCACTTCTTCCACCTCTTCCACCTCTTCCAACTCTGTAAGTTGCCCTTAAGGCTTTAACTCTTTCCTCCCAAAACTTCAATCCCAAGAAAGAGTTTAAACCTTCATGAAATCCCTTGTCATGATAGGGTTTGCTTCTATTATAGTACTCCTTCTTGTATTGTCTAAGAAGATCATCAGTAAGTTGAACTCTGCCAGGTGCGGGTTGCTCTGTAAGCATTAGTCTCATTCTCCCATCTTTTCGTGCCAAAAGTCCGGCACTCTTTTTGTTTCTCTCTTGCTTGGCCTTCTTCCCCCTTAGTGACATCATCAACAAACCGGGATAGCAAGCCATGAACACTCTCCTGTGTGATAATCAGATTACTTAGTTGGCCTTCCATAATCTCAGTTCTTGTATCAATTGCAGTAATCCTTGATTGCAAAGTTTGCTCCAGTAGATTGATCCTCTCAGTGAGCTTAGGATCCAATCCAGCAGGTTGAGATGTTCCAGATGCCTCAGCAGGCTTAGGTGCCTCAGCAAGTTTGTCAAGTTTCTGATGGATGGTTTCAAGTTGATTTTTCAGAAACTTTTCTTTGTCTTGTGTTTCCTACCTTGATGCCCCTCACATCTAGCATCATATCATTAACAACATTTTGAGTAGATTTGAAATTTGAAGCAATCAGATCAAATAGATTGTCTGCTTTCATTCACCGATTTCATCATTCTTCAAATCTCTGTTCTTGTCTATCCAGTTGAGTCCTTAACTGTTGTATGTCATTTCTCACAGTCCTCAACTCATTCAAGACCTCCTCAGGCACTTCTCCAGTCATTCTTCCATCAGTACCATCAGCAGGCTCTTCCATATTATATTGTGGCCTCTGATTGCTCACAACCATTGCCCAACTCTTATCTAATCCAGCAGGGTTAGGTCCTTGATATTCTTCCAAGATAGGATCAAGAGCTGGTTCTTCAAAAATAGGTACAAATTCCTGTGGTGGATCAATAGCAAAATCTTCTTCTTCAGGCATTTGAAACTCCTCATCACTAAAGTCATAGTCCAACAGCTGCTCTTCCTCCTTAACAGCAGTCTGCTGACCATCTTTCCCTTTAGTGGTCTTGACTCCAGTAGGCTCCACTACAGCAGCCTCTTCAACAACAGGGGTTTCCTCCAAACCCAAGGATTGTTCCAACCTTTGTCCAGGTGTTGTTTGAGACTCAACAGCCTGTACCTCCTGTTCCAACCTGTGTGCAGGTGCTGTTTGTATCCCAGCAACCTGTACCTCCTGTTCCACTAGTTGAGGATTGAATATAGCCTCATTATCCACTTGAAATCCTTCAGCATGACCAATCTTGGTTAGAATAATGGCAATTTCAGTAAGAGTGCCCTCAATGTCAAATCCATCTTGATATTGGATTGAGTCCTCTGAACTTGCACTTGGCTCATCATGGTCAGCAATCCTTTCTTCTTCCAAATCAGCACTTTGTTGATTTTCAGATTGTGCTATAGGTTCTTCAACAAATAAACTAGGTGATTCACCAACCAACCTATTTGCAGCACTACTTAGTCCATCATTGATCAGTGCGTCCAGATCATCCATGGTGAGATCCTGCAGATCCTCATCCATCTCTCCCGTCTGCTGGCCCTCAGCAGACTTACCAGTCTCAGTGGGTTCAGCTTCTATGCCATCAGTGGCTCCTTGACCAGTGGCTTCAATTGATGTTTCTCTAGCCACTCCACTGGTCTCCTCAGGGAACATAGGGGAATCATCATCAGAATCTAATGAATCACTGTCTGGTGTGTACTTTGGATCTCTGAACATAATTGCTCCACTTTTCTTTCCTTCATCCAAAAGATCCTTCAGCCTAGATTGCAGCATGCTTGTGTCTATCAAATCCAACAGGCTGTCCACACCCAGCTGATTAAATGCCCATTCTTCAAATCCACTCATTGGATCAACAGCTGGTTTCTGTTTCTTGTAGAATCCAAACTTCCACTGAAAGTAGTTTTGCACCTTTTTGAAGTTAGGATCTACTTTGTCCTTCTTAGATGCCTTCTCATAAGGCATAGAGGGCTTTCTAGTGGCAGGTTCAGTAGCTTGCTGACCTCCAAAAGTTCCCACAAGTAAATTCATTGTCTCTTCAACAGATGCTTCAAAGTCAGTAGGTTGCTGAGGTTGTATATTTGTACCTACTACTTCCATCTGTACAACACTTGGTTCCCCCTGACTTACATGCTCATCAGCCGGGGCAGCAGCAGACTGCTCTTCCCCCTGACTTCTTGCAACATTTGCAGGGTCTTCAACCAATTCTTCAACTTTCACAACAGGAGCAGGTTCAGTGATTTGCTGTGGTTCTTCCACAGGTTGCTCAACAACAGCTTGTGTCTCTCCAGTAGATTTAGCAGATTCTACAGCAGGCTCTGGTGCAGCAGACTGCTGTGATTCTTCAACAGATTGCTCAACAACAACCTGTTCACTTACAGTAGGCTTGATAATAGTTATTGGTTCAGCATCAATAGCCTCTCCTACTACTAGTTCTTCTTCTTCTACTGGTTCTTCTTCTTCTTGTGCCTTTAGAGCCTCTAAGTTTTTCAATTCTTTCCCCTTTCCATGTTTCTTCTTGTGGATAATCTCTTTCTTTCTCTTGGAAAGTGGCTCATCTTCCCCAATTTCAATCATAGTAGATTTTCTCTTCTTAATGGCTTCTTTCTGTTGTTCCCTCAATATCTCAACAACAGTTTTTCTTGCAGCAACAGTAGGGTCAGTAACTTCAACTTCAGCTAGACCCTCAGCAGACTCAGCAGTCTGTGATGTTTGCTTCCTTGTTCTTTTAGGTTTTAATACCTCTGTAATCTTCCTTGTATCTACAGCCTTTCTTTTCTTAGTAGTTTTCTTTGGTGCAGCAGGTTTGACAGATTTCTTCACAGTTTGCTTGACCTGCTCACCACCAGCATCACCATCATCTCCATCACTATCATTATCAACAGCCTCGGTAACACCTTCTTCATCATCATCAAGACCAGGAATAGCTTGATCAATCTCTTTCTTGTATTGCAGTCACCTTCATTTTCCAAACATCTTTTGCAGGTAATGCTTCCAAGATTTTTGTGTTTATTTCCTCTTTTGAATAACTTACACTCAGCAGGGTAAGTTCATCCAGGATATTATTAAATCATGATTCCATCTGCTCAATGGTGTCATTTGGTAGCATCTTGAACTTTTGAAACCTCTTTTTGACCACACTGATTTTGTTCTTCTTTATTGCATCAGTGCCTTCACAGATCAACTGTATCTTGTCCCAAAGTTCCTTTGCAGTTTTACAATCTTTAACCTTCATGTACATATTGCTATCCAAGGTTCTATAAATGATATCAATAGCAATATTGTTGAGGTTTGCTCTTTTTCTGTCTTCTACATTCCATTCTGTTTTTGGTTTAGGAATGTACTCTGTAGTATCACCCACTGTTACTGCCTTGGTAAACTCCAGTGGTCCATCAGTTAGTACATCCATCATCTCATCATGAGTTGCAGCAAGGTAAGCCTGCATTCGACGTTTATATTCATCAAATCTATCTAGAGAACACATCAGCATAGTTCTAGCATACTGGGTGTTATCCATGATGCAAGTTTTTGAAAATCAGTAACTTGAAAAAGTTTCAAAGTATTTTCACAAGCACAACAAGTAGGATTTCTTACGAGCGTAAGCCTTTGCTCCGATACCAATTGTTGGTCCCTTGAAAAGGCTTTGGTTAAGTTTATAGGGGGGGAGGGTGAATAAACTTAACACTTAAAACTTTGGAGTTAACAAATTGAAAGAACATCGACTCTTTGAAGTTCGAGAGTCTCTTGCCGATGCCTCGGTAGCCTCTTTGATAAACAATAGTCTACTGACAGTTCAGTTTACCGAATTTGTGCAGCGGAATTATGTCAAAATTAAGCCTTAATACTTGTTGTTAAATATGATACTAAGTATTAGATACTCAGTAGTGTATGTGTGTGATTTCAGTTGCTAGATTCAGTTGATTGATGTATATAATAAACTAAGTGCAGAATGTAAATGTTGAATGTAAGTAGGCAGATTTTATAGTGGTTCCAGGTGGTGTAATCCTGTCAGTCCACTCTTCTCCTGTGATGTTGGAGGTAATCACTAGAGATCTTTGATGTTGCAGTTACAAATATTCCTAAGATTGCTTGTCCTTCACCAATGACTATGGCTTCACAAACTGAAAACCGAGAACAGGTAGGATTGCTGCTCCTGAGTCTTCCACTGGTCCTTGAAGGGTAGGATTGCCTCTTCACCAACTCCACCACAAACAACAGTCTTTCACACAACTGTGCTTCTTGTCTTCAAAGAGTTCTTTATAAAATAAAGATTGAATCAAATAAATGATTCGATTGCGTGCAGCTTGATTAGTATGATATAATCAGCAGCTTGCAGTCTTCAAGTGTGTATACTTGATGTAGCTTGAATGCAGAATACACTTGAAGAATCTTTCTGGATCAGTAGCTTTAAGTTCCGTAAGTTCAGCAGGGTGCTTTTCAGCTCAGAGTAGTCTCTTATATTTTTCTCTTAAAGTACATCAATCATCTTGTTTTTCTGAGTTGAAGGTCCTCTATTTATAGGTAGGAATGCATGTGACTTACATTTGAAATTCAAATGTAACCGTTCCTGGTTTTTGTCCCATCTGATTTGCTTTCTGTCACTATTCATAGGACTGACACTGTCAGAATTCCTTTTCGACAGTGCAGTCTGTCCACCCTTTGACTTATAACCATTGGATAAAAATCAGAATCATCCCAACGTTGTTTTAATCACAGGCTTTGATTTGTTTGATAAGTCAGAGGTAGTTGGCTGTCTTTATCCATGTAATCTTCCAATATAATCTTGAATTAATCGAGGTATATTATCGGCTGAGTTCATCGATCTCATTGTAATACCTATCGATCTCACGAACAAACAATTTGCTGTGTATAAAATACAATGCAGCTGATTTCTTTTATCTAACTTTTATTTGTGAAGTTAGACTACACCATTTTAATTATAACCAAGTTCCAAACATCATCCAACTTATGGAACATAGACCTAGTACACAAGGTATATGTAATCAGTTTAGGTCATCGCAGACTTGCCTAAATTCTGATTCCATATCCTTGACTTAAATTACTAAGTTTGATCCCTTAGCCTTCAGAATCGAGTTTGAGCCTCTTACCGGTCTTGGTCTTCAAGAGGTTCCCGACTAGTCATCGACCTATCTACCCCCATCGATATTGACCGATCATTGATATAAATCGGTGACCATTCTGATGCTTGTTTGATCAAACTTATTCATAAATCAAACTCTAATAAACCTATACATTTGATCTAGACATCTTTTTGCCTTTGCACTATAACAGCTAGTCTGGAACTCATCATCAAAACTAAGAAATAAGTCCAACATGGTGGAACACAATCCGGAGTAGAAGCATATGCACACTCAGTGATTAACGAACCGGCCGATTCCTAAGGAATTTCCCTACATCTCGAAAAGTGCACTTCGCCCCCAAGTTCAGTTTAAGATGATACAAACAAAACGCATGAAATGAATATGGGAAAACAATTGAAATAGAATCAATCAAACCATTATTACGATCAGTAATGAATGTCAGATTACGGTCTAGATTAAGAAATTTCCTCATATGAGACAGGAACAAGTTCCGATTCTCATAGCTTTCAGAGTAAACGACGGAAAAACAATGGATAAATACCTGCCACAAAAAAATTGTAATTGCATAATAACAAGCAAATTACAAAAGTAAATTGTATCGTACTACAATACAGTGAAAACAATTCACCTGTACAGATTGATAAAAGAATGGTTTTATCAAAAAATAGGCATATTCAACAAGTTTCATAAATATGCACTGATTCACTAAAAAAGGGTAAAACTGTAATACGAATTTCAATAATCACCTTGATTTCCATACTTTCCGGCGGCTGAAAGCAAAAGACCCTTATACTGAGACTTCAAATGAGCCCTGTCCAGAAAAAGCAATGGCCGGCAAGAACTAAACCCACGTATGCAACTATTGAACGCTACAAAGTGTCATTGAAATCTTCTTGATACAAGATCAACATCCAAAAAAAATACAAGAACAAGGATTTGACTCCTTCACACTTTCAACGTAAGCAGGCAAACTATTGAATGAGTGTTTGATATCACCAAAGATAGCACCTCTTTCTTTCTCTACACCAGTGTCACGGATTTTATCTAATGAAAAATAAACAAGTAATAAATTTATAAATCCGGTATTCCCCAAGTGTAGGGATCGTAGTACAGCGATTAATACCGGAGTCGATCACAGGGAATCAGGGTATCTAGTTCATTAATTTTCCTAAGATTGTCACTACTATTTATTACTAAACCTAAACTAAAACGGAAAATAAACTGGACAGAGGATTGTCAGTCCAAAGCCAGGAAGGATAAAAGCGAAAATGAAATCTAAACTATAAACTATAAAATAAACAGTAACCAAGAAGATGATCATGGTGATTGAACAACGAACAAACAATAATCCACCGTTCCGGCAACCCTCTATTTCCTCTCTAAAGTTATCTTGTGATGATTTAATTAAAGATGTGGTTCACCAATCAAAGGTATGAATTTCTACTCTCGTAGATAATTCGCCTATCAATCTCTCATCTCTCGATATATGAGATCGACGCTATCAAAACAAGGTGTAAGATCTCTCAATCTAGCAACCTAGATATCCAACCTATCAACTTTCGTTATGTCAAGGTTAAAAATCCCATCTTTCCTTTGGTGATCTAAGGTTTACACCGACTCTCGTCATATGGTAAACATCAATAAACAATACATCTCTTGATATCGATTGCATAACACATAAGCATAGAAAAGATACATCATTAATCAAAAATCACAAAACAAATCTAGATTGAAAATAAAGAACCTGCTGAAACGGATTCACATAGTTTGAACAATTGCTCAGCCTCCAAGCATTCAGCATACAACAGCAAAACGAAATAGAAAAATGAATATAAAACAAGAAAAATCGCAACCCCAGCCTCCCCTAAGTGGGCTGGGGCCGCCTAGGGTTTTCTCCTAATGATTGTGTATCAATAGGTCTCAATAATGTATTATTAGGGTTGAAATCCGCGCTGCTATTTATAGAAAACTGAGGCGGCTGCTGCTAATTCGGTTTAAGGACGCCCGTCCATCTCTCTGGACACCCGTCCAAGATACCTTGGACTTGCTTCAGACGCCCGTCCACTCAGCGTCCAAACTCTCTGAATCAACTTTCTTCACCTGGACGCCAGTCCAATATTCTGGACGCCAGTCCAGGCTGGACGGGACTTGGACGCCAGTTCAGCTGGATCCAAATTCGAAATCTTCAACTCTATCTCTTTTCTTCTAGCCAATTCCATCCTTATCTCTTTTTCATCAATTAAATCCGACTCTTATCACTTTTTGATCTTCATTTGAGCATCAAATACGTATCTACAACACATCAAAACATTGCAAAATGTAGTATCTTCCAAATCAATATAAAACCATCAATTTTACACATAAATCATACAATTTCGCAACTAACCCATTAAAAACATCACTTGCTCAATACTTCAATATAAAGCTCGATTTCTATGAAAAACATCCACATATGGGGGAAATTGATATAAAAATATATCCTTATAAAACGTATAAAATCACCCTTAACAACTCCCCCACACTTAGCTTTTTGCTCGTCCCGAGCAAGACAAAACAAAAACTCGGCGTAAGATAACAAAATTCCAACCAAAAATACATATTGTCATTTTCAACAAATACAAAGCATATGTAATAAATCAGACGTTCACCCCGGTGTGTGTGCATAGCCATATTAAACTTCCACTAAGTCCACACTTGAATTTTTCTCAAGCAACTAGCAAATACCCATCTAAACCAGCAATAACCGACACTTATAACACGCACCCTACAAAACATAACATGTCCCGAAAAGGATAATAAAATGCGTTTAGGATCTTTCCGACATACTCAGAGGATAATCCCTACAACATATCTGTCAGTTTATACTGGGGATAGTCAGAAGATAACTAAAGTTCCTACCAACTTTCCATTGTACCATTTGCCAAATTTTCTTTAAGATTAACTTAATTCCACATATATAGCATATGCCCTCATTCCCAGCAATAGGACGTTTCGTGATAATACCCTAGCTGGACTACTATCATCAGGCAGTCGGGAGCTATTGAACCTCATAATGGTATAGGACATTTCGTGATAACACCCTACCGCACTCAAATCATTGGCAGCTACATCCGACATACACATATTTTATTCATATTATTCATCAAACATTAAGATATATCCCTCCTATCACATTCAAACCTTCAGATATTCACAGTACGTCATACTTTAATTCTAAACACAAACTATTAAAATTCTCCGAACATGCATATTAGCACTAAGTACAAAATTATAAGATAATCGAAAATTACTAATCCAAACGGATACAGCTTTATATTTTAGCTCATCATTTAATATGGCTCGTGAAAGATAATATCGGGTGAAACATCCAACCTACTAAACATACAGTATACAACAACAATGACTATATAGTATCGTAGTTGAAAATCAAAAACTAGTAAGCCAAGCAAAAAGGAATGTACTCGCTTGAGACAAAACAAAAACTTTTAAGATTCAGCACTTTATAAGCATGGTATAAAAATTAAGTTCTCAGCATGGTAATCATAATTAAATTGAGAAAATATCATGTAGGTACTAACTAACCAACCAAACCTTCCCCCACACTTAAACTACAACATGTCCTCATGTTGTGCAGAATTAAAGAAAATATAAAAGAACTTAGCTGATTTTGTGATGATCCGAAGGTTGGCTGAAGAAGACAACAATGGTGATGTCATATGGAGTCCTTCCCAGCTTCAACTCCCAAAGGTAGCTTCGACAAAAACAACTAAAAATGTGCCTGCACCACTTGAAAAACATGGCAGTATCTCGGGGACACGGGGGAAATATTACAAGCAACAATAATGATATAAGCACATGGTATAATTGCTCAGATGGAAAAATCACCACACAGTTAAAACACAGGACATCGAAGCGTCAAATAAGCCACAGAAGCTCATAATACAAATAAGGCCCAACATGTGCATACAGAAATAAGGATAGAGATTAAAGACACTACAAAATAGCAGGATTGGACATGTAAAACACATGGAAAAGAAGTCAGAGAGATTTTTTCAGATTAAGCGCATGTAAAGATGGAACATATACATGGAACATTACAAAATAGCAGGGCTAGGTGCACTATACGAAAATATATTACAATGCAATCTACATGATATGCAATTATATGCAATTATATAAAAAATACTGACAGGCTCAGGCTGAGCAAGTTGGGAGGGCAACTCTACAGTGACTACAGCCCGTGCAGAATCAGAAAATGAAGGGCATAAAATAAAAGTGGTAGCGTACGGCAAGCCGACAGTAACTACCCTCAAGAAAAATAAAATAAAAATAGAAAAACAATGCAACTAGATGACATGCAACTAAATGATATGCAAAAATAAAAGAAAATAAAAGAAAGAAAACTAGCCAACTCATTTGCAACACGACATGTATATCATAAGCGCGTCTACCAAATAATGATAGTTTACGATAAGCGATGATACTATTCATTATATGCACGTGTGTAGCGCGCCTTAAGACTCATCAAAGGTGATAGCATTATGGAGAACCAACGATTAGCTATACTAAGCAGATATAACTCATAAGCCAAAGATAGTAGCAACGGAAAACCGGCGATGTAGCTACCCATATGAGTTACAAAAATAACAAGAAAACACATAGGTCTCAAAGCTCACAGGATTCATCACAACGATATGTAGCATACGGAAACCGACATTAGCTACTAAATAACAATAAAAACGATTTATAGCATACGAGAACCGACATTAACTATAACATGCATAGATGAATCATGTATATAAAAGTTAATCAATTATTTAACATGGATCGGTAGATGGAAAGATGTACACATGCAAGTTCAGAACATCTACGTAAAAATAACTAGCCACAGAAGCTCATATGGAAGTATCCACGTCAAATAAAGCATTAAAAATCAAGTTAAGAAAAATTTGAACTAAGCATCTCACAATCACGACTTACCTAACACTCAACTAATAAAACAACTAAGTGTGTGTGAATGAATTTCATGACACCTCTTATAAGTGCATCCCAAGAATCGAGGTAAATGGGTGAGTAAGATAAAGAAGCCATGCCACAATGAAGAACGTCGAAACACAAACAGTCACTCTAACATGGACCGCAATAGATGGAAAAGGCCACAGAGGCTTAAAGGAAAGCATCCAAGTGGGTGAAAGAATGCAAATTCTTATTACTATATTCATCACAAACCCTTAACATTTTAAAAAATCGGGTGGTTGGACGGCCGTTCATGTGTATGGACGGGCGCCTGGTCTCGAGATTTTGAGGAACCGGGCGGTCGCGACGTCCGAGGTTCTGTAAACGCATATATCGAGAATAAGTGGGGTTGGATGGACGGGCGTTCGATCCAAGCGAGACGGACGTTTAAAAGCATATTCAGGGCGGACGGACGTTGGGCATGCGACGCCCGTCTCGAACCACATAGAGCAGGCGGGCGTTCGGGAAAAAGACCAACACTCGTCTGACTCTCTAAAAACATAACAGCGTTGATGCGTTTTGGGACGGACGGGCGTTCACTTACCATGGACGCCCGTCTGACTCAGCAGAAAAACTCAGCAGACTCGACCTATAACAGAAGACAGCAGCAACCCTAGAAATAACCTAATATCATATCATTAAAACAGAAACCCTAGTGTTTATTGAAAACAAAACTATGAAACCTAAATTCACGTTTCATAAATTGAGTAAAAAAAAGGTTTTGCACATTCTTAACCCAATGGTTATCGAAACACGGCAAAACAAAAAAACCTCAATTTATTTAACGGTACTTTTATTGAAAGAAATAAAAAGAAAGAAACAGAAAAGATACGGAAAACCTAAGCGAGAAACCTACCTACGAAAAATTTAAAACAAAAAACAAGAAAACGAAAAAAGGGAGAAAAACGTGTTGAAATCTTCTGAGCCCAAAATGGAAGGGAAAACAGTGGATTTTGACCTCGAAAATGGTGTTGAACGGCCATAGGCAATTCTTCACGTCGTCGGCGTCGGAACGAGCTTTCCGAATTGGGGTCCTGCGCGCCAATCCGATACTCGAGCCGAAAGTTACGGGGCGAATACTAACGAGTGCTAAAAGCGATCCCTTTTATCCAAAAGTTCGATCGCTAAAAGCGTGGAGTCGAGATAATTCAACCTCGGATGTCCCGAATCAATGTAGAAACTAGAAATGATAGAAACAAAAACCTATCTAAGAAAAAATTCAGTAACAAAAGCAGAAAAATTAATAGAAACTAGACAACGCGTCGATTCCCCTCGTAACGGGCGCCAAAAACTTGTTTTTGGTTCCGTTAGGGAATACTCACCACTATACTACCTTAGAAAAAATAATAATGAACTGGACAACCGTACCGATTCCCCGGCAACGGCGCCAAAAACTTGTCACGGATTTTATCTAATGAAAAATAAACAAGTAATAAATTTATAAATCCGGTATTCCCAAGTGTAGGGATCGTTAGTACAAGCAATTAATACCGGAGTCGATCACAGGAATCGGGGTATCTAGTTCATTAATTTTCCTAAGATTGTCACTACTATTTATTACTAAACCTAAACTAAAACGGAAAATAAACTGAACAGAGGATTTTCAGTCCAAAGCTAGGAAGGATAAAAGCGAAAACGAAATCTAAACTATAAACTATAAAATAAACAGTAACCAAGAAGATGATCATGGTGATTGAACAACGAACAAACAATAATCCACCGTTCCCGCAACCCTCTATTTCCTCTCTAAAGTTATCTTGTGATGATTTAATTAAAGTTGTGGTTCACCTATCAAAGGTATGAATTTCTACTCTCGTAGATAATTCGCCTATCAATCTCTCATCTCTCGATATATGAGATCGACGCTATCAAAACAAGGTGTAAGATCTCTCAATCTAGCAACCTAGATATCCAACCTATCATCTCTCGTTATGTCAAGGTTAAAAATCCCTTCTTTCCTGTGGTGATCTAAGGTTTACACCGACTCTCGTCATATGGTAAACATCAATAAACAATACATCTCTCGATATCGATTGCATAACACATAAGCATAGAAAAGATACAACTTTAATAAAAAATCACAAAACAAATCTAGATTGAAAATAAAGAACCTGCTGAAATGGATTCACATAGTTTGAACAATTGCTCAGCCTCCAAGCATTTAGCATACAGCAGCAAAACGAAACAGAAAAAACGAATATAAAACAAGAAAAATCGCAACCCCAGCCTCCCCTAAGGGGGCTGGGGCCGCCTAGGGTTTTCTCCTAATGATTGTGTATCAATAGGTCTCAATAATGTATTATTAGGGTTGAAATCCGCGCTGCTATTTATAGAAAAGCGAAGGTCTTTGCTAAGTATGTTTAAGGGCGCCCGTCCATCTCTGCGACGCCCGTCCAAGATATCTTGGACTTGCTTGAGGACGCCCGTCCACTCGGCGTCAAACTCTCTCGAATCAACTTTCTTCACTGACGCCACCCAATCCAATAATACAGGACTTGACCCAGTGGACGGGACTTGGACGCCTTGATTCCATTTGGATCCAAATTCGAAATCTTCAACTCTATCTCTTTTCTTCTAGCCAATTCCATCCTTATCTCTTTTTCATGAATTAAATCCGACTCTTATCTCTTTTTGATCTTCATTTGAGCATCATATACGTATCTACAACACATCAAAACATTGCAAAATGTAGTATCTTCCAAATCAATATAAAACCATCAATTTTACACATAAATCATACAATTTTGCAACTAACCCATTAAAAACATCACTTGCTCAATACATCAATATAAAGCTCGATTTCTATGAAAAACATCCACATATGGGGGAAATTGATATAAAATATATCTTTATAAAACATATAAAATCACCCTTAACAACCAGCTCTAGCAATGTCATACGAAACAGGAAAACAAAATTGAGAAAAAAATGCTTAACTTATGATGGCGTCATCGATGGTTTGTCACGGACATTGTCCCGAATCATATCACAAACAAGGTTAGAACTCATTCTTCTGCCGCCAAATGAACGTCCAGCAGACCCATATGTATGAACGTTACATAATGGCCTAACATAAAAAACCCATTCCCAATTTCCTTAGTTGCATAGACCATCCACCCACACCTATTGTGGTCTTTTATCGCACATACTGCTTTAATCCCGTTACGGTCATTCTTCAGCTACACTTAGTGAAAACCACTATGCAAACTCTACTTCTGCAAACATAGCCTAAATTGGGGAGCACCACCCTCAAAGACACTTTCAGCATCCAAAAAAATGTTATCCCACCCTAAATTCATAGATGATCTATCATTCCACGAGCACACTGATCTAGTGCAATGCTCATCAATATCATCAACAAAATACGGCAATTCCTCCAATTCTTCCAAATTAACAGAAGTACTAGAATTCAATGAGTGCTTGACTAATAAAAAGACTCGGCATTCAGGTGAGCCATCCAGTGGTGTGGTACATAGGGGGTTTTCCTTCCGAATCCTTTCATCAACTGATTAATGGTGACCAGTCCCTTATTGAAGCATTTTTGCAGCAAATCCAGCATACAATCATTCTTCTTCTTCATCGCCATTTTGGATATTTATCAACAAGGAATACTGAAATCTTACTTTTTAAAATTAAACCCCTCCACTCTTTTTATTTTTTTCAAAACCATTAATTAATTCTTTTAATTCTATAGGGTTAAATAAAAATTCGACTGACTTTTTGATAAAATTGCTATGCGTAGTGTGTGACTCATTGGTTTTTTAGGGGGTTAGATCAGCACCAACCAAGAATCCCCAAGGAATGCCAAGAATTCTTGTTATACATTCGTTCCGACCTTCAATCCTCTTGGTGAAAGCTAGTCGGGTTCAAAGAGTTTTTTTTTCGAAAAATAGGATTTGGCTTAGGATTGCCCTTTCTATTAATTCCAGGGTTTCTCTAAATTTGAAAATTATCACTTAGTAGGTTTCCATACTAAGGCTCAATCTAATTAAGTCCGTAGCGTCGCCCAAGGAGAGGCAGATCTGGACTAGATAGAGTCTCGCTCATAGAGGAAGAGTACGCGCTCTAGCGCGCTTCTGTAAGCCACTTATTAATGGTTTACAGTTAATTCCTACACAGCCTTCTGGGTCGTGGTATCGACAGTTGCTACAAAAGTAAGGAGATGAATCCAGGAAGCTCATAGGTGGGGCAAGCTCTTCTATTGTGGTTTATGCTTCTATTGGAATACGGTAATACATCAATGTGTAGATGATTAACATTGAAAGAGTCAATAGAATCAAACATATTACGCACATCCTCGTCACTCACTAACAAACACCTACGATAATTTGGTAGTTTATAATATAGCCTCAATCCTGTAGGTGACAAACATGACCATTTACAACAAAGTCTCTCCGAAATACCAGCCAATGTGTCACCCAGGTTAAAAGCCAAAATAAATGTTTCCTCATTGAAAGTGCACAGAAGAAGCATTGACTTTCAAGACAAAAAACCTAAATGTACAGAAGTATGCAAATTAGTTACAAATAATAGTTATGTAATATTCTGATTTTCGGGAAATGGTAGACACGTCTTTTTTGTAAAACGTAATACTAGATTCATCTTATTTTGGATTATAGATTCTATAAAATGCACTTATATATATATATATATATATATATATATATATATATATATATATATATATATATATATATATATATGAAGGAAAAGTTTGGACCTAATTGCAATTAATGAGTAATTAAGAGAATAATGGTAATTAAAAGTGAGAGGTTTTATTTTGGGAAAAATAAACCTCCCACTACGCATGTTACTTGTCAGAATATTGGATTTCACAAACATCATTCGAACAAGTGCTCTAAAGTTTGAGAAAGATTGCAAAGCTATTCCTTCATAATACTCGCAAGATACTCAATTGTTTTCAGATTCAAGTAGGGCAACGGAATTGTGAGAAGGAAAGGATCGTGTTGATACTAAGATTTCTGGATTTCGAAAGGTATGAAAGGTAGCCCTAATTATGGTTTTCCTCTTGTTTGATCACATTTGTTTGAAGAAAGGCGTGTAATTCGTAGTTCTGAACAGTTAGAAGCCTTGATCCGAATTAGTCCTCGAATTGGTTATGGATCAAATATGTTTTGTTGAAGTTTGAGGAAGTGCTGCAGCTGTTTGAAGTTTGCTTTGAAGTTGTTCATTGATCAAGTAAGAAAATCTTCTATATTGCCTAATTGGTTTGTTGAAGTTATGGTTTCAGTTGTAGAAGTAGTTTGATGCTTGAAATAATGGCTAATTGTGTTATGCAAGTATATGATGCTATGTATGGTTAAAATTTATGTGTTTGTGTTGTTATAATGCTTAGATGGATGTTATTCATGTTTGAAATTGGGTAGGAATCATAGAAGTGAAAAAAACGGAATTAGGGCCTTTCTGCGTTGAATGCGCATGCATTGATGAAATAAAAATCGGGTTTTGGTACAGGATGCTTAATACGCACGCATTGACTAGCAATGCACACGTATTGCTGATACAGGATGGTCAAATGTATTTTCAACTGGCTCAATAAGCATGCATTGAGGATAATGCACACGGATTGGCCAGACATAGACATCTTGAATGTTTCTGCTCGTTCAATGTGCACGCATTTTAAAGAATGCGCATGTATTGACTCCTGTTTTGGGAAAATTTTTGTTTTAAGCTATGAGATGAGTTTGAAATGTTGTTTCTTGATCTAATAACATTAAATGAATAAGAACAAGCCTTGATTGAGGTTCTAATTCGTTTAGTTCCGGCACCGAATGGATAATTCCTAAGAGTTGAAGTTCGGGACCGTTGGAAGAGCATGATAGGCTTGTGCTTTAATGAATTAGTATTCATCAATATCTGTGTATGTGTTAGGACGTGGTTCTAGAAGTTGTCTTGAAAATACTTAGGTGGCTAGTTAACGATCTATGATTTACACAAGTGTGTAGTAAAAGACTAAACATCGTAACATTATTGGTAAGGCATATGTTTATAATGCAATGTGTGGACGATCAGATAAAGTGAATAACTCTTCTGGCCTATAAACGTCTAAATGGTAGGTGATGATGCTAAATAATGCACCACCGGTTTAACAGGGCCACGTGTTATCTAAGGGCGAGTCAAGAAGAATATGCAAGGCTAGTACTGTAGTAAAGATGGTGTTTTTGGTATTTTATGGCTGAGTCCAAGAATGTATCTTGGATTTCCAGTATCCTGTGTAATGTCCAGGAATCAAGCCTTACGTAGTTCCTGGAGCTGTGTATTTATAGGCACATGCCCTTCTTCTGCCCTAAACTTAAGGCGGTTTGGTCTATTGACATAAATAACCCTTATTGGGCCTTGCCCCTTGCCCAAGAAACCCTCTGGATGTTGGGCTTAGGAATCTGGGCTGGGACCCTGGTCTCGACTCGTATAACACCGACATAGGTGTTCGAGATGGGACACTTGCAGAATCTGCTGGTTGCTGCGGACTTCACTGACTTGTCGCTTATTCGACTCGAGTTGAGTACTAGAGGCTTGGACCTTTCATACGCCAGCTGGACCAACCATATAATTCCACGTGGATGGGTGAAATCCCGTATCGTCATAAGCCCCCCAGATCGGAGAGAAGTTCATCTCGTATGCTTAGCTCGGATCTGAAAATTTGAATTATCTCTTCGATACGTGGCCTTCTTTAGACGGGAATACAGTTGTCTTTCTAGCCGATGTAGGCTGTCGTAAGATGATGTCACACTGTATCAACATTAATGGGTGCAGGAAACAAAGTGTTTTTATTGGTCCACTATCCTTGATTACCGTGTTTCAAACTCTATAACTGCCCCCAAATCCTGCCCTTTCAAATCATTTGCAAGATTTGCATCATATAAGGAGTCCAAGACACTGAAGTCTCTCATTTGCCATCTCATGTTTCTGCTTTACCTGAAAATCTCAAGTAAGTCCTAATCTTACCCAAACTCTTCCTTCATTTTTTTTTAATTTCTTTGCCTTTTCTCAATTCCATGTCTAGGAGTGAGAGTGATTCTCAAAATAGGGAAGAACTCGTTGTGGTAGAAGAAGAATCGGCGGAGAGAACGGATTCTGAGCAACCACTTGCTTCCGGCGAGAGAGTAGCCGGAGAAGAAGATGAGGGAGGAGAAGAAGAATCTACTTCTCGACCTGTTGCTACCAAACGCCAAACAAGAATGAAGGGTCAAGGACCTTATGGTTGTATATCCAATCTTACCCAAGAAAAAGACAAGGCCTTCTGTCTACGATATGGCATCCCATACTCCTCTGAAAACATCAAAGTGTCACACGGTCGATTTCAATACGCGTGTGACCCTCCCCCTGGGTTTTGTGCCATATACGAGGCGTAATTGAAAGAGGGATTAAGGTTTCCCTTCGACCCGTCTGTCATAGAAGTTCTCCGACACTATCAGATCTGCATCACTCAACTCGCTCCAAATGGAATTACGAGCATCATGGGCTTCGTATTGGCATGTCGGATAGCCAAGGTCGAATTCACAGTTCGCCTATTTCGATAGTACTATTCGATCCAAGGCCTACATGATGCGGGATGGAACACTTTCCAGAGACGTCCTCTGGTCTCGGAGATTGTGAGGAGAGCGACCTCGTCTCAGGGTGAGTGAAAGCCTCATTTTTTCTTCATCCGACATGGGTTGGAAGATATCGATATCCATACCTGGTACAAGAGGCCCAGGAAAATGCATGATAGGCTCGACTCTGATGCCCCCCGTGAGTGTAGGATTCTAGAGAGGGTTAACCCCAATGTCGCAACTCGAAACCTTCATTCTCTATACCCTTTTGCTGATGTCGAGACGGCGGGTCCGGGTGCTTATCTGGAACTCGATGAGAACGTTCGAGTTTTGTGTAGGACTTTTATTTACTCTATCGAGTTGCTACACTTTTGTATATATATTTTTTTATACTTGCCTCTGTTTTGACTGTGTACAGATGTCGATTTTTCCATGTTTTCAGTGGAATTCTTTTCAAAGTTTGAGGCGGTGGGCAAAGTGCCTGACCCCAAAAAGGTTGATCCCAAAAAGATTCAAGCGGCTGTATCGGATCGAAAAGCCTGTATGCAGGGCAATAATCTTTGGGGGTCAGAGGACCCCGGCTCGATCTTCTACCCCAGTGTCGACATCCGACATTCGGAGAGATCAACCTGACGAGGCACGGGTGACTGAGTAGGCTGAAGGGAGCCTTGTCTCGAGGAAGCGTCAGAAGACAACCAAGGTGAGGCATGGAGTCGGGAAAGAAACTCGTAACCTCGCTCCTCCTAGCCCGAATGCCACCGACTCGATCCCTGGAGTGAGAGTTACAAAGATGGAAGCTATGTCTCCGGAAGAGTTGCATGACTTCTTCATGAAAAGAAGCCGAGCTGTAAGTCTTCATTTTATTTCCCTTAACTTTGGGGCTTTTTCCTATTTTAGATATTAACAGTACTCTCATTTGCAGGCTCGGCTAGTAGCTAAAGTGGCCATGACCAGAATTGAGTCTCCATCAACAGCCTTGGAGGAACAAAGGGAGACCATCGACCGGTTGAACTCAGAGATCGAAAAGCAGAAGTCGGCAGTTAAAAAGTTAGATGGCCGACACCTCAGACTGGAATCTGAACTGGCCACTACTCAGGACGAGTTGTCTGTAACGCGTAAATATTTATTCGAGCTTGCTAAGGTGAAGTCGGAACTTGAGGAAGTGAGGGCTGAACTGGCGAAATCCCTCAAGGTTCGAGACGACCTTCAGTTTGAGGTCGATAGCTTTACAACTCGTCTGGAGGCGGCCAAAAAGGACTTCCTGGCTTCTGCAGAGCTCGTAAATGACCTGACGTTGCTAATGAGTCAGGCTATGAAGGGGGGATTCTCGAATGCCCTGGATCAGGTCAAGATGGTTATCCCTGACTTTGACGTTTCGAGCATCGAGAAGGCGCACTTATACGATCCTGAGGCCATCCCTCGATATGGCTGATACTTCACAGAATTTAAGGCTGGTGTGTCTCTTCACGAAAAGTATGTGGCCCCTACCATGGAGGGGGATGGAGAGGAGGACCTCGAGTCGGAAGATCCAGTCGACCCCAACGCCAACCAACCTGTTGCTTGACCTTATTTCTTGTTATTGTTTTTTGAACAATCTGATTCGATCTGGCAGTAATAACATTTTATTGACTTTTTATTCATTAAATTAAGCTCTCATCGAGACGAACACGTGATTTGATCTCGTATCTTTTGAAGGATCTTGAATTTCAATATGCACTAAATTTCGAATTTCAATATGTGCTTCCCATTGTTTTTTCTTTTGTGTCCTTGGTTATTTGTTTAGGGTGTAGTCCTTTTGAACTTAATTCCCTTTCGACATTGTTTTATGGGGTGTAGTCCTTTGGACTTAATTCCCCTAAGCCCCTCGAAGTGTAGTATGAGTATATGACTCATGGTACACTTGAATATGAGTCGACCTTGCATTGTACTGCCTTATCGGCTTGACTTGGCTATTTGGTTTGAGCTCGAGTCGACTATCGTGCCTCGTCAGGCTTTTGACTTGGTCGAATTGAAAATTCCTTATTCGACTGTCGCACTTCGTGGTGCTTCTGAACTGGTCAAATAAGGTATCCATCGTGGAATCTGCCGACCGCCTCGCATCGTGGCTTATGGGCAGGTCGGTAGTGATATAAGCACTGTCAATGACTTGGCTTTATTCACCATCTTAATCCAACTCCATCGTGTTGAGGAATTGTTGTTGAGGTCGAATTTTGATCTTTTTTCTTCCAGCTTCCTTTTCTTTTTTACATGAGCTTGCAAGTTAAGCATAATTAGAAAAGAAAATTACTTAGATAAAAGACATCAAGATTAACTATCGCATCGACTTGTTACAAGTAACTATGAAAGAAAATTTGCAAATGTTGTAAAGTGAACAAACAGTTTAAACATAATATTTTCTGAGGTTGGTGGCGTGCCAAGTTCGAGGCACTGTACTTCCATCCGACCTGCCCAGTTGATATGATCCCTTGGGATGGACCTTCAGAATCTTGTATGGACCTTCCTAATTCGGCTCGAGCTTACCTATCGGGTCCTGCCTGCTTGCCTCATTTTTTCTCAGCACAAGGTCACCTACTTGGAAGTATTTGTACTTCACTCGAGCATTGTAATACTGCGAGATCTTTCTTTTGTAGTTAGCCACTCAATGCGCTGCGATCTCTCTTCTCTCTTCGACAATGTCTTTCTCTTGCCGTAGATCAGCTCCGTTTGTCTCGACATTATAGGCCAAGACCCTAGGTGATGCTAACCCGATCTCTGCAGGTATGACTGCTTTGCATCCATAAGCCATGGCGAAGGGAGTTTCCTGCGTGGCCGCATTGGGTGCCGTCCGATACGACCATAGAATGCTAGGCAGCCGAGCTGCCCAATCTCGACCTTCATCCTCCAGCCGATTCTTCAAACCAAATTTAATCTGCCTGTTTGTCTGTTCGACCTGTCCATTGGACTGAGGTCGGGCCACTGACGTTGTTCTATGCTCAATCTTGTACTCTTCAAGCCAACTCTACACTCTTTCATCTAGGAACTGGGTTCCATTGTCTGATATAAGATACTTCGGAATCCCAAACATGCATAAGATATTTTCCCAAAGAATTTTTTGATGGTTGAGGCCTTGATATCGGTGAGGGCTTTGGGCTCGACCCACTTGGTGAAATATTCAACTGCTACAACCACGAATTTGAAGTTGCCCGGAGCTCGAGGTAAAGGCCCAACTATGTCAACTCCCCACTCATCGAACGGCCATACCGACTCGATGGCATTCATTTCATGTGCCTGCTGGTGAGTCACCACATCATGCACTTGACAAGCTCTACATCTCATCACCAATCGATTGGCATCTTTTTGCATGGACGGCCAAAATTAACCTGCTAGCTTACACTTCCTTGCTAACATTCGAGCTCCACAGTGATTGCCACAAACTCCTCGATGTATTTCTTCGAGCAGATATGCCCCTTCATCTTCCAAGGCACATCGTATCCAGGGGGTCACAAAAGATTTTCGATAAAAAACGTAATCAAACAGAGCATACCTGGAGGCTTGCAATCGAATCTTTCTGGCTTGGGCCTTATCAGACAGGAGAATTCTGTCTTTCAAGTATAGAGCTATCGGGTCCATCCATGTCGATCCCTGAGTAACTGGCTGCACATCGACCTCGTTGTAGCTCTTTTCCGCTAACATCTCGACCAGGACCTTCCTTTTTGATTTAAAATTTGATAAGAGTTTGGACAACGCATCAGCCCATTTATTCTTACTTCGAAGCACCTGCTCGATGCGAACTGTCTTAAACTTTGATATCAACCCTTGAACCACTTTCAAATAACTTTTCAAAGCTTCCTCTTTGGCTTCATATTCGCCTTGTATGTGATTGACTACGAGCTGAGAGTCACTATATACTAGGAGATTCTCGACCCCCAACTTAGACGCCAACTTCAGGCCCGTAATCATGGCTTCATACTCTGCCTCATTGTTGGTGGCCTTGAACTCGAATCGAAGCGCATATGGGAACTCTTCTCCCTTCGGACTGACCAATAGTAACCCAGCTCCTGCTCCCTCTTTACTGGATGCTCCATCGACATAGATGGTCCATTGTTCCCTTGTTGCTCTTTTTCCTTGCTCTAGCTGGATCGATAATCCCTCGGAAATGATGTCTGCCAGAGCTTGGCCTTTAACAGCTGTGCGAGGTAGGAATTCGATGTCGTACTCAGCTAATTCGACAACCCATTTTGCTAATCGACCCGATGTCTCGGGCTTGGCCAAAATTTGTTTCAGAGGTTGGTCAGTTATTACAGGAATAGGGTGTGCTTGAAAATAAGGCTTTAACTTCCTCGATGCATGAACAAAACCCAATGTTAATTTTTCAGCAGGTGTGTACCTGATCTTAGCTCCATGTAGCGCCTTACTCACAAAATAGATTGGAACCTGTCCGTGTTCCCCTTCTCTAACCAACACTGCACTTACTGCCTCCTCACAGATAGCCAAATAAACTAATAGTTTTTCTCCTTCCCGAGGTGAAGACAGAGTTGGTAAATCAGATAAATATTACTTTAGGTCATCGAATGCTTTCTGACACTTGTCATCCCTTTGGAACGGACTTGCCTTCTTCAATATCTTGAAAAAGGGTAGGGCTCTTTACGCTGATATTGATAAAAAACGGTTGAGGGCCGCCATCCGACCTGTCAATCGCTGTACTTCTTTGATGTTACGAGGTGCAGGCATATTCTTGAGGATCTCGATCTTGTCCGGGTTAGCTCGAATTCCATCTTTCAATATCATATTACCCAGAAACTTCCCAGATCGAACCCCGAATGTGCACTTCTTCGGATTGAGCTTCATGTTTGCATCCCGGAGCACCTCGAATACTTCTCTAGCATCAACAAGAAACTATCCCATGGACTTGCTCTTGATCAATAAATCATCGACGTATACTTCCATATTACGACCTATCAACCCCTTGAAAATTTTGTTAACCGCTCTCTGATAAGTGGCTCCCGCATTCTTTAGGCCAAACGGCATCGTCACGAAACAAAACGTACCGAACTCTGTAACAAACATGGTCTTTTCCGAGTCTTGAGGGTCCATGAAAATCTGATAATATCCCCTGTAAGCGTCTAGAAACCCGAATACCTCAAAACCCAGTGTCGAGTCGACCAGATGATCAATCTTTGGTAGTGGCTATGATCTTTAGGGCATGCCTTGTTTAGATCCGTGAAATCCACACACATTCGCCAGCTTTCATCTGGCTTCTTAACCAAAACAGGATTGGCCAACCAGTCTGGGTAGAATATCTCCTTGACGATTCCAGCAACTAACAATTTATCTACCTCCGTTTTTACCGCCTCTTTCCTCTCAGGGGCGAGGCTTCTCTTCTTCTATCGTATCGGATTTTTTTTTGGGTCGACATTTAGTCGATGCACTGCTATTTCTGCCGATAGGCCTGGCATATCGTCGGCCTTCTAGGCAAACACATCTCGATATTCGACCAAGAGGTCGACCAAGGCTTGCATGTCGGGGTGTGGTATCCACTTCCCAATTTGGACCCCTTGGCCTTCTTCCTCCTTCCATACACGGACTTCCTCTGTCGGGTCGATAGAGACCCAGCTTCTATCTTCCTCTTCTTCAGGAATTAACTCCTTGACTAGCACTTGTCCGACGCCTTTCCCTTTTATCGTAACCAAACTGCAATTCCTGGCCACCTCAACGTCTTATTTTACTTCATGAGTGCCATACCAGGTTGGAAATTTCATGCTATTGTGGAATGTATAAATAATGGCTTTCAGGTCGTATAAGGCCGGTCGACCTAATATCGTGTTGTAACCCGACGGGGTTTTAACTACGACGTAGGTCATTTCCATCGTTCTGCCTTTCTATCCATCTCCAACTGTAGTCAGTAAGTTTATCGATCCGACAGGGTGGATGGCCTGCCCTGTGAATCCGACCAAAGGGGTCGATAACGGCACAATGTCCTCATCTCTCAACTTTATGGCTTTGAAGGCTGAGTAGTAGAGGATGTTGACTGCACTTCCACTATCAACACAGACCCTCTTTATCCGGCCTCGGCTTATCACTGCCTCTATCACCAATCCTTCACTGTGACTGTGGGAGCTTGGAATATCATCTTTGGGTCCATAACCTACCTCTGTCGTGAACCTAAGTTTTGTCGATTCCCTCGATCTGTCTGTAGACTATCGACTGGATCGGGGTCGATCTGACTCATGCTCAGCAGCAATTGTATTGACATCATACCCGATGCTATTATCCCCGTGGAGGTCTCGACTCTGATCTTCCCTTCGATCGTCCCTATAGTTATCTCTACGAGTCGGCTCGGGGGACCTATCCCGACGTCTCTGATTATCTCGATGTGGCGATCGGTCTCTCCTCCCGTTATAACTCTTTCTCTTATATTCTTGACGACCCTTGGGATCATCCTTCACTGATCTATAGAACACCTCATCTAACCGACCCTCTTGAATACACGCATCGATATCTCTTTTCAGGTCGAAACACTCTTCTATGTCATGCCCCACATCCTTGTGATAGTCGCAATATTTGTGGGTATTCTTTCTCTTTTCTGGATCTTTGGACATCGGTTTCGGTGTTCGTGCAATGTTTTTCTTGGTCATGATGGCTAGCACCTCCCCCCGAGATCGGTTGAGGGGGATAAAATCTCGATCTTTTAAATTTCCATTCTTTCCGAGCCGATCTGTGATCGGTGCGGTCAATCGATCGAACACATTTGACTTTCCTTCTTCGTTCCGACCCTCAGACTGACCATTGGTCTGGCCTCGGGTATCATTCCTCGAGTTGAGGCCGAGTGAAATGATGTGCAGACGCACTGCCTCTTCTCCTTGGCAAAACTTGCGGACTATGTTCACACATTCGTCCATGTGATTGGGCATCTTCTTAGATAACTTGTCGTATAGCTTCATATTACACAGGCCTCCGACAAAGGAATTAACCTGAAGTGCATCACTGGCGTTATGCACTTTCATAGCTTCAAGATTAAAACGCCTCATGAAATCAATAGTTGATTCTACCTTTTCTTGCTTGATGTTCATTAGATGAGTAGCACTGAGGTGGAACTTCTTGTTCCCGATGAAATCATCTCGAAATTTCTGCCCCAACTGTAGAAAACGTGAGATCGACCCGGGTCGTAGCTTATGAAACCACTCCCGAGCTCGACCCGTAAGCAAGGTATCGAAGGCACGACACTTCATGGCATCGATGGCATTTCTTAATCTCATCAGTGATATATATCGATATAGGTGGTCCTCTGGGTCCGTAGTACAATCATAAGGTTCCATCTTCGGTTGCTTAAAGGACTCGGGCATCGTGAATACCTCTATCTCGGGGGTGAATGGCGACTCGAGCCACTCTGTGACCTGGTCTTTTCCTACGATGCGGTTGAAATCGTTTCAAATACTATCCTCGATTTTCCTCTGGGGCTTTCCATGTCCAGGATGTTTCTTTGCACTCGTGACGCTGGCTTCTACTTCGTCCTCACACACTTCTCGAGGATCGACAGGCCTTTTTACCCTTGCGGTCTCGATCTCTTTTCGACCCGGTGGGTCTAACAGGTTATGCTCATCAGGGGTGTTGTAAATCCCTTTTCCTATGAGTGCAGAGGCTACCACTCTTTTCAGGGCGTCTTCATCCAAAGACGCCAAGTGATCAACCATGTCTTTCAACTGTGGGGGATGTTGAGGCCTTGGGGGTTCTGTAACTGCGGGTCTAGATCCAGTGGGGATTTCTTGAGCCCGGGTTTGAACCCCTGCAGGATCAACATCCGTGTGCTCTTCGACCTGTAGGTTCTTGCAGCTCGTTGGTTTCTGTCTTCTTGCTGGTGGTGCCATTGCGATATCTTTACCAACTCACGGGTAGAAGGCCCTCCTTCTAACACCAAATGATTATGCTAAATAATGCACCACCGGTTTAACAGGGCCACGTGTAATCTAAGGGTGAGTCAAGAAGAATATGCAAGGCTAGTACTGTAGTAAAGATGGTGTTTTTGGTATTTTATGGCTGAGTCCAAGAATGTATCTTGGATTGCCTACGTATCCTGTGTAATGTCCAGGAATCAAGCCTTATGTAGTTCCTAGAGCTGTGTATTTATAGGCACATGCCTTTCTTCTGCCCTAAACTTAAGGCGGTTTGGTCTATTGACATAAATAACCCTTATTGGGCCTTGCCCCTTGCCCAAGCAACCCTCTGCATGTTGGGCTTAGGAATCTGGGCTGGGACCCTGGTCTCGACTCGTATAACACCGATATGGGTGTTCGAGATGGGACACTTGCAGAATCTTCTGGTTGCTGCGGACTTCACTGACTTGTCGCTTATTCGACTCGAGGTGAGTACTAGAGGCTTGGACCTTTCATACGCCAGCTGGACCAACCAAATAATTCCACGTGGAGGGGTGAAATCCCGTATCGTCAGTAGGGGACTTCGCCGAACGTGTACACTATCGGGTCTAACCCGTGGCTATTGGTGTGATCCACTAATAGGTTGCAAACAATACCTCGTGATGGGTAACACCGTCTGTAGTGCACTTGAATGCCGGTGTAATAAACTTGAGTTAGGTTAGAAGAAGTTAGTCACAACATGTTGATGAGCATGAAGTGAACTGTAGAATTGAGACGGAATCACATATATAATTTAATAATTAATTAAACCTCTTTATGAAACTTAATTAATGCAATAGCTTCTGTTTCTTGCTAAGTACCAGTGTACTTATCTCATATGCATGTTTGTTTGTGTTTGGGGTTGAGAAGATGAACAGTTGAGCAGGAGTTTGATGAGGACTTTGAGGATGACATATGATCACGTATACTATGCTATGCTAGAGTTTTCTTGCAGTTATAAACTATGTGTTAGGAAATCAACGCGGGAACGCAGCGGAATTCAAAATTTTTGATTTCCTTTTCCCAAGATCAGCTTCGTTTAAGCAACAAACATAAAATAAGTAGACAAAAGAATACCTTGGTTGATCAAATTAGATCGACGCTTTGTCTACGGTTATAATTTCTGCACGAAGCCGCCCAAGCGTTCGGCCTTTACCGGTGATCCACACGAACACCTCGCCGGAATCCCATCATGGATTGCTACCAGAATCGACTGCTAGACCGACTTTTTCTCTCTAACAAATCTCTCTCTAGAAACTCTCTATTTTCACAAGAACTATTAACTCTTGGAATTGTGTTATACTATAGAGCTAGCCAAGCCTCCAATATATAAAGCATTGGGGCGCCCCATCTTATTCCCAAACTGATTGGGATTAGCTTCTAGTAGATTGATGAGAGAAAAAACTCTTTCCTAATAAAATAAGGAAAATCCCTTAGATTGATTTATCTCATTTAATTCAATATCATATATTAAATATTTCCATTGTCAATATCTAATATTGACTATCGTTATCTTATTACCATAAGTCTATTTTTCCAAAATCAATTAATATCTAATATTAATATTATGGTAATCCTATTAATTAAATTGCACAATTCAAATGTATCCTAATACACAATAAGTTGCACCACCTTTAGCCATAAATTGGCTTCCGGAATATTTTTTAATTAATATAATATGATTAATTAATTTGCAAAATACATGTATATCATATATGCATAATTTTCAAAATATATATATTTGTGTCAATACACATATTTAATTAATCAACATAATTAATATCTTGTATTTAATTTATTCATAATAAATAAATACCACCATATTAATTGACCACTATAACCTTTATAGTCGTGAGATAAATTCCTTCCTTATTCGGTCATCAACTATAACGATATTTTAATCCGGCTAGATGTTCATATGTGTGTGACCCAATAGGCTTCCGAATATGTTGGCCGTAGACACAAAGTGCAAATTATGAAAATGCCCTTCATGCCTAACGATCACGGGATAGCGTCTAGCAACACACCGTGACCCCCAATCATCGGAAGAGTCAAATGCAATGACTACAGCTTTCATGTGAAACAGTTACCGTGTAAATAGAATTCTATCGCTGTAATAATATCCATATGGTCGTTTGTCGAGTGTCAAATATCAACGACCGTATCTTATAATCTGGATATCATGCTCTCTCGATGGCTAGGGGAAACCTCAATAGCGTCAAAGCTAGGGAAAACCAATCACCCGTATCTTATAATCTGGATATCACCCAATCACTACCGCGTAATCGCCCCATGGCTAGGGGAAACCTCAATAGCGTCAAGAATGACAATCCACACCGTGATGCCATGTAGACTCCGGTCCTAAGGATAATTACACAACCGCCGTATAGTGTGACACATAACAATGTAAGTGGGTTAGTCTAACGTACGCATTCTCTAATACACGTCCATGTACATACCAACTGTCTCTACACTTCGATAGACGAGATCTTTCCATGCCCTTAAAGATAGAAGACATCTAATATGTGCTAGCCTGTTCATACTATCAATGCCCTGTTTAATTGTACATCAGCCTAGAGACATTTAAGTATCAAACTTATTAAAGTGATTAGAGATCTCATCAACCATTGTCGTCTATCATGGTTTGTCTATCACAGTTTAATACTAAGGACGTTATCATATAACAATTCACAACTGGTTTTTTAAAAGAACATATATATGACAACATAAAAGCCATTTAATATATGTATAAACATAAAGAAATAGTAGAAATGATCCGACCCGGTCGGATCCGGTCCAACCCGATTGGGCTTAGGACACTATTTCAACAATCTCCCACTTGGCCTAAAACCAATCACTCGCACACACAAGACCAAGTTGAATCACAAAAATGTTTTGCAATACTCACAATCGGCCCTAGCCGTGATCGGATCACTATCCGTGGGGACTCAGACTATCTTCATACCATGCTCCAAGTGACCAAGTCAAAGGAACCACCTCAACACACACATGAATCTCTGATGAGACCCTGGTCCTTGCTTCAAGAAATGAATCCACTTACTATATCAGCTGTATAGAAAAGGTGGAAGAACCGTATAAGGTTTAGGAATGAACCTTCTAGATCCATGTACTGCTCCCGCTGTGCCTCTAAGGCACTACTGGGTTATGGCCTAGTTATAGAATTTACAGTGACCCATAGCCAAGAACATTTCCAGCTCACTGTATCACTTAATCAAGGTGACTGCAAACCCAGACTGTAGCTCTCACTAGCCTTCATAAGACTTAGGATACACATCTGTATATCTATATTTATCCGATTCCAAGTTTTGATAAACTAGGAAACCATCCTTAACTTGTTTAAGGATGTTCTCGACATCCACCAGATTTACTTTCATACTTGCTCATGACTATTCATGGACTATGGACATCCGACATTTCTTTTATGATGGTTTCTATTGCTGTAACAAAGTAAACCTTTCATAAGCATCATCTTTCACCTTATCTTTAGGACTAACGTCCTAACATAGATAGATCTATGCTAAACTCTTTTAGCATCACATCTATATAGGTAAACTATAAACCAACAGCAGTTAAATCTATCACTATAGATTCTTATTTCTGAAATAAGAACTGCTAATCAAAGTGCTTTCATAAAGACCTTGAACTACCGAACATTAATTGACTGTGACAAGGGGCGACAATTCCCTAGAGAGATATCCAATACCTTATGTTGGAAATAAAATTTATGTTTTGATGATGATTCATCACTTAATCAGTTATTGTTCTTAAACCCTATTGATGGAGTGTCATAACTAGCTGTTATAGTGCAAAGCAAAAAGATGTCTAGAAATCATTGTATAGGATTTAATAGAGTCTGATAGTTGTATAAGTTAATCAGACAAGCACTGTAATTATTCTAGGTTCAGAACTAAGAAAATGAGAAACTGATTTGTTGAACTGAGTTCCCAACTAAACTTGAACAAGAGTACTTCAACCATAACTGAAGGATCAGACTCAGTTATGAGAGAACTGAAGAAGGTAAGTTCGCTGAGGGACACAGACTCAGTTGACTTATATAGAAGACTGAAGAACTGAGGGTTCAAACTCAATTATATAAGACTGAAGAACTGAGGGTTCAAACTCAGTTTATGAAGAGAAAGTCGAGACTATAAAGTTAGACTTTAGGCAAGATTGTGATGACTTGAACTGACTTTATAGATCTTGTATGCTGAACTAAGAATCATAAGGACAATGATATCTTAGATAAACAATTGAAAAATTTGTAGTCTGATTAAGTCAATAATAATGAGATGAAGGATAGAGTACTTAGTTTTTTAAGAAGAGTAAAAACTTAGTTAATGCTCTTGAAAACTGGAAACTGACCAAGTCGTATTGAAACAGTTTTTGGAACTGAAATAAGCAAAAATGATAAAGGATCAGACCGTTATGAATGTCAAAAGGACACTAACATATATACAAAAAAACAGGACTACTAACGGCTATAAAGATTCAAATTCATATGAAAACCGTTAGAAAAACCCATATAAATAGATCTCTTCTTTAACAAGAAGAAGGTGGAATTCTGAGAATCAATCTAGTCAAGAAAGATCAAACAAAGGGGGAAAGTAATCTAAAAGAATTCCTGCTATATACATTTTATTGAAATAACAAGGAATATCTTCAAGTGATCTTAAAAGCTTTCAAAGAAAGATCAAGATCAATCATTTAAAGAAATACAGAGCCGTGCATAACTTACATATCTAGAAGGAGAAGCTCGAATCACAATTGAATCATAGTCATTGATTCAAGTCTCAACCTTGATTTAATCAAAGGTTTTTAGACTGTGAAACACCAAGAAGGTGTGAAGGACAGTTGAGTGCAGTTAGGGAGACTGTGTTTGTGATGAGCTGGTGAAGAGGCAATTCAACCCTTTAATGACCAGTGCATCAAGCTTAGTTTAAATAGCCATCCTACCTGTTGAAGACAAAAGCTGGAAGATTGTGAAACTATGGATTAGTGAAGGACAATCAAGTGTCTAGAATTTACTTTGTGTCTTGTAACTGTAAACCACAAGAACATAGTGAATTTGGCCTCCGCATCACAGGGGAAGAGAGGACTGACAGGATTACACCACCCAGAACCTCTATAATTCTTGTTTATTTACTTTACGCATTTACTTACTGCATAATAGTTATACTCATCTAGTTCACATACTCAGTATATACTTAAAACCAAGTCAGCACATTAACTGATAACTCATATTTTACAAAGGCTTAATTTAATCCGCTGCTAGTTAACACAGTTAAGGATAAGTCAGTTTCTGACTTAGACTCAGCTAAGTTAGCTTAACTCCGTACAAGTTTTAACTGAACTTAATTCGTCTAAAATCTAGTTTTTAGTGACAAGTTTATTCACTCCCCCCTCTAAACTTGTGTTAGCCTTTCCAAGGGACCAAAAATTGGTATTGGAACAGTACTTCTGTTCCGAAGGGATCCATAGCCGAATCTCTATATAAGATTGTTCGCTCGAAGCAACTGGACATCAGTTATTTTCGATAACCATCAATTGGTTCTTATCAGTTGTTTCTGTGACCAACCTTAGCTGATTTTTGAAATATGCATCATGGAGTCACACAATCATTTTAGAAATATGCTTAGCTGTTCGGTTTTAAGATTTGATGACAATAAAACAAAATTTCAGGCTCTTATCGCTGAAACTCAAGAAAAGCTGATTGAAAAATTCATTGATGAAACATCCCCCACAAACAATGAAGATAATGTTGAAATATTACCCTTAAGCTTTGGTGGAAGTAATCATGGTGAAAGTGTTGAAGAGATCATACTTTTTGGAACTGGCCTAGCAAGCAACAATGCTGGATTGGATAAAGGGAAACAGACACTAGAAGATGAAGAAGCTACAATTGAAGATTTATGTATCAAAGATCAAGAGGTAAATGCATCTACATCCAATACTTACACTGCCATGAACAATCATAGAAATAAAGATTTCAATGAAACCTTGGACATACTCATAAAGGAATTAGAGGTGATTCAAAAGAATTATGAGAATGTCAAAAAGGAAAAAGATCTATTGGCGAAGTTCTAAGATTGATCACGAGATCAATCTTATCAAGGCTAATAATGGAACAAAGGAGACTTGCTCAACTGATGAACTAACAGAGGTAATAAATATCACAGAATCATCAGTTGATCCAATTTCCAAGCGTTCGGCCACTACCTGCGATCCACACGAACACCTCGCCGGAATCCCATCATGGATTGCTACCAGAAAAACTCGGCTGCTAGACCGATTTTTTCTCTCTCACAAATCTCTCTCTAGAAGCTCTCTATTTTTCACAAGAACTATTAACTCTTGGAATTGTGTTATACAATAGAGCTAGCCAAGCATCCAATATATAGAGCATTGGGGCGCCCCATCTTATTCCCAAACTGATTGGGATTAGCTTTTAGTAGATTGATGAGAGAGAAAACCCTTTCCTAATAAAATAAGGAAAATCCATTAGATTGATTTATCTTATTTAATTTAATATCCTATATTAAATATTTCCAAGATATTGTCAATATCTAATGTTGACTATCTTTATCTTATTACCATAAATCTATTTTTCCAAAATCAATTAATATCTAATATTAATATTATGGTATTCTTATTAATTAAATTGCACAATTCAAATGTATCCTAATACAGAATATGTTGCGCCACCTTTAGCCAAAAATTGGCTTCCGGAATATTTTTTAATTAATGTAATATGATTAATTAATTTGCAAAATACATGTATATCATATATACATAATTTTCAATATATATATATATATATATATATATCAATACACATATTTAATTAATCAACATAATTAATATCTTGTATTTAATTTATCCATAATAAATAAATACCACTATATTAATTTACCACTATAACCTTTATAGTCGTGAGATAAATTCCTTCCTTATTTGGTCATCAACTATAACCACATTTTAATCAGGCTAGATGTTCATATGTGTGTGACCCGATAGGCTTCCGAATATGTTGGCCGTAGACACAAAATGCAAATTACGAAAATGCCCTAATGCATAACGATCACGGGATAGCGTCTAGCAACACACCGCGACCCCCAATCATCGGAAGAGTCAAATGCAATGAGTACTACCTTTCATGTGAAACAGTTACCGTGTAAATAAAATCCTATCGCTGTAATAATATCCCTACGGTCGTTTGTCGAGTGTCAAACATCAACGACCGTATCTTATAATCTGGATATCATGGTCTCTCGAAGCAACTCATTTACTTCCACTTTGCAAAGATTCACGAGAGTAAGACATTCCTTATAAGAAGGCCCTTCCGTATATTCACCCGTACTGATAGGGTACGCGATTTCCGGATGACCAAACATGTTTACTCCACATGCTTTAGTATCACACCCAATCACTACTGCATGATCGCCCCATGGCTAGGAGAAACCTCAATAGCGTCATAGTATGACAATCCATACCGTGATGCCATGTAGACTCCGGACCTAAGGATAATTACACAACGTCACATAGTGTGACACTTAACAGTGTAAGTGGGTCAGTCTAACGTACGCATTCTCCAATACACGTCCACGTACAGTCCAAGGGTCTCTACACTTTGATAGACGAGATCTATCCATGCCCTTAAAGAAAGAAGACATCTAATACGTGATGGCCTGCTCATACTATCAATGCCCTTTTTAATAGTACATCAGCCTAGAGACATTTAAGTATCAAACTTAGTAAAGTGATTAGAGATCTCATCAACCATAATCGCCTATCATGGTTTCTCTATCACAGTTTAATACTAGGACGTTATCATATAACAATTCACAATTGGTTCTTTAAAAGGACATATATATGACCACAGAAAAGCCATTTAATATATGTACAAACATAAAGAAATAGTAGAAATGATCCGACCCGGTCGGATCCGGTCCTACCCGATTGGGTTTAGGACACTATTTCAACACTATGTTCTAGAGTATGTTGTATTTTCCTTTAAAGACATTTTGTACTTTCTTTTGTTGTTTTCTTTTCAGACATCATACGGTTGTAAGCTTGTTATCGTTGTTGTAAGTTACCATTTCAATCTTTAGTATGTCTGTTTCCTTTCTCATGAAAAATTAAATACACCTGAGTCATTTAGCTTCCGTAAATGCTAAACTCGATACGACGTAGTATAGGATTATGTATAATATATAATTTATTTTATATTATATGCTGAACGATCTATTTCCGGGTAAGGTCTCGGTATCCGGGAACGGGGAGTTATTGTTGGTATCAGAGAAAAGCGTCCTTTAGGATTCCTTTCTTGAGACAAGTTTCTTTAGACCACTTAGTAACATTTTGGTCTTCTTGATCTTTCAGAATGGTTGTTACCAGAAGAGGAGTCCACTACGTCAAAAGTTCTGGGGTACGACAAGAAATCCCTATACTAGTAGTCGGAGGCGGAGTGGTGCAACCAAATGCCCCCCAACATCCAAACTAGACACCACCACCACGGGATGAATAGAATCAACCTCCACGGTGGCATGTGGAAGGGTCGGTTCAGGTTACTATGGACAATGACTTTCCACCAGGTTTTACACCGCCAGTGATGGAAGTTTATCCACCACCTCCACTAGTAAGCTATCCTCTAACCTCGGTTTACCCTCCACAACAACATGCCTTCTACCCTCCACCCGTGAGTCACTCACCTCAGCATACAATCCCATAATCACCATGGTTTGACCACCATTATGGCTTTGGATACCCACCCAACGGACTACATCATCCATATCATGCGCCACCACACTATCCAATGTACCACCCTTATCAACAAGTTCCACCCGTGGCTCAACCTCAAAAACCTTATCCGCCCCAAGCTCCGCAAGCACTTTATGGTTACCCACCAGCTTACCCACCGGTTCGTCCACATGTTGTCCCTCTTGTTATACCACCACCAGTGAATGAGCAAGAACCACCAGTTGATTGGTACACTAGGCTAAAGAGAAACTGTATGCAAGAATTTAATAGGAATATGGAACCAGCCAGGGTAGAAATGTGGTTGAGGAGTTTTGAGAAGGAATGTAGAAACGTGAATGTGCCTGAAACGGAGATGGCTCAGTTAGCTGTACAATTCTTGTTGAATACAGCCGAGAGTTGGTTCGATGCTATAGAAAGCAGCCAAGGTAAGGTTGCCGAATGTAATGTATTTAAGGAACTTTTCTTCACCGAATACTTCCCACCAAGAAATCAAGGAAGACAATTCATGAGTCATAAGCAAGGGCTGAACATGACGGTTTCTGACTACATGAACCGCTTCAATAAGTTGAGTATATTATACCCTGTGATCATGAGAGTCGAGGAAAAGAAGATGGCTCTTTATAAGGATGGGTTATATCATGAGATCCAAGCCGGTATGACGGGAGCTACACCGAGGAATATGGAAGAAATGTTGAACAAGGCTATAGAAGATGAAACTTTTAAGAACAAGCCTTCCGTGGTAATTGGTGCTAAGAGGACATTTGGGACAAGCCAAGAAAGTATTTGGGTAGCACCTCAACAGAATATAAAGAAGACATCGACATCTTTGTCTACAACACCTTCATCAAGTGCACCTCTTTGTCAGAAATGCAAGAGGTATCATTTGGGTGAATGCAAAGCTAGCACATGTAGCTATTATTACCGTGGAGATCCAGGACACTTTGCAATGAGAGGAAGTAAAGGGAATCAGGGTCAAGAAAGTGGAAAAGGGAGTTCAAGCCGACCAGTTCGAGTGTTTGCCATGGATGCGGAGATAGAGGAACCGGACGACACTATTGTTTCAGGTACATTTTGAGTTATTTGTTTTTTGAAAATACATCTATAGCACGTTAATTCATGTTATAATTGTGTTTAAGTAAATGAAATTTGTTTTAGGTACAATAATAGTTGATAATCTAATGGTTAAGGCTTTGTTTGATACCGGAGCGTCTAGCACTTTTGTGTCATCTAAGGTTGCTAAGAAACTAAACTTATCTATGGAAGCTTTAATGAATACATTGGAAATAACTACACCATTAGGAAGAACTACTAAAGTGATGAAGATGTTACCTCAAGTGGATATTTGTGTAGGATCTTATCGGTGTAAGAGTGACCTTATAATGTTGGACTTTACGGATTTTGACGTGATCTTGGGAATAGAATGGTTGTCCAAGAACTATGTACATTTGGACTGTAGGGAAAATAGATTAACCTTTAAAGTACATGGAATCTAAGTCCTTCCAAGGTAATGTTGACAAGCCGAGTAAGAAGCGTCATCCGAAAATCTCAGCAGTTAAAGCTATAAGAGCATGTCAAAAAAGTTGTGAAGGCTACTTGTTGTATGCAATTGATGTAGAACAAGTTAAGACTAAGTTGGAAGAAACCCTATTGACAAAGAATGCCCCGAGGTATTTCTGGATGAGTTACTAAGCAATATGCCAGATAGGGAATTTGAGTTTGAAATCAAGTTATTACCAGGGGCAGCAGCAGTAGGAAAAGCACTTTATAGGATGTCTCCGGCTGAACTAAAGGAATTGAAGGCTCAGTCAAAAGATATGTTAGAAAGGAATATAATTCAGCCAAGTAACTCAGCTTGGGGAGCCCCTGTCCAGTTTGTAAAGAATAAAGACGGTAGTATGAAGATGTGCACAGACTAAAGAGCTTTGAATAACCTCACCATCAAGAATAAGTATCCACTACAAAGGATTGATGACCTGTTTAATTAGTTGCAAGGAAAAATGGTGTTTTCTAAGATTGACCTTAGGTTTGGTTACCATCAGTTGATGATCAAAGTAGCAGATATACCAAAGACAACCTTTAGCACAAGGTATGGACATTATGAGTTCTTGGTTATGCTTTTTGGATTCACTAATGCTCCATCGGCATTCATGGGCTTGATGTAATGAGTGTTTATTCCTTATTTTGATAAATTTGTTATAGTATTCATAGAAGATATCTTTATCTACTCAAAGTATGAGAAAGAACACGAAAAACAGTTAAGAACCATGCTGAAGACTTTGAAAGAGAAACATTTGATGCTAAGTTTTCGAAATGTGAGTTTTGGCTGAAGCAAGTCAGTTTTATAGGGCATGTGATTTTTGGGGATGGCATACAAGTTGACCCTGAAAAGATAGAAGCGGTTGAGAAATGGCCAAGACCTACCACAGTTTCAAAGGTAAGGAGTTTTCTAGGTTTAGCTGGATGCTACACGAAGTTTGTGCAAGACTTTTCGAAGATAGCTACATCACTCACCAAACTTACACAGAAGAATGTGCAGTATGAGTGGACTAGTGAGTGTGAGACAGCTTTTCCGACTTTGAAGGATAGATTGACTACGGCACCGGTTTTGGCGGTTCTGAAGATCTTTGATAATTATGACCTCTACACCGATGCTTCGGGATAGGATTTGGGTTGTGTGTTGATGGAAGGAGGTTAAGTGATTGCTTATGCATTTAGGCAACTAAAAGTGCATGAAAAGAACTACCTGACACACGACTTAGAGTTGGCAGTGGTAGTGTTTTCCTTAAAGACTTGGAGGCACTATTTGTATGGAGCCAAGGCCAGAATCTTTACGGACCATAAGAGTTTGAAATACTTTTTTACTCAAGAGAATCTGAATATGAGGCAGAGGAGATGGTTAGAATGAAAGACTACGACTTGGATATTTAGTACCATCCGGGTAAAGCAAATGTGGTTGCAGATGCGTTGAGTAGAAAACCAGTTGATGTTGTCAAAAATATCACCAACAAGTTTGAGTGGATTTTGATGTGGATATATCCAATATTTCTCAAGAACAAGATGAAGGAAATGTTGTGTTTATGATTATGATTTGGGTCAAAATGGCTGCCTACGTACCCTCAGCTTGTAAGGGATCAAGCTCAAGTTACGTAGTTCTTAAGAGAATGAGGGAGCATCCATGTCATGGAGGTGATGCTTCTATCTATAAGGGGTCATAAGTTGGCTACTGCCAGGCTGTTTCCCGGCTGTTCGACGAGCTGTGAGCTGTTAGCCGTCGGGGTTTGTTCCAACGGGCTGAGCGTCGACAGGCTGAGAGCCGATGGGCTAAGTGTCGACAGGCTGAGTGCCGACGGGCTGAAAGCCGACAGGCTAAGAGCTGGTTCTGGCGAGCTCATCATAAGCTCTTCATTTGTAAGCATCGTTTAATGAACTCTATTGCCTAACTAAGCGGTCTTCGTTCTAGTTAAAGGATGGCGAGCTGGGTGGACGAGCAGGTTGGCACCCAACGTTTTGTATCGATCTAGCTGTTTGCTACTTCATGCCCATTGCCTTGGACGATGATGATAATCGTAGAGGCTTGAGGTGAGTGGGATTGTGCTCTGCTTGGTCCGGCTTGTGGAGAGGCGGACTGGCTGGGCCGAGGACACTATTCGTTGTTGGGCTTATGCATGGGCCATGTTCGGATCCAAGGGCTCTCCTCTGGACTTGGCCGGGCCTTCCCAATTTTGACATATCAATAGCCCCATACTCCTTGACCTTTTAACTGTTCAAGTGAATGTCATGGAGTAAATTTGTAGTCAACATGATATCCCGTTTGTTGAGATGACTATTGTAGAGTGACCTGTTGGGTTCGCGTAAGGCTACAATTTGTTGCGCTATGAGGCAGACGGGTCTATATAAGATTCACTCGAGTGCGTGTTCCAAATATGATGCCGAGCTAGAGTCGGGCATATAGAAGATTTGATCAAGAGCGAATTCCAAATATGATGCCGAGCTGGAGTCGGTCTTATAAATGATTTGCTCTAGGGTGAATTCCAAATATGATGCCAAGCTAGAGTCGGGCTTACACAAGATTCGCTCGAGAGCGAATTCCAATATGATGCCGAGCTAGAGTCGGTCTTACAGATTATTCGCTCGAGGACGAATTCCAAATATGATGCCAAGCAGGAGTTGGTCTTACAGATGATTCGCTCGATTGTGAATTCCAAATATGATGCTGAGCTGGAGTTGGTCTTACAGATTATTTGCTCGAGGGCAAATTCCAAATATGACGCCGAGTTGGAGTCGGGCTTATAGAAGATTCGCACGAGAGAGAGTTCCAAATTTGATGCCGAGCTGGAGTTGGTCTAATAGATGATTCACTCGAGGGAGAATTCCAAATATGATGCCGAACTGGAGTCAGGCTTATAGAAGATTCGCTCGAGAATGAATTCCAAATATGATGCGAGCTGGAGTCGGTCTTATTATTGATTCGATCGAGGGTGAATTCCAAATATGATGCCGAGCTAGAGTCGGTCTTACAGATGATTCGCTCGAGGGTGAATTCTAAATATGAAGCCAAGCTGGAGTCGGTCTTACAGATGATTCACTCGAGGGTGAATTCCAAATATGATGCCGAGCTGGAGTGGGTCTTACAGATGATTGCTGAGCTGGAGTCGGTCTTACACATGATTTGCTCGAGGGAAAATTCTAAATATGATGCTGAGCTGGAGTTGTGCTTATAGAAGATCCGCTCGAGATCGAGTTCCAAACATGATGCCGAGCTAGAGTCGATTTTATAGATGATTCACTCAAGGGTGAATTCCATATATGATACCGAGCTGGAGTCGATCTTAGTTCGCGTCAATGCTCGTTCACGTAATGGCGTCTTTGGTTTCATGCTCATTCACGACCGGTCTTATTTTGCGTCAATGCTCATTCACGACTGGTCTTATTTTAAGTCAATGCTTATTCACATAATGATGTCTTCGGTGCTGTGCACATTCGTGACCGGTCTTAGTTTGCATCAATGTTCGTTCGCGTAATGACGTTTTTGGTGCCGTGCTCGTTCGTGACCGATCTTAGTTTGCGTCAATGCTTGTTCGCATAATGACGTCTTTGGTGCCATTCTCGTTCGTGACCGGTCTTATTTTGTGTCAATGCTCATTTGTGTAATGACGTCTTTGGTGCCATGCACGTTCGGGACCGGTCTTATTTTACGTTAATGCTCGTTCGCGTAATGACGTCTTTGGTGCCGTGCTCGTTTCCAACCGGTCTTAGTTTGCGTCAATGCTCATTCGCGTAATGACATCTTTTGTGCCGTGCTGGATCACGACCGGTCTTATGGTGCTGAGCTTGGTCGGTCTTATGGTGCCGAGCTGAAGTCGGTCTTATGGTGCTGAGCTTGGTCGGTCTTACGGTGCCGAGCTGAAGTCGGTCTTATAGTGCCGAGCTGGTCGGTCTTAGTTATGTTGTTTTGAATTTTTATTACTGTACAGAGCCGTGATCCTCCGTGTCTGACAGATCCCAATGGCGACCTCGTAGCTAGAGAGCTTGTAATGAGCGAGCTCGTAGATGGAGATCTTGTATTGAGCGAGCTCATAGCTGGAGAACTGATAATGAGCGAGCTCATGGTTGTAGACCTTCAAGTCGAGCTTTTGTCTGATTTTGTGTTATAGAAACGACCAGGGCGTATGTTTTTAGCTAGCTAAGTGTTTAGGGTATATTTTACTATATTTTCGGGCTTAATCCCTAAACAATTTACCTTATTTTTAAGGGAAATAAATGAGAAAAGCGTGTTTTAACCGTTAAATTCCTATAATGGTTATTGAGGGGTTATAATTTAATTATGAGGAAATATTGAGTTTAAATGTTATTTTTGTTACACATTTTTATTATTATTATTATTCGATGACTTGGTGTAACAACAATTTTGCAGAAAATTAAAAGATATGCATGGGGATATTATTAATGGAGAAGATTAATCTCATTTAATCAAGTGATTTCAAAATAAAGAAGAAAATCGGAGTATTAATTGAGAGATAAATCAAAAAGGAATCAGATCAGCGCGGCAGAATGCAGTGGGGAACAAGTCAAACGAAAAAAACATTTAAAACGTGCAGAAAAGTGGCTCGGTCGACCGAGCCATGTCATTCGGTCGACCGAGCCATGTCATTCGGTCGACCGAGTGATGTCATTCGGTCGGTCAGCAGATTTTCGCGTATTTATCTTTTAGATCCGTCCTAAGTCGGTTACAGCCTCAATATAAACAGCAGCATTCGAGCAGAGACGGGATATCATATCATACGCATTATTCATTTATAAAAAAAAACCCTAGCAGCGACCGCGATATCCCGAGAGCAAACAAGGAGATGAATTCTTCCATCCCAATAATCATGTCCATCAACATGATTGTTGGCTACTTGGTCATGATGGGATGACGGGATGAAGCCGACACCACACCATCACAACCAAGGGATTTTCGAGTAGCAATTGTTTAGTGAGTTTGAATTTTAATTTCTTTATCAATTGAATAGATTTGAATGTTTGGTTTATTAGATTGAGAAATCAATGAAACGTTTATCTGTTTTGAATTTTAATGAGAATTGGATTCATATATAGAACCGTTCTTTTGATACGATTAGTAATAATTCAAGTGATTGTTTATTATTGATTGGGTAAGAGATTCGGAGACGAACTCATGATCATGTTCTTCATTGTTATGTTTGTTTTACTCGAGAAAGAAAACGAACCATAAATAAATTTGATTAAGGAAACTAGATCGAATTTAGGTTAGATCGTACCAAGGAATTTAATTCAACTCATAACTTGGTTGGGTAGTGGTTGTTTGGTGGATCCTTGTTGCCCTACTGTTCCTTTATATTCATAAGAAAGTTTGTACTTTTTGCTTCGTTTAGTTGCTTTTCTAAAACCCTAGTTTGAGATAATAATTCGTGACATATTAAATATAACAACCGCACCTTAATCCGATTAACATTCGACTCCTTAGACGACCCGTAAACACCCTATACTACGAACCTTATACTTGGGGTGTTTCGGTTTATAAATTTTAGAACTAGTTTTTACCGAACAAGTTTTTGGCGCGCCGTTGCCGGGAGTCGGTAACGGTTGTCGGATTCTTCATAGGGCGGTTTTACGTGTCAAAGGATCGCTTTTAGCACGCAGTGAGTATTTTGGCGTAACTTTCGGCTCGAGTGTCCGTTTGGAACGCAGGACCCCAATTCGAAAGCTCGTTCGACGCCGACGACGTGGTGAACGCCGAGGCCGTTCAGTGCATTTTGAGGTCAAAATCCACTGTTTTCCCTTCTATTTTAGCCTAGAAGATTTCAACACATTTTTTTCACCGTCTTAGTGTTTTTCCTATTTTAGCTTTTTTAGTAGGTAGGTTTCTTTTTCTGCTTCGCTTTTTTTTAATCTTTTCTAGCTTTGATAATAAATAAATAAATAAAAAAATAAAAATAAAAATAAAAATAAAAACACTAAAAACCCTCTGAACGAGCGTTCACTTCACGAATCCTCTCTAAACTAGCGTCCACCACTTTGAGCTGACGCGACCTCACCAAAATTTCACTTTTCAGTCTCTTCTCTCTCTTCTCTCTTTCTAAATCCTCCAATCTTCTCTAAACTCGTTCTCATCAACCCTACGGTTGATTTCTTCCTGTTCTGCTTCTCTGGTTTACGCAAACCAGGAGTAAGAAGGGAAATCTTGTCTTTAACCCCGAGCCTGAGCGAGACATTGTCAAAAGAAGATTATTTCAAAGTTCTGACAAGATGAGCGAACACGGTTCTAGCGATGACGAACCGGAGAACCAAGGGAATAATAACCAAGATCCCGCTCAATTAAACCAAATTCTGATGCAAATGTTGCGAGACCCCAAGAATGGCTGACAAGCCTGGATGAACCCGGCAGATGCAACAACAACAACAGAATGTTCAACAAAGAATGACCCAGCGGCCTGCGGTGTTGTTGTCTTGCAAAGAAGACCCTTATGCGCCATATCTTGATCAAGACTTCTTGGAAGGGCATAGACCAATTCGGCCTCCGGAGATGGGAGGAATGCATTTTGATTTAAAGAATGGAGTTGTGGGGATGGTCCAAAATAGTTCATTCCATGGCACTGCTGCAGAAGACCCACATGACTTCTTGTCTACTTTTGTGCAAATCTGTGAAGCAGGTCACTACCCTGGCGTTCCTACAGAAGTTGTTAAATTGAAACTTTTCCCGTTTGCTTTGAGGGGTGAAGCAAATCGATGGTTTAAGTCCTTACCCCATCACTCTCTTCATAATGTGGTGATGTTAAAAGAGCCTTTGCTCAAATTCGTTTCACCTGGAGCGATAATGGAACGAAAAAGAGATATAGCCACTTTCGAGCAACTAGAAGGGAGAGTGTGGGAAAGGCTTGGGAGAGGTTGAATCATTAATGAGAAAATGCCCTAACCATGGATATACTCGACATGAGCTTCTAGAATTATTCTATCGGGGTGTTACGCAACCCAATAGAGATTACTTGGATTCCACGGCTCATGGATCGTTTTTAGGAGGAGGAGATGATTACGCTCTGGGTAGCGAAACGATAGCTAAGAATAACATGTGGGCAACTCAAAATAAGACCCGTGTTAGCGGAAGCAAAAGGAGAGGTTGCTTCAAGTGACTCGAGAGACAAAGCGCTTGTTGCTCAAATGGAAATGATGAACAAGCAACTCGCCAACATGCAAATGAAGCGACAAGAAAGGGCCGCAGATGTGAATCACTCGGGCATACAGGTCGGGAATGTGATGAATGAGGAAGTGCAAGCCATGGAAAACCAGAATCAACCTTTCAGAGGCTTGATCAAAATTACGGTCAATCGAGTCAAACTCAAAACCGCAACTTTTCGGAAATCCATGAATAGTTATTATACACGCCTGGTGCATCCAATAACCCAAGACCCCAAGGTAAGCGGGCCCAAACGCAAAATCAACAGCCCACCTATGTCTCTCGGAAGAAATTCGATGAGCTAGTTGACATGGTGAAAACACTAGCCACCGGCCAAAAGGCGATGGAGAGCAGATTGGTCGATGGTGATCAACAAGCAAGCGAGACCTCAAGGAAGGCTGCCTAGTTATCTGAGATAAAAACCCTAAGGCGAGATATCAATGCTTGCACTTTGCCATCACACCTCGGTGGGAGTATGGAGAAGAGGACTTGAATGCAGTCACACCCTCGAAGCGGTAAGGCAATTTGGACCCGAAAAGATGTCGGGAACGAGTAGCCCCTCCCGACGCCATAAGTTCGGGAGGGGTAAACATGATAATGATGAGGAAAGAGCTGAGTGATGATGATTTTCGGGGGATAGTGATGAGGATCTTTGAGAAGGTAAGTCAGTAGTTGAACCCACGACTAAAAGAAAACTAAGAAGTTTGTCGATGGAAGGATAAGGAGGACGAAGCCATTAAAAGTCAACCTATGATTAATCATTGAAAACCCTTCCTATCCGGCAAAGAAAGAGAAAATATCCTAAACTCGACAAACAAGTATGACGGAGTGAGGAAGATGCTTAGAGATACTATGGTGACTATGCCACTTGCTGAGGTATTAACTGAGATGCCTAAGTGCTGTAAGTATCTTAAGGATGCCTGTGGAAGTAAAAAGAAGCTAAAGGAAATGGTAGAGGAAGTGTTAAGAGAAGAGTGTTCAACGGTTTCACAGAGCGTTGCAATCAAGCGAGGTGACCCCGGACGACCTTCAATCTCCTGTACGATTGAAGGCCACACGTTCCACAATGTTTTATGCGATTCAGGGGCCTCTGTTAATGTGATGCCATTGAACGTCTGCAAGAGTCTCGGGCTGGACAAAAGGCTAAGGGAGCGTCCCGTCTCTCTTCAGTTGGTGGACCGATCAAGCCGTTTAGCAAATTGTTGTGTTAACAACGCCCTTATCCATGTTAAACATTTAGTTTTTCCAATCGACCGGGTCATCTTGGATTACGATCGACAAGGAGATGCCCCTGATTAGGCGGGCCTTTCTTAAATATACGCCTCCACCATTGACTTCCAAACTGGCCAAATCACTCTGAAAGTAGGGGACACTTCTATTACCCTCGAGCAAGGAAAAAGTTCTGCGGAAGCTTCGAGCCAGGAGATCTCATTCATTGAAGCAATCTATGGGGATGAATTCGACCCTGATGAAGAGCTCACGGAGATAGGAGCATTGGATGTTATAGTTCACGAACAGGCGGGCATCAGCAGTAGAGTTGTCTCAACAACTTGCGCATCTTGAGCCTATGAGTGAACGGAAAATGCAGGATATTCCAGGGATGAGCGAGAATGATTTGAAGGAGCTCAACCGGCGGACTTTAACCTCGCGAGAGGAGGAAGTTTTAATGGGTAGTTGGGGACGAAATAGAATGCGGAAAGAAACTACTCATTGGGAGTTGGATGATTGGGAGCGGCTTGGAAGAGCTTGAAGAAGAAGAACTTAAGAAGATGGTTAAGCATAAGAAAGAACAAATGGAAGGCGGCGGGGAAGATTCCTCTCAGATGATGTCATTCAATACCTTTCGGGGTTACACCTCGGGAAGATGAGGTGTTTTTGACCAACGGTCCAAGCTCACAAGGAAAAAGGTGGTCCTTTAAAATCCGATGTCGAGCAACCACCTGTGACTTAGAGTTGAAACCACTTCGCAAAGACCTAAAATACATCTTCCTTAAAGACGGTGATAAGTTGCCCTTGATCATCTCGCCTAAACTCGAGCGGAGCAAGAAGAAATTAATCAAAGTGCTTGAGAAACATATCCTCGCGTTCGGATGGCGGTGGGCGATATCGGAGGAATCAGCTGACGTGTGCATGCATAAGATCGAACGGAGGAAGGAGCGAAAAAGGTCGAGACAACCTCAAAGGAGGCTGAATCCGCACACGCAGCGAGTTGTCAAAAGGAGATCATAAAATGGCTCGATATGGGTATTATCTACGCCATCGCCGATAGTGAGTGGGTCGAGCCCTACTCAAGTTGTGCCAAAGAAAGGAGGCATTCTTGTGGAAAAGAACGAAAAAGGGGAGGAAGTAGCTTTACGCCTTGTGACTGGTTATAGAGTTTGCATTGATTATCGCAGGTTAAATGAAGTCACTGCTAAGGATCATTTCCCCCTGCCCTTCATTGACCAACTTCTAGAAAGACTGAGTGGTCATAAGTATTATTGTTTTCTCTATGGATATTCTGGTTATTTCCAGATAGCCATCGACCCCAATGACCAGGAAAAGACCACATTTACCTGTCCATCTGGTACTTTTGCGTTCCGCAGAATGCCATTCGGCTTATGCAACGCACCCGCGACTTTTCAACGGTGCATGTTAGCCATTTTTGATGGACTTGTGGAGCAGTGCATGGAGGTCTTCATGGACGATTTCTCAGTCTATGGCGACAGTTTTGATGAAATCTTAAAGAATCCAGATATGGTACTCCAACGTTGTGTTGAGAAAAATCTGGTGCTTAACTGGGAAAAGTGCCATTTTCTAGTCGAGGAAGGGATTGTTTTGGGACACAAGGTGTCCAGTGATGGTATTCAGGTGGATAAGGCTAAAGTAGAAGCCATTGAGAGAATGTCGTACCCGAAGACAGTGAAGGAGGTACGAGGATTTCTAGGACATGTAGGCTTCTATCGGCATTTCATTAAAGACTTTTCGACGATAGCAAAGCCGTTATCTAACCTGCTTAAAGAAGAAGTGAAGTTCTTGTTTGATGAGAAATGTAAGACAACTTTTAATAGCTTAAAGGATAAGCTTACCAGTGCCCCCATTTTAATCGCGCCCGACTGGACTAAACCTTTTGAATTAATGTGCGATGCCTCTAACTACGTAGTGGCGCATTTTAGGCGAAGAATTGACAAAAAGTTCAGGCCGATTTACTATGCGAGCCGCACTTTGAACCCAGCTCAATGCAATTACGCCACTACCGAAAAGGAATTCTTGGCAGTCGTTTTTGCTATTGACAAATTCAGAAGTTATCTTTTAGGGTACAAAGTGGTAGTATGGACGGATCACACAGCACTACGCTACCTTATGGGCAAAGCAGACGCTAAACCAAGGTTACTCAGATGGATTCTGATACTACAGGAATTTGACCTTGAAATTAAGGACAAGAAAGGTAGTGATAATGTTGTGGCTGACCACTTATCTCGCCTAGTGAACGAGGGTGGCGAAGTCCCTAAAGAGATAGGCATTGACTTTCCGACTGAGCAATTAATGAAGCTAGAGACTTTGAGGCCGTGGTATCTTCGATTACGTTAACTACTTAGCGAGTGGGCATTTAGAAGACATGACGATCAGGAAAAGAAGAAATTTTTCAACGATTTAAAGTATCTCGTATGGGAGGATCCTTATCTCATTTAAAGTCCGCAAGGACGGGTTGCTTAGAAGGTGCGTTCGAACATGAACAATTGGATATTCGCGCAATGTCATAGTGGTCGGTGGTGGACACCACGGAGCACCTAAGGCAGTCACAAAATCCTTCAAGTGGTTTTTGGCCTACCTTGTTTAAAGATGTGAAGCCTTTTGCAAAGGCGTGATAGATGCCAAAAGAGTAGGAGACTCAGTAATAGGATGGAGATGCCTTTGAGGCCTATCTTGGAATGTGAAGTCTTTGACGCCTGGGGTATTGATTTTATGGGACCGTTCCCATCATCGTGCTCTAACAAATATATTGCAGTCACGTGTGGACTACGTTTCCAAGTGGGTAGAGGCCATAGCCACCCAAACCAATGATCACAAAGTGGTAAAGAAATTCTTGCAAAGAATATCTTTACTAGATTTGGCTGTATCAGAGAGCCCTTATCGGTGATGAAGGTTCGCATTTGTAATGCACCTTTGGATAAAATTCTTGAGAAATATGGTGTCAAACATAGAATTGGTACACCATATCACCCCCAAACCAAATGGCCAAGTCGAGGTAAGCAACCGGAGCCTTAAGCGGATCTTGAGAAAACGGTGAATTCAAATAGATCCAATCGAGTGCGAAGTTGGACGACACTTTGGGCTTATCGCGCTGCGTTTAAGACCCCTATGGGTACGTCACCCTTCCAAATGGTTTATGGCAAGGCTTGTCATCTACCGGTCGAGTTTGAGCACGAGAGCTCGGGCTATTAAATTCTTAAACTTCGATAGCCAACTCGTGGCGAGAAAAGATTATTGCAGCTGCATGAGCTCGATGAATTCGGACTCGTGGCTCTACGAACGCCAAGCCGAGCAAGGAAAGAACGAAGGCACTCCACGATGCTAAGATTAAAGACCGGGAATTCAAAGTGGGAGACATGGCTTTGCTGTATAACACCAGACTCCATCTTTTTGCTGGTAAGCTTAAATCTAGATGGTCTGGCCCCTTTGAGATTCTTGATGTTCATCCTGGGGGAGCCATTACGTTGAAAGGGTATGGTGATCAACCGTTCAAAGTCAATGGTCACAGGATTAAGAAGTACTTTGGGCAACCCAAGGAAAAGCCTGAAGTACTATACTTCCAAAAGAGAAATGAAACGGTTGAGTCATTTATTTGTGAAGAGATTCCATCCGACTTCTTTGGAGTGGATGAGGACATTAATACCCCTATCCTTGCAGATCTTTCTGTCAATGCTTCTGAGCCTGTTAGCATACCTCAGCCGCATCTGAGAAACAAGAACAAGAAGAAAAGAGTCAGTGTTGTCTGGAGAGAAAAATTTCATGATCTTCTCGCGCACTTGACTTGTTGTTGTGGCGAAAACCATTTCCGTTCTAGTCATTCTGAGTCTGACAGAGAAGTGGTTAGCCTCAAACCCAAGTGGCCCGATCCGGGTTGACTTTGAAATCTGTGTCAAGCTAATGTCAAAAAAAGAAGCGCTCCTAGGAGGCAGCCTAGTCTTTTAAGTTCCTTTTTAGTTAAGTTTTTAGGTTCTTAGGAATAAAACTTTGGTGAGTTGTGTGTTGGTTATCCTTGTCTTATTTGTGGTTGTTTTATGTGTATACATGTTTACTCATATACCCCGTATACCCCGAGATTATCTGTTATGTCAAGTGTTGCAGATACGTTTAAGCAGGTTTGCAAGTTATTACTTTCAATGTTGTCTGTTCCTGATACGAGTCCAGCGGTTTATTCATGCTCCGGCCTGACCACTGCCAATCTACCGCCCGACAACCATCTTTGAAAACCAGCTAAGTATTCTTTTCTTTTATTTGCACATTCTGAGGACATAATGTGATTTAAGTGTGGGGGGGTGCAATTCATGCTTTATTTTTGACAGTATGAGAAAAATTTTGTGATCTTTGATAAATGGTGGAATTTTAAAATTTTTACACTTGGGTAGTTGTAAATCTTGAGCATGTAATTGAAACAAAGGCTTGCTAGTTGTAGTTTCCTGACAATGATTGTCTGTAACTTATGTGAGATGATTATAGCATGTTTTTACTGATTTGAGATAGTATTCATTTTCACACTCACGAAAGCCTTTGATGTTGAAGCAAAACTTTTGAATTGAATCTTTTCATTACTTTAGTGATTTGTTTTAATAATAACAGTGAAGTACCACCGAAGTTTAGAACGTGCACTGTGAATATCTGGAAGTTTGAATGTGATAAGTGAAACATAACTAAAGTCTTTGCAAAAATATAATATATAATAAGTGTGTATGTCGAAAGCTAGTCGATGATTGGAGTGCGGTAGGGCATTATCTCGAAATGTCCTATACCACTATGATGACCAAAAGCTCACGACAGTTAGAAGAAGCTACCTTATGATTTGAGTAAGGTAGGGTGTTATCACGAAACATCGTATTCTACTATGACGGGTAAGAGCTCATTCTAATATGCGTATCAAAGTGAGAAAATAATAAAGACTTGGTTATCGTTAATCTCATCCCCAGTATAAACCGAATGATATGCTGTAGGGATTATCCTACTTAGTGCGCGGGAAGACTTTGTGTGGAACGATTACTGCCTGTAACTAGGAAAGTCATTAAACTATTTGAAGGGGTATTTGTTTGAGAGGATTGTGGAGATTGAAAAGGGCTTGTCACACACACCGAATCTATCTCTATGTTGGTATTACTTGCTACAGTTGTTGTATCTTTTGTTACGTGAGTTAGGGATCTATGTGGATTACATGTACAGTGAGCCGGTTTTGATTATTTTGTTCGGGACGAACAAAAAGCTAAGTGTGGGGGAGTTGTTTAGGGTATATTTTACTATATTTTCGGGCTTAATCCCTAAACATTTTACCTTATTTTTAAGGGAAATAAATGAGAAAAGCGTGTTTTAACCGTTAAATTCCTATAATGGTTATTGAGGGGTTATAATTTAATTATGAGGAAATATTGAGTTTAAATGTTATTTTTGTTACACATTATTATTATTATTATTATTATTCGATGACTTGGTGTAACAACAATTTTGCAGAAAATTAAAAGATATGCATGGGGATATTATTAATGGAGAAGATTAATCTCATTTAATCAAGTGATTTCAAAATAAAGAAGAAAATCGGAGTATTAATTGAGAGATAAATCAAAAAGGAATCAGATCAGCGCGGCAGAATGCAGTGGGGAACAAGTCAAACGAAAAAAACATTTAAAACGTGCAGAAAAGTGGCTCGGTCGACCGAGCCATGTCATTCGATCGACCGAGCCATGTCATTCGGTCGGTCGGTGAGATTTTACAGATTTATCTTTTAGATCCGTCCTAAGTCGGTTCTGACCTCTATATAAACAAAGAAAGATTCGAGCAGAGACGGGATATCATATCATACGCATTATTCATTTATAAAAAAAAACCCTAGCAGCCGCATATCCCAGAGCAAACAAGGAGATGAATTCTTCCATCCCAATAATCATGTCCATCAACATGATTGTTGGCTAAGCAGTTCGCAGTAGGATGACGGGATGAAGCCAGCACCACACCATCACAACCAAGGGATTTTCGAGTAGCAATTGTTTAGTGAGTTTGAATTTTAATTTCTTTATCAATTGAATAGATTTGAATGTTTGGTTTATTAGATTGAGAAATCAATGAAACGTTTATCTGTTTTGAATTTTAATGAGAATTGGATTCATATATAGAACCGTTCTTTTGATACGATTAGTAATAATTCAAGTGATTGTTTATTATTGATTGGGTAAGAGATTCGGAGACGAACTCATGATCATGTTCTTCATTGTTATGTTTGTTTTACTCGAGAAAGAAAACGAACCATAAATAAATTTGATTAAGGAAACTAGATCGAATTTAGGTTAGATCGTACCAAGGAATTTAATTCAACTCATAACTTGGTTGGGTAGTGGTTGTTTGGTGGATCCTTGTTGCCCTACTGTTCCTTTATATTCATAAGAAAGTTTGTACTTTTTGCTTCGTTTAGTTGCTTTTCTAAAACCCTAGTTTGAGATAATAATTCGTGACCTATTAAATATAACAACTGCACCTTAATCCGATTAACATTCGACTCCCTTAGGACGACCCGTAAACACCCTATACTACGAACCTTATACTTGGGGTGTTTCGGTTTATAAATTTTAGAACTAGTTTTTACCGAACACTAAGTTCAACCGAATTGAGTTATATCAATAAGAGATCTCGTCCCGCCACGTTCGGTTGGGAGAGTTGCAAAAAATGAAGTGTAATCATTTAAGCTGTAGAAACATGAATGAATTCTAATGAGGGCTCGTACCTAGAGAGCTTGAGAGCTCGTATCTGGAGAGCTCGTACTTGGAGAGCATGAGAGCTCATAACTGGAGATCTTGAGAGTTTGTAACTGGAGAGCTCATAGTTGGAGAGCTTGAGAGCTCTTAACTGGAGATCTCATAGTTGGAGAGTTTGAGAGCTCATAGTTGGGGAGCTTGAGAGCTCGTAATTGGAGAGCATGTAATACAAGAGCTCGTTCTTGGAGTGCTCGTAGACGGAGAGCTTGTAATAAGAGAGCTCGTTCTTGTAGAGATTGTAATAAGAGAGCTCGTTGATGAGAGCTTGTAATTAGAGAGCTCGTACTTGGAGAACTTGTAATGAGCGACCTCATTCTTGAAGAGCTTGAGAGCTCGTAGTTGGAGAACTTGTACTTGGAGAGCGTGAGAGCTCGTACCTGAAGAGCTCGTTGATGACGGTCGAATGGTATCATTATTTACCATCAATCTACCCCTGATTTGTGTTCCCAATGGTGATAATATGTATGAAATCATGAATTAATTAGCTAAATGTCATTAAGCCACGTCTGGGGTGACTAAATTGGTATTATGCGTATTAACCGTGTATTTTATGCGTAATTGCTAGAAATAGAAGCTACTATGTGTGGTATGGTTTAATTGACAGATGAACGAGTGTTAGGAGATCATTTGGGCTGAATATAAGAGTCAATCGATAAAGAACTGAACCGAGCTGAAGGTTGAAGTGTTTCGAGCGGAGATTGGACCCGAGAATCTTATTGGTGATCTTTCAACGTAGTTTCTGAGCTTTACAAGAAGCAATGGACTTGGACTTCTACATAAAATTTGTAATTCTCGAAACAAAGATTCTAACACACTTTGAATCACCAAAATCGGAGTTGCGTAGACAAAGTTATGGTCCAAATACCAAAGTTGGGTCTAGGGTATTCCAGAACAAGTTGGCAGTAGAAAAAAGACAAAAATACCCCCGGTAAACCAGGAGTTACCCACGGTTTACCGAGGCCCAGAATCTTCGAAAAATCATTTTCTTTTCCTCCAAGCATTGGGTTTACCCCTAAGTCGGTTTATACACCTATATAAGGCCATTCAGAGCTGTGAAATTGTATTCTATCATAATTTATCTTCCATTCTATCATTCATTCATTGATCTATTCATAAATTAGATACAATGTAATCTTCTGGTTATAAATTCTTCTTTTCATTCTTGCAAATAAGTCATGAGTATTTCATTATTGAATTGTATTTAGTTTACGATCTTCATGGATCGTCTTGAATCACCGGAGGGAGAGAGAATAAAAGAGTAGATCTGTTCTTCGTTATGGGTAAGATCTATTCCAATGTTTTATTTCTTTCTTTGATTCATGATTGTTCTTGTGTTAGATCTAGATTATGCTTGCATGTAATCATCTATGAATTAATTAAACGAACTTTAATCTTTATTACATTCGTTAATATGAAACGCAAAATTATGGGTTGCGCTATTCAGATCCGCGACGGTCATTATCGCTAGATCTGAATACCTAGTGAATCCTAATTTTGTGGTTCGGCGTCAACTACGATGATCGACAAGTTTAATTAACTGTAGGTTAGATCTGGCCAATCTGCTTATTGTAATCGTAAAACTAGCATGAAATACGAATAGTGGAGTGTTAGTTTTGACATGGTCTTGATGGACCCTAGAAACGTGCTGATCAGTGTCGACAGCTGCCTAGGCGGGGTAGCGGTATGGGTTAGCGCTCAATACTGGAAATTTTAGTTCTTTATGCGTATGGGCTATTACGGACAATTAAGGAGGGTAGCTGACATATAGATTATCTACTACCATGGTCGGAGTAGATAGGGTTAGGAATTGCAACCGTAGCTTAATTATAAATATGGAATAAGGATTGAAGGGAGATTAGTTATGAATAGTGTGGTTAGTGCCTTTTCGATATATGATTGATGATTGGTTTATTTGCATCTCTTTTATTTACTTGTCCTTTATGTTGGTCAATGACCACCCCTATCCGGTTGACCTATGAATTGTGGTTGTGTTTAACATTATGAAATAATAGTCTCTGTGGGATCAACCTTGACTCGCCCTTTCTATACTATGATTGACCTAGTCTTTTTACTATTATTAAGCGACTTACACGCGATCAAGTTTTTGGCACCGTTGCCGGGGACTATGTATTTAATTGTTAGGCATAGCCATTAATTTATAGTAAACCTTTTTTTCTTAATTTTCTTTTCTTTTCGATAATTGAATAAAAGTGGGAAGGTTTTTTTTCATCGCCATGTTCCTAAGGCTGTTGACCAATGGATGTGCGGGAGTTTTTTTTTTTTTTTTTTTTACTTCACATGATTATTCGATTATTATTTTGAGTCTCGAGTCTTTTTTATTTTTATTTGGAGTCTTATAATAGTTTTCTTGTGTTTAAGTAATATAGTTGTTATGTAGTGGCTTAAATTGTTTATTGCACTTCTTCTTTTTAGTTGTGCTTTTTACTGCCACATGACATAACTATTTTGTTACTTATTCACGTCTCGTGGTACTAATGGCCTTTGTGCAAGAATCATTTGTATTAGCTGACATAGTGCATATTAGTCCTTTGGAGAAAACAACTTTGGTTCCAGTCAAAGTTGATATGATTTGCTTGAGATGATTAGCGAGTTCTTCTATTTTCCAAAGCTAAGTGTTCTTCTTCTTCCTACTTTTTTTGCTTTACTTTTCACATTGGAGACAATGTTGAGTTTTAAAGTGGGGGGGGGGGGGGTAAGAATAACACTTAGTTTGAAAAATTGAGACACACTTACACTTACTTTTGTGAATTTTGATTTTTGAATTGAACGAAATAAAAACCTTAAATCGTTGAAATTGTTTAATAACATACTTAATTCATTAATGATGAATAAGGGGTTTGTCAACTATTTGAAGTAGTGGTTTATTAATCATCTATCTTGTTGTGGTCATTTTTTCAGTATGTAGTATAGATGACGCATTATTCAATTTAGTATGGAAGAATGAGCATGTGTTATGTTGCATGAAATAGTGACTTATTAATTATTATTTTACCGCGCCGTTGCATTCAATTTTTGAGCACTCAATCTGAGTGAGAAGTATTTGGATAAGATGAAGAGTTATCCTAGACCGGGAATCGATATTTGTCGGTGGATATACTTTAACCAATTGTTGTAGGAGGATGGTAGCAACTTCAATGCCAAACAAGGTAAACCATGACAAAACGGACTTGCGAGTGAGAGAGAAAAAAAAGAGTGAGAAATATGCCAAGCGAAGTCGATGGAGCATAAAACACATGGCTATTGCATTAAAAAAAGAGAAAAAAATGAAAAATAAATAATAAAGGCAGTGAGGGAAGCAAACTCGTAGCAAAAAGGGCACGACCCTCGCGTAAAAAAGATACAAATGAGGACCTAAGAGTAAAACTCGGTCTCCGCCCGGCCCAAGTAAGGTTTCATGTTGTTTGCCTGAGTCTGAAGGCAAGAGGAGCAAGTGTGCACATTGATAAGTAAGGATTGTGGAGTCTCTATAACTTCATTCTTTTCTTAAACGCACGATCATGAAAGATTTATCACACGACACATTAATGCATTGGTAGGTAATGATTAATGGGGAACTTATGGAATGAAGCATGATACATGTTTTGCCTAAAATCTTTATTGATATAATGTGATTCTATCTGCGTCACTGTTGTTTGAGAATTATTGCACACACACACGTCGGTTCTACTACGAGATAGTGCTTAATGGATTACTGATGGATATGTTTTGACCCTCATCTTATTTATCATTCTTGAATGAGTCTGTTCCTAATTAGTTTGTGATTGTTTAGGGGGTTTGTTTGATTTGGTTTTTGCTCGGGACGATCAAAAGCTAAGTGGGGGGTAGTTGATGACGGTCAAATTGGTATGATTATTTACCATCAATCTACCCCGGATTTGTGTTCTCAATGGGGATAATATGTATGAAATCATGAGTTAATTAGCTAAATTTCATTAAGCCACGTCTGGGGTGACTAAATTGGTATTATGCGATTAACCGTGTACTTTATGCGTAATTTGCTAGAAATAGAAGCTACTATGTGTGGTATGGTTTTATTGACAGGTGAACGAGTGTTCAGAGCATCATTTGGGCTGAATATAAGAGCCAATCGATAAAGAACTGAACCGAGCTGAAGGTTGAAGTGTTTCGAGAGGAGATTGGACCCGAGAATCTGATTGGTGATCTTGAAACGCAGTTTCCGAAGCTTAACATGACGAACTGGGCTTGGACTTCTACATTAAAGTTGTAAGGCTTGAAACAAGGATTCTAGCACACTTTAAATCACCCAAATAGGAGTTGTTTGGCTAAGTTATGGTCCAAATACCGAAGCTAGGCCTAGGGTATTCCAGAACAAGTCGGCAGCAGGAAAAAGACAAAAATACCCCCGGTAAACTAGGAGTGACCCGCGGTTTACCGAGGCCCAGAATCTTCCAAAATTGTATTCCATCATTATTCATCTACCATTCTATCATTCATTCATAGATCTATTCATAAATTATATACAATGTAGTCTTATTGTTGGAAATAAAATTTATGTTTTGATGATGATTCATCACTTATTCAGTCATTATTCTAGACCCCATTGATGAAGTGTCATAACTAGCTGTTATAGTGCAAATCAAAAAGATGTCTGGATATCAATGTATATGATTTAATAGAGTCTGATATTTGTATAAGTTAAATCAGACAAGCACTGTAATATTTCAATGTTGTGAACTGAGATAACAAGAAACTAAGATAACGGGAAACTAGAAATTAGTTAAACAAGGAAATAGAGCACACCAATTTGAATCTAAAGAAGATAAGTTTATTTGAGGACACAGACTCGCCATCAAGATCGAAGAAGCGATGGACATGACTCGATTATTATTGAGGGTTCAAACACAGTCTTTGCTAATTAATTCCTTGGTGTACTCTGATTAAGTCAATTATAATCAGATGATAAATCGGAGTACTGAGATTTTTTGAAGAAGAGTAAAAACTCAGTTAATGCTCTTAAGAACTGAGAACTGATAAAGTTCTTAGTAAATCAGTTTCAGAACTAAGGTTTAACTAAACTGAAGAAGAATACAACCGTTACAATACAAAAATTATGATTGGAGGATAATCTATCCGTTCTGACATAAACGTACATGCAAGAAAGCAGGACAACTAACGGCTACAAGGATTTGAACTCAAAGAAATTTGACTGTTAGATAAATCCCTATAAATAGACCACTTATATCAGAAATAAATGTGGAGGGAGAAGAGGAGGAATTCAAAAGAATAAATCTAGTCAAGAAAGATCAAATTAAAGGGGAAAAGCCAATTTAAAAGAATTCCTGCTAAATACTTAATTGCAAGATCAAGAAATTTCTTCAAGTGTTCATTAGCATTCAAGAAAGATCCAGATCATTCATTTGAAGAAATACAAAGTTGTGCATAACTTATTTATCTAGAAGAAAAGCTCAAATCACAATTGAATCATAGTTATTGATTCACGTGTCAACTTTGATTTTATCAAAGGTTTAGACTGTGAAACACCAAGAAGGTGTAAAGGACAGTTGAGTGTAGTCACGAACACTGTGGTTGTGATGAGCTGGTGAAGAGGCAATTCAACCCTTCAAGGACCAGTGTTCAAGCAATTGAAGAGCAACAATTCTACCTGTTCTACAAGTGTTTAGATTGTGAAGCTAGGGATTAGTCAAGGACTATCAGTTTAGAACTTTTTGTAACCGGGCCATCTCAAAGAAGTTCTAGTGGAATTTTCCTCCGCATCACCGGGGAAGAGAGGACTGACAGGATTACACCACCTGGAACCTCTATAATTTTTGTTTATTTACTTTACGCATTTACTTACTTCATTACAGTCATAATTATCTAGTTCTTATCTACAGCAATCTTAAGAAACTGACTCAACAAGTTATCTGATAACTTATATTTTATAAAGGCTAAATCAATCCGCTGCCAGTTAACTAGACTAAGAATAAGTCAGTGTTGACTTATACTCAGTTGAGTTAGCTTAACTCCACACAAGTTTTAACTGAACCTTAATTTGTTTTAAATCCAGTTTTTGGTGACAAGTTTATTCACCCCCCTTTTAAACTTGTGTTAGCCTTTCCAAGGGACCAACAATTGGTATCAGAGCAGTTCTTCCGTTTGGAAGTGATCAAAAGATATCTCTCAAACCAGTTGTTGAAAACCCCTTTTTGTATCATTTGTAAAAGCATCTTATTCAAATTTAATGGATACATCTAGAATTAGAAGTTGGCTGAATAACCCTCTGACTAACTATTTGCAGAATGTTTTTTCTAATTTTCAGGATCAAGTATTTGAAAGATTCAGTAGTACGAGTTCACATACAAATCTAGAACCTCATTTTAATAATGATGTGGATATTGACTTTAATGCGTATGATGATGAATCTAGAGGATTTCCATCCCTAAGTGATCTCTCAGAAGGAGCAGAAAAGGAGTTGCTACGAGTAGCTGATTACATAGAAGGAAAACTGACTGAAACCATCGTTGAAGATACATCCATCGCAAAAGCCAAAGATATTGTTGAGATTCTACCCATGAGCTATGGAGGTGAAAGTGATGAGGAAATCATACTGCTAGGAGCAGCACAGGTAAGCATCAATGATAAAGGGAAGCAAGTTTTAAATGATGATGATTCCTCAACATAAAATCTACCTATCAAACACCAGGAGGTAATTGCATTCACATCCAGCACTCACACTGCCATGAACAATCATAGAAATGAAGACTTCAATAAAACCTTGGACATACTCATAAAGGAATTAGAAGTAATTCAAAAGAATTATGAGAATGTCAAAAAGGAGAAAAAAAAAAGGTTATTGAAAGCTGAAGTTTCGAGGTTGAATGCTGAGATCAATTTAATTAAGGCTAATAATGGAACCAAGGTAATTTGACCAAATGATGAACTGACAGAAGTAATAAACATCACAGAATCATCAGTTGATCCAATCCCCAACGTTCAGTTCAAACCTGGAAAACCATTTGGAGACAGATCTGGTTTATGGTTTGTTAATCAGTATAATTCTAAATTCAGACCAAGTACATTTGCAATGAAATTTGTGATCGCACAATGATCGAGAACTGAAAATCGATAAAATTATTAGAACTGACAAAACTCAGCACAGCCAAATACACAAACTGACAGAACTGAAAAATCAGTTGGTAAAAAGCACCAAACCAACAGATTTTACAGGAAGGCTCAGAAGGCTGAAAAAGGTAAAACTGATCAGAGATCAGTAAGAAGAATCTTCAAGCCTCATCCATTTAAGAATGAAGATCATTCATGGAATAATAAACTTAAAGGGAAATGGAGACTGTTTCCCACTGATGAAGACTAGAGTAAACCATCACATCAGTTCCACAAACTGAACAAACGAAAAATCATTAGGACAAAACATCAAGAATATATGAAAACTTACTATACTCAGTCAAAATATCAAGAGAGGTATAAAGTCAAAAATAAAATTATATCATCTAAAACTAATCAGTTAGGACCCAAACAGATACGGGTACCGAAAATCTCTCATTCTGTTTTGCAGGAGAATATCGCTAACTGAGAACACAAGAGGTGTGATTCATAAAACTAAGTTGTATTCACAACTGATTTTTTGAATTCCGTATAAGTACAAGACTGAACGTGTACAGCTGGAAATGCACCGCATCTATCCTACTTACTACTGTCTAGCCACGGACGTCAAGAAAAGACGTGATCTTTTTCAATCTCAACCGTCCATCTTTTCCACTCAACTCATTTTCGCAATCTCAAAACATTTATGACAAGACGTTTTGAGTCCCACTCAATTCTTAACTACCTTTGCTACAAATTATAAATAACACAGAATTTTCTTTTATAACTCTTCACACTTGAATTTTGAATCTATTCTCTATATCTCCGAATTTTCAAAATCTCAATCAAATCCAGAAAAAAAATGACTTCTACTCATATTGAACCTGGAATGATCATTTCTCTAGATCAGTTTATTGCTAAATATACTGATCAAACTCTAGCCAAAGTTATTGCAACAAAAATACAGCAAATCAAAGGATTGGATGCTGTATTCAACATCAATCTGAAGAGTGTATGTCTGGAAAGCATTGGAGACTTCTATGAATTTGGAAGTACAGCTCTAGAAGGAGAGGGCACACACACTTTTACCACAACTGTCAATGGTAAACAGATCAAAGTTACTGAAGACCTAATTACAGAGATTTTTGGGTTCGACAAATCTGGAGGGACGGCAGCCATCAGGTTGACCAAAGAACAAAAGGAAAAATTATGGAAAGATATAGCGATTGATGCAGACTCCACAGTTTCACAGACCGGGAGCACAAGTTTACTCAAACTGGAATTCAATTTTCTCACCAAGATGTTAGCAAATTGCATAATTGGAAATGCAAGAAACTTTAGTAATCTCTCTGGAGCGAAATTGGATTTACTATATGTGATTTGGTTTGGAGAAAATTTCAATTAGCAAAGATATCTGTTTGATCAATTAGTGGCACAATCAATTGACACACCCAAAAAGAAGACCGATGTCAAGAAATGTCGATTCTATCACAAGAAGACTCTTGCACTGGTGGTCCAAAGAATACTCGACCATTTTGGAATCGCAAAGAGGAAAGAAACATCAATTGCCGATGGGAAGATTGTTATTAAAGAAGAAAAGTCTGGAAAAAAGAAAGCTGAAGGTTCTGTGAGTGAACCTAAAAAGAAGAAAAGCAGAAAGTTGAAGAAAGTTGTAACCGGTGATGAGCCCTTAGGATAGGTTGAAGAATTAAGGATAAGAAGGAAAAATTTAGAAGATTCAGTAAAAGACAAATCTGATCTTGTTTCACCAACAAAAGTCACTACTTCAGTTGCTGAAGGATCAGCACAAATAGTGAGAACTGAAGTTACTCTTACCGAATTAGTTCCAACATCTGTAACTGAAGCTTTACCATTTCAAGAGCCAGTTACACTTACAGAAGTAATTGAAATGACAAAGGAAACTGAAGTTGTCAACAGAGAACAGAATGTTGAAGCTGAGCTACAGAAGAATGTTGACACTCAGAGGGAACAGACCCTGATAGTTGAGCATGACGATGAAGAATCTGACAGTGAAGAAAGGTTAATCGACAAAGCAATGATGGACATGCTTTTGTTACTTTCAAAATCTAGATCCACTCCTCAAAAATCTGCTTCCAGATTAGAATTTGAGGAATCAGTCAAAAAAAATTTAGCTTTTCACTCTGAAGATAAAGGAGCTGAAGTAGAATCAAGATCGACTAGAGTTATTCACCTGGATGAGCTGGTCCATGAAGAAGAATCCACTGAATCTATGATGAAAGAAGTTTCAGTTACTGAATTGTAACTTGAGCCTGTTGGAGAACAAGTTGCTGAAGAACTTTTTAGTGACAAAAATTTGGAAACTGAGCCGGTAATCTCAGTTTCACTCATTGAAAAAGGTACATCAGTCATCCCAGTCACTGTAGAGGGAGGAACCAGCAAACTGACCCAATGCAAACTGAAGATATTGTGAGAACTGGAGATATTCTGGATGTTGACCAGGTGATCTCAAGAGGATCTGAAGAGATTGTTACTCATGGAGAACTGATGTCAGCTGATTATAAGCAATTGCGCAATTATCAAATCTGGAAATTTGATTCTATCCCCAATCAAAGGAGTCAGCTAGCAGAAATGGAAGCTACTGAAAAATGGGTATTTGATCTCTACAACATTACCAATCTATCAGAAATGATCAATACCGATGAATTCTTGAATCAAGGATATGCGCTGATCATAAGTAGTTATTGGAAGGAAGCCACAGCTGGTGGAAGTTCCAAAAAGGGTGATGATGATGATGATTCTCAGGAAGATCCCAATTTGCAAAAAGGGATTCTTGCATCTTTGCAAGAAAAGAAGACTGAAACTAATCAGAATACCGATGATCATTCTAGTAATTCTGAAGAGAGCAGTAGAAGTTCTACTTCTAAAACTGCATCTGATGAACAAGAAAAAGATGAAGGAGGTTATAAATCTCCTACTGATAAGTCTATGCTAGAAATAGCAAGAACTGTGGCAAACATGGCTGGAGAAGAATCCGATGAAGAATTTAACGTACAATTATCACTTGCAAGAATTGTTGATCAATCAAGTCTAGAAGTAATTAGAAAACAATCTGAAGAGAGTAGAAGATCAACAGAATACAAAGATAAACTGAAGCAAATTTTTCTCTCACCGCTGAAGCAAGCAAAATCAATTGAGGCTGAGACAAACAAAGCCAATGAACAACAAGCTGGAAGCTCAACAGACATGCCAACTCAGGTTGATCTCATTAAATTTTATCATAATGAGATAATCAGAATTTAGAAGGACGATAATAGTTTATTTGGAAAAGTTCTAAAGTCTTTAGAGGCTAGAAAAAATGAAAGAAGTGAACTTGAAAAGAAGATGGATATCGTCACTAGTAATTGTCAAGACACTCTGATTGAGCTTCGAATGACAACAATTGAAAACGATGCAAGAAGAGATGAAACCCAAGATAGATGGGAAGGTATTCTCAATAATATGGTTGACAGAATGACTCTATTGGAAAATGACATGAAGGACTCAGTTGTAGCTCAAACCATTTTGGCATCAACTCAGTAGAATCTAAACAATTACATCAAAAGCTTGATTGATAAAGATGATGTTAATAAGGGGGAAAGTTTTGACATCTTAAAAGTCCATGCAACTGAGATGCCACAAGTCCTTGTAAACATTGATGATAAACTGACTGAACTAAAGAAAGCTAGAGGAGAATTCACTAATCAGGAAATTGAGCTGATTGCTAAATACTCAGAGCCATCTGATAAAAGAATTGGCTTGGATTCTCGTCTCTACAGTTTATTCAAAAATCTACCAGTCAGAGAAGGAGAGTCAAGAAAAGAATCTCTAGAAATATTTCTACATATGCAGAAAATTCTCATGCATTACTGGAACAAACTTAAGAAATGGGAAAAGAATGGTACTCTAGATAAAGAATCAGATAAGATTGAAAAGGCTGAACCTGAATTTGTTCGTAGTTCATCAAAACAACCACCACCGAAAAAAGTGAGGACATCTGTCTTTACTTTCGCTATTCTTTTCAAAAGCAAATTCGTCGGCAAGCATAATTTATCTGAATCATGGAACATATGGGCAAGCATCCATAGAATCAAAAGCACAACAACAAATGATGCTATGAGGAATGTTGCTGAAGCTTATGACAATCAATTGAATTTAACTATTAAGTAAAAAGAAACTGTTGTTTTTAATTCTTTTTATTATGTTGTATTATATTACCCAGCTCTGTAACTCAGATTGCAATAAATTCTCAGTTTCTCAGTTCATCGTGTTACTCACTGTATCTTGTTTTATCTTTTTGCATTGCTTTTAAGGAGGGTATTGACATCATCAAAAAGGGGGAAATTTTGGAAATAAAATTTATGTTTTGATGATGATTCATCACTTATTCAATCATTATTCTAGACCCCATTGATGAAGTGTCATAACTAGCTGTTATAGTGCAAAGCAAAAAGATGTCTAGATATCAATGTATAGGTTTTAATAGAGTCTGATATTTGTATAAGTTAATTCAGAAAAGCACTGTAATACTTCTAGGTTATGAACGGAGATAACAAGAAACTGAGATAACGGGAAACTGGAAATTAGTTAAACTAGGAAACAGAGCACACCAATTTGAATCTAAAAAAGATAAGTTCGCTGAGGGACACAAACTCGGTTGGCTTATCTAGAAGACTAAAGAACTGAGGGACATAGACTCAGTTATTGAAGACTGAAGAACTGAGGGACACAGACTCAGTTATTATTGAGGGTTCAAACTCAGTTATATAAAGCTAGACTTCAGGCAAGATTGTGATGACCTGAACTGATTTTATGGATCTTGTATTGGGAGCTAAGACGCATAAGGACAATGATGTCTTTGCTAATTAATTCCTTGGTGTACTCTAATTAAGTCAGTTATAATCAGATGATAAACCGGAGTACTGAGATTTTTTTAAGAAGAGTAAAAACTCAGTTAATGCTCTTAAGAAGCGAAGCGATAAAGTTCTCGATGAAATCGTTTCGTAACTAAGGTTTAACTAAACTGAAGAAGAATCCAACCATTACCATACAAAAATTATGATTGGAGGATAATCTATCCGTTCTGACATAAACGTACAAGAAAGAAAGCAGGACAACTAATGGCTACAAGGATTTGAACTCAAAGAAATTTGACCGTTAGATAAACCCCTATAAATAGACCACTTCTATCAGAAATAAATGAGGAGGGAGAAGAGGAGGAATTCAAAAGAATCAATCTAGTCAAGAAAGATCAAATTAAAGGGGAAAAGCCAATTTAAAAGAATTCCTGCTAAATACTTAATTGCAAGATCAAGAAATTTATTCAATTGTTCATTAGCATTCAAGAAAGATCCAGATCATTCATTTTAAGAAATACCGAGCTGTGCATAACTTATTTATCTAGAAGAAAAGCTCAAATCACAATTGAATCATAGTTATTGATTCAAGTCTCAACTTTGATTTTATCAAAGGTTTAGACTGTGAAACACCAAGAAGGTGTGAAGGATAGTTGAGTGCAGTCAGGAAGACAGTGGTTGTGATGAGCTGGTGAAGAGGCAATTCAACCCTTCAAGGACCAGTGTTCAATCAATTGAAGAGCAGCAATTATACCTGTTCTACAAGTGTTTAGATAGTGAAGCTAGGGATTAGTCAAGGACTATCAGTTTAGAACTTTTTGTAACCGGGCCATCTCAAATAAGTTCTAGTGGATTTTTCCTCCGCATCACAGGGGAAGAGAGGACTGACAGGATTACACCACCTGGAACCTCTATAATTCTTGTTTATTTACTTTACGCATTTACTTACTTCATTACAGTCATAATTATCGAGTTCTTATCTACAGTAATCTTAAGAAACTGACTCAACAAGTTATCTGATAACTTATATTTTATAAAGGCTAAATCAATCTGCTACCAGTTAACTAGACTAAGAATAAGTCAGTGTTGACTTATACTCAGTTGAGTTAGCTTAACTCCACATAAGTTTTAACTGAACCTGAATTTATTTTAAATCCAGTGTTTGGTGACAAGTTTATTCACACTCCCCCCCTCTAAACTTGTGTTAGCCTTTCCAAGGGACCAACACTTATCGTTATAAATTCTTCTTTTCTTTCTTGCAAATAAGTCACGAGTCTTTCATTATTTAATTGTCCTTGGTTTACAATCTTCATGGATCATCTTGAATCACCGGAGGGAGAGAGAATAAAAGAGTAGATCTGTTCTTTGTTATGGGTAAGATCTATTCCAATGTTTTATTTGTTTCTTAGATTCATGATTGTTCTTGTGTTAGATCTAGATTATGCTTGCATGTAATCATCTATGAATTAATTAAATGTATTTTAATCTTTATTCGATTCGTTAATATAAAACGCAGAATTATGGGTTGCGCTCTTCAGATCTACGACGGTCTTTATCGCTCGATCTGAATACCTAGTAAATCCTAATTATGTGGTTCGGCATCAGCTACGTTGATCGACAGGTTTAATTAACTGTAGGTTAGATCTGGCCAATCTGATTATTGTAATCGTAAAACTAGCATGAAATACGAATAGTGAAGTGTTAGCTTGGACATAGTCTTAATGGACCCTAGGAACATGCTGATCAGTGTCGACAGCTGCCTAGGTGGGTTAGCGGTATGGGTTAGCACTCAATACTGGCAATTGTAGATCTTTATGCATATGGGATATTATGGACCAATTAAGGAGGGTAGCTGGCATATAGATTATCTACTACCATGGTCAGAGTAGATAGGGTTAGGAATTGCACCCGTAGCTTAATTACAAATATGGATCAGATAAGGATTAATGGGAGATTAGTTATGAATAGTGTGGTTAGTGCCTTTTCTATATATGATTGATGATTGGTTTATTTGCATCTCTTTTATTTACTTGTCCTTTATGTTGGTGAATGACCAACCCTATCCAGTTGACCTATGACTTGTGGTTGTGTTTAACATTCTTAAATAATAGTCTCTGTGGGATCGACCTTGACTCACCCTTGCTATACTACGATTGCCCTAGTCCTCTTGCTAGTATTAAGTGACTTACACGCGATCACTCATATTTGAAGAGCTTGTAATATGAGAGCTCGTTGATGGAGAGCTTTTTAATAAGAGAGCTCGTTCATGGAGAGATTGTAATCAGAGAGCTCATACTTGTCGAGCTTGTAATGAGCGAGCTCGTTCATGAACAGCTTGAGAGCTTGTACCTGGAGAACATGTAATGAGCGAGTTCGTTCTTGAAGAGCTTGAGAGCTCGTAGTTGAAGAACTTGTACATGGAGAGCTTGAAAGCTCGTACCTGGAGATCTCGTACTTGGAGAGATTTTAATAAGAGAGCTCATTGATGGAGAGCTTGTAATAAGAGAGCTCGTTGATGGAGAGCTTGTAATCAGAGAGCTCGTACTTGGAGAGCTTGTAATGAGAGAGCTTGAGAGCTCGTAGTTGGAGAACTTGTACTTGGAGAGCTTGAGAGCTCATACCTGAAGAGCTCGTATTTGGAGAGCTCGTTGATGGAGAGCTTGTAATCAGAGAGCTCATACTTGGAGAGCTTGTAATGAGCAAGCTCGTTCTTGAAGAGCTTGAGCTCGTTGTTGGAGAACTTGTACCTGGAGAGGTTGAGAGCTCGTACCTGGAGAGCTCATATTCGGAGAGCTTGTAATAAGAGAGATTGTTGATGGAGAGCTTGTAATAAGAGAGCTTGTTGATGGAGAGCTTGTAATTAGAGAGCTCATACTTGGAGAGCTTGTAATGAGCGAGCTCATTCTTAAAGAGCTTGAGAGCTTGTTGTTGGAGAACTTGTACTTAGAGAGCTTGAGATCTTGTACCTGGAGAGCTCGTATTTGGAGAGTTTGTAATAAGATAGCTCGTTGTTAGAGAGCTTGTAATGAGAGAGCTCATAGTTGGGGAACTTGTACTTGGAGAGCTTGAGAGCTCATACCTAGAGAGCTCGTATTTGGAGAGCTTATAATAAGAGAGCTCGTTGTCAGAGAGCTTGAAATAAGAGAGCTCGTTGATGGAGAGCTCGTTCCTGGAGAGCTTGTATTTGGAGAGCTTGTAATAAGGGAGCTCATTGATGGAGAGTTTGTAATAAGAGAGCTCATTGATGGAGAGCTTGTAATCAGAGAGCTCGTACTTGGAGAGCTTGGAATGAGCGAGCTCTTTCTTGATGATCTTGAGAGCTTGTAGTTGGAGAACTTGTACTTGGGGAGCTTGAGATCTCGTACCTGGATAGCTCGTATTTGGAGAGCGTGTAATAGGAGAGCTCGTTGACGGAGAGCTTGTAATAAGAGAGCTCGTTCTTGATGATCCTGTACTAAGAGAGTTCGTTGATGGAGAGCTTGTAATAAGAGGGCTCGTTGATGGAGAGCTTGTAATGAACGAGCTCGTACTTGGAGATTGATGACGGTTAAAATAGTCTATCCTACGACATCAACATTCTGTCCATTATGAGCTAAAAATAGTTGTTTTGACCTATAAATATGAACAATTTGAGTTGAATATCATATGCCGGATTCGTGAGTCGAGAAATCTACACTTAGAGTTTATTTTCCCTATTTCGATATTATTTCTTGCATTATTTCATTATTTTCAGGATACGAAATATTGGGCTGAGCATAATGGACGAATCTAGAGTGGGCTGAATGAGAGGAATGGTCCTAGGGTATTCCAAAACATTCCAAGCTAAGTCGGCTGAAGAAAAAGGACAAAATTGCCCTCTGTAAACCGGGGAACTAGGTTCCAGATCTTTCCAAAACACGTTTTCATGGACGAGGGGTAGAACTAGGTGTTTCTAAGTAGGTTTAGGTAGCTATAAATAAGAGGCTTCACCTCAGAACACAAGTGTACAATTTTCCTGACAATTATTATGCAATAAAAGTTCTTTTTTCTTTATTTTATTATTTTATGAGCTCTGGTCGGAGAGACGACGGAGTCGCCGCCTAGGGAGAGATCCGAGGGAGATCTATGCTCGTCTTCGAGGGTATGATTTTCTGTCTTTTCCAAGATGTAGATCTGTCGTACTTCTATTCGACTAGTATGTTTTAATTGACTAATAAGTTTAATTATGTAGTAGTTAGTTTATTTTACCCTATGTGTTATAGATCTAATTCGTTGGTGAAGAAATCATGAAATAGTGGTTGCGTTCTTCAGATCTGTGATGGTCTATATCGGTCGATCTGAATACCTAGTAAATTACTAATTCATGTTAATCGGTGCCAGCTACGCTGATCGATAGATTTAATTTACATGTTAGTAGCCTGATCAACTATTTGCGTGTCTTTGTAAAACTAGCATGAAATATGAATAGTGAAGTGTTAGTTTGGAAATTATCTGGAGGGACCCAAGGAACGTGCTGATCAGTGTCGATAGCTGTCTAGGCAGGTTTGCGGTATCAGTTAGCGCTCAATAGCGACAGCTCTAGTTCTTTATGCGTATTACGGACCAAGTAAGGAGGGTAGCTTGTGTATAGATTGTCTACTACCATTGACGGAGTAGATAGGGTTAGTTGTTGTACCCATAGTTGAAGAATGAATTAAAATTCACCAATGGCGAGGACTATTGCATGTTTGGGGGAATAACTAATTACTCATAATTGAACTAATATATTAGTTACTCTTGTTGCTCCGTTGAACTTGCATAATCTTGCTAGTTGATTGTTACCAAATTTACTATTGTCTATATTATAGTTGGTCGTAGACCTTATTTGTGACAAGCTGAATCTTGATAATTTGACGTTTTTACAAGTCTCTGTGGGATCGGCCTTGACTCACCCGTACTCTACTACGATAGACCTAGTCCTATTGATAGTAAGTGCTTTGCACGCGATCAAGATTTTCTGGGGCCGTTGCCGGGGACTCGTGTCAAGAATACTTTTTATTTAAGATTGAGTGTCTGTATATATTTGAGTCTGCGTAATTGAGTCTGCTTTATAGTCTGTTTATACTGGAGTCGTAAATAGTCAGTTCTATTAAAATCTGAGAATAACTTCATCCGGTTTACCGAGGGTATACCACGGTAAACCGAGGGTCTCAATTTTGGCAGAATCATTTCTGTCAGTTCAGCTTCAAGTCAGTAGTCAGAGTCTATATTTTTGAGTCTGCCAGGCATGTGTAATAGCCGGCGAGGCAAGTCACTAACCTTTTTATTTTCTTTTTGTGTCTTGTTGTACGCTACCTGAAGTTCAGCAGCCAAACTCGAGAGATTAATACCTGAGATTGAAAAGTTTGCTAGACAAAAAAGAAAGGAAGCTCGAGAGAGATATATTAGGCTGGTGGATGATTTCGCACGAAGGAGATCACGGAGAGAGGGAAGAATAGATTCCACCTTTGGAGGATACAGAAATCAACATGGCACAGAACGGACAGAATGGACAAAATGCAGCAGGAGTTGTGGTACAAGAAGATAGAAGAAGTCTATAGAGTTATGCAATGCTGACGATTGAGCAATTTGTGCCAGCAATTGTTCATCCAGAGAATGTGGATGAAGTATTTCACCCGAAACCAAATGTGATACAAATGGTGACTAATTGTACTACCTTCCATGGAGTACCGAACGAAGATCCTAGAGAACACGTCACCAACTTTTTGGAGATAGTCAGCACAGTCAAACCAGCAAGAGTACCTGAAGATAACATTAAGCTGAAATTGTTTCCATTCACTCTTAAGGACAAAGCGAAGATATGGTTATTGTCTCTAGCACCAGGATCGATCCAAACTTGGACTAATCTGCTGCAGAAGTTTATGAACAAGTACGGCCCGCATGGGAAGTCACTACAGATGAGACAAGACATTATGAATTTCAAGCAGAAACCCACTGAAACCTTTGAAGAAGCTTGTGAAAGATTTAAGGAAGCATAGAGTAGATGCCCTGACCATGATATCACATTGCCCGTATGAATGCATAGTTTCTATCATGGATTACGGCCAAGTGAACAAATGATAGTTGATGCATCAAGCAACGGATGTTTTGCGTTGCTATCAACTGAAGAAGCTGAATAGAAATTGGAGCAAATCGCACTCACAAGTCAATGGGGAATGCATTAGTTTGAAACCGCCACAGTAGCTGAAGGTGTATTTGAAGAAGATACTTCTCAAAAGATCTTATATCATCTCATGGAAATGAATGAGAAGATATATGGCATGCAAGATCGCATTGCCAAGGTTAGGAAAGTACAAGATATCAAAGCAACCATCACTGAACATGTGAAATATATAGGGAGGCAAGGAAATCCTTATGGGGGTGGATATCGCCCAGGTTCTCATGACCACCCTGGTTTTAGACTAAGTGACCCTACTGGGGGGTTTTTGACAAAGTGATTCTAACGGTGGAGAGAGACCAAGACAAACTACCGGATTCATGCCTCAATTCAACAAGTAAGGTGGTTGGGAAGCAGCCATGGATAAAATGAGCTCAACTGTGACCGATACGGTCAATCAACTTACGAAATCCATGACTGAGATGAAAAAAAAACTTCACCATATATTGTCAGAAGAATGATACATGACTGACCAATCAAGAAGCCTTAGTGCAGAATCTGTCGCACCAAGTGGGGCAGATTGCCGAACAATTGTCAGCCCTTCCTTCGGGAGGATTGCCAAGTAACACTAAGAAAAACCCGAAGGACATGAATGTAATCATGACTAGAAGTGGAAAGGAACTGCCTGGATCATTTATACCAACTGTGTAGGATGGATCAGAAAACAGTCAGCATTAGAACGCAGTAGAATCTGGAGAAAAATAGGGGCCGGTAAACCGGGACACTACTCCGGTAAACCAAGAGTCTGAAAATTCAGCAGACAAGAAGGCATAGCAGCAGCAGTCAGCAGGTAAGGCTTCATGAACTGTAACTATTAATCCTACTACTTTACCATATCCCCCTAGGAAATATTAGCCCAATAATGATGATGCTCGTTATAAAAAGTTCATAGAGATGTTTAAGAAGTTGCAAGTGAATATACCTTTGGTAGAAGCTCTGGCCAGAATGCCAGAGTATACAAAGTTCTTGAAGGAAACAATCTCTACCAAAAGGAAATTATCAGACCTTGAGACTATTTTCCTTAATGAGGATTGTTCGGCAGTTTTGCAACGCAAACTGCCTCCTAAGTGTAAAGACCCTGGGAGCTTCCTCATGCCTTGCAAAATTGGAGGAGTATGACTAAATAAAGCATTGTGTGATATTGAAGCTAGTGTCAATCTAATGCCACTCTCCATCTTTCATAAGTTAGGCATGAAAGAGTTGAATGAAACATCTATAACCCTTCAATTGGCTGATAGGTCCATGAAGCAACCTTGTGGAGTGGTGGAGGATGTGTTGGTGAAAGTTGATAAGTTTGTATTCTCTGTACACTTTGTGGTGCTAGACATGGAGGCTAACCACGATGTTCCATTGATCTTAGAAAGACCGTTCCTAGCAACGAGCAAGACATTGATAGATGTTCATAAGGGTGAGCTGATTCTGAGAGTGAGTGAGGACAAAGTAGTGTTCAATGTGATGAACTCAATGAAGTATGCACAAGATGAAGGAGAAGCATGCTACATGCTAGATGCCATAGACGAGCTTGTTTTAGAATTATATCATCAAGTGGCACTAGACCCAGAGGTAGCAGAGACTTTGCTCCTGAAAGAGAAAGAAGAAAGTTATAAGGAAACATGGCCTGGGTGTAGCAAAGGTCAAGTGTGAGAAATAAAGCTTATATCTTCTGTGGATTTAGAAGGATCCATTCATAGTCCTTTGTGGCACAAGTTCTTTGACTTACAATTGACTGTTAAGCTGTTAAGATCATCGTTAGAAGATCCACCAAGGAACTTAACATTGAAACCTTTGCCATCTCACCTGAAGTACGCATAGTTACAAGATGATACTCTTCCCTTCATAATTTCATCGTTATTATCACCTTTAGAGAAGGAGAAACTTTTAAGAGTACTGAGAGAGCATAAGGGAGCATTTGCGTGGACGATTGCTGATATTAAAGGAATAAGCCCATCGGTGTGCGAGCATAAGATCTTTGTAGATCCAGAGAAGAAAGCGGTAGCACAACCATAAAGGAGGTTGACGCCACAACTAAAAGATGTTGTTAAGGAAGATATTATAAAGATGTTGGAAATGGGAATCATGTTCCCAATTGGAGACAGTGAGTGGGTAAGTACGATTCATGTGGTGCCCAAGAAAGGAGGATTCACTATCCAACCTAATGAGTTTTATGAGTGAATCCCCGTGAGACTGATTACTGGACATTGAGTTTGCATTGATTTCCGGAAACTGAATGACGCAACTCGTAAAGATCATTTTCCCCTACCATTCATTGACTAGATGCTAGAGAGATTAAGCGGTCATGCATTTTATTGTTTCTTAGATGGATATTCTGGTTACTATCAGATCCATATTGCCCTTAAGGACCGAGAGAAAACCACTTTCACCTGTCCCTATGGAACTTTTGCGTACAATCGCATGCCATTTGGGTTATGTAATGCACCAGCAACTTTCTAAAGTTGCATGATGTCATTATTTGTGGACATGGTGGAGGATTTTATAGAGATTTTCATGGATGATTTCTCTGTATTTAGAGATAGCTTTGATAAATGCTTGGACAACTTGAGTAGTGTGCTAAGGAGATGTGAAGAGACCAACCTTGTACTTAACTGGGAAAATTCCATTTTATGGTTACAGAAGGAATAGTTGGGTCATAAAATTTCAAGGAAAGGAATGGAGGTTGATAAGGCAAAGATAGAGGTAATAGAGAAGTACCCCCTCCAAAAAACAAAAAGACGATTCGAGCCTTTCTTGGCCATGCAAAATTTTTTGGGTGGTTTATTAAGGACTTCTCAAAAGTTTCTAGACCTTTGACAGAATTACTTGCAAATGATGTACCTTTTGTGTTCGGAGAAGAGTGCAAGAAAGCAATTACGTATAACCGTACCAATCTTGGTAGCCCCAGATTGGAACAAACCTTTTGAGCTTATGTGTGATGCAAGTGGCACGGCAGTTGGAGCAGCCCTAGGACAAAGGGAGGATAAAATGTTTAAGCCTATCTATTATGCCAGCCGTACCCTTAACAGTGCCCAGAGGAATTATGCAACTACAGAGAAGGAACTCTTAGCTATCATATTTGCATTTGACATGTTTCGACCATATCCGATAGGATCGAAAGTCACTGTATTCACTGACCGTACAGCTTTGAAATACCTTTTAACCAAGCAAGACTCCAAGCCGAGATTGTTGAGATGGATTCTACTCGTACAAGTGTTTGATGTCGAGATCAAAGATTAGAAGGGATCTAAGAACCAGGTGGCTGATCACCTGTCAAGATTGATTTTACTGGAAGAAGAGCAATCGACTGAGATCAGGGAAAGCTTTCCTGACGAACAACTATTTGCCATCTCAGTGGTAGCTCGAGTTGAATCCCAGCCCTGAAAAAATACGTCAAGAATGGACTAGGTATACCCTTGGTTTGCACCTATGTCATTCTAAAGAAGCTGGAGGTCACTATGGGCCAGACAAGACAACAACAAAGGTACTGCAGCGTGGATTATATTGGCCAACAATTCATAAATCTGCTTACGGGTTTACAAGAGCCTGTCTTTCCTGTCAAATGACCGGTAACATTTCTAAGCGAAATGAGATGCCACTGCAGAGTGTCTTAGAAGTGGAGTTATTCGATGTATGGGGAATTAATTTTTTAGGGCATTTCACATCGTCAGAATCAAATCGTTACATCCTAGTTGTAGTCGATTATGTTTCAAAATGGGTGGAGGCAGTGGCATCACCTACTAATGATGCCAGGGTTGTCCTGAGGTTTCTTAAGAAAAACATTTTGACGAGGTTTGGAGTGCCCAAAGCCATAATTAGTGACGGAGGGAGCCATTTCTGCAATAGGATGTTCGAGAAGTTGATGATGAGATGTGGGGTTAGACATAAGATTGCAGCAGCATATCACCCTTAGACGAGTGGACAAGTGGAAGTCACGAATAGAGAGATTAAGAGGATCTTAGAGAATATTATGAATCCCACGAGGAAGGATTGGTCTTTGAAATTAGATGACGCTCTTTGGGTGTACAGAACAGCTTATAGGACCACGATTGGGATGTCACCGTACATGACAGTGTTTGAAAAAGCATGTCATTTTCCGGTAGAACTCGAGCACCGAGCGCTGTGGGCTACGAGATTTTTAAACACGGATGAGAATTTAGCCGGTGAAAAGAGAATGCTAGATTTGAATCGATTGGAGGAGTTTAGACTTCAAGCATATGAAAATACAATGATTTATAAGGTGAGAACGAAGCGTCTGCTCGATAAGAGGATTCTGAACCGTAGATTTCATGTTGGAGATGGTGTGGAGCACATGTAGACCTGAAATTTTTTAATTCAGGCGCATGTGAAGTTAAGAATGAATTCTCTTGGCAAAAATTCATAGTAAATGGCCACAGGCTGAAGCATTACCTAGAGAACAAGTATAACCCTGAGTTGGAAGTCTTTGTGTTGACAGAGCCAGAGTATGAATAAATGAGCCCTATTAGTACAGTCGAGCTGGCGACTATAAACTCAGAACTATTTCTAACAACCCTTATTTATTGCTTTTGTTTATTTAAGTTATTTTGAGTCAATAAAGTAGCATGACAATCGTAAAGTGGCTAGAGGTATATGTGGTTTTTCCTTCACGATTCTCATGTGATACCCTCGTAAAAGTTTTCGCGTCTTGCTTAGGCCAATAAAGAATATAGTGGCATAAACTATTTTTGCGCATTCCTCTGGTATGCACAATTACCGCCACCTTATTTTCTTATTGCCCTTCGCATGTTACTCACAGTATTCAGAAGTATTTTGGAAAGCAGGTAACGACTTGGAAGATGGATGACCTAGGAGCTAATGATTCTGCTCCGAGATTCGCTTTGACTCAGCCGATTAATTCCAGAGCTAAGTACCTTTCCTTTTCTTTATTATTAGTCATTGGGGATAATGTCTCTCATAAGTGGGGGGGTAGGCGTCTTAGCTGGATAGTCGAAAAAGGGGAACAATTTTGAAAATTTAACACTGTTTTTAGCTTGCTTATTGCACACTTTTTGAGTAAGGAATCGGTAGAAAAGGAGCCCAAGTTCAATTTGAAGTGAGCTACAGCATAATCAATTTAGTATAGAAGAAAGAGCATATGTTATGTTGCGTGAAGTAGTAACTTATTAATTATTATTCTGTCATTGCAGTCAATATTTGAGCACATAATCTGAGTGAGAAGTGTTTAAGATCAGATGATAAATTGTTTTAACATGGAATCATTATTTGTCTGCCTATATACTTTAACAAATTGTTGTAAGACAAGAGAAGCAACTTGAATGCCACAAGAGGTAACCGGGACAAAACGGGCTTATGAGAGAAAGAGAAAAAAGTGAGGAAATCTGCCAGAAAAAATTATTATTAAAAAAAATTTAATATATATATATATATATGCAACAAAGGCAGTGAGGGAAGCGAACTCGTGTAAAAAGGGCAAGACCCTCGCATAAAAAGAGACAAACGAGGACTTAACAGCGATGCTCAGTCCCCGAGTCCGCCCGACCCGATTAAGGTACCATGTTGCGTAACCAAGTCTGAAGGCAAGATGAGTGAGTGTATGCGCAGGTAAGTTAAGATTGTGGGGTTAATACAACTTGATTCTCCTCACGAACACACTATCACGACTGATTCATCACATGACACATTGATTCGTGATAAGTGGTGATTAATGGGAAGCTTATTAATTGTTGCTTAATGTATGTTCTGCCGGAAATCTTTATTGAATATGTGGTAGTTGATGGAGATTTCTTTTGGAGGTACATTCCGCCTTGATACTCTGCTCGAGGACAAGTAGAAGGCTAGTGAGGGGTAGTTGATGTTGGTCAAAATAGTCTATCCTATGACATCAACATTATGTCCATTATGAGCTAAAAATAGTTGTTTCGACCTATAAATATGAACCATTTGAGTTGGATATTATATGTCGGGTTTGTGATTCGAGAAATCTGCACTTAGCGTTTATTTTCCATATTTCGATATTATTTCGTGCATTATTTGATTATTTTCAGGATACGAAATATTGGGCTGAGCATAATGGACGAATCTGGAGTAGACTGAATGAGAGGAATAGGCCTAGGGTATTCCAGAACATTTCAAGCTAAGTCGGCTGAAGAAAAAGGACAAAATTGCCCTCGGTAAACCGAGGATAGGCACCGACTTACCGAGGTTCCAGATCTTTCCGAAACGCATTTTCTTTGACGATGGGTAGAACTAGGAGTTTTTGAGTCTGTTTAGGTAGCTATAAATAAGAGGCTTCGCCTCAGAACACAAGTGTACAATTTTCAAGAAAATTATTATGCAGTAAAAGTTCTTTGTTTTTTTTCTATTATTTTATGAGTTCTGGTCGGAGAGATGACGGAGTCGCCGCCTAGGGAGAGATCCGAGGGAGATCTACGCTCGTCTTCGAGGGTATGATTTTCTGACTTTTCCAAGATGTAGATCAGTCATTGTTCTATTCGACTAATATGATTTAATTGCCTATTTAGTTTAATTATGTAGTAGTTAGTTTATTTTACCACATGTGTTATAGATCAAATTCGTTGGTGAAGAAATCATGAAATAGTGTTTGTGTTCTTCGGATCTGCGATGGACTATATCGCTCGATCTGAATATCTAGTAATTTACTTATTCATGATAATCGGCGCCAGCTACGTTAATCGATAGATTTAATTTACATGTTAGTAGCCTGATCAACTATTTGCATGTCTTCGTAAAACTAGCATGAAATAAGAATAGTGAAGTGTTAGTGTGGACATTATCTTGATGGACCCTAGGAACGTGCTGATCAGTGTCGACAGCTGTCTAGGCGGGTTTGTGGTATGAGTTAGCACTCAATATCGACAACTCTAGTTCTTTATATGTATGGGCTATTACGGACCATGTAAGAGGGTAGCTTGTGTATAGATTGTCTACTACTATTGTGGGAGTAGATAGGGTCAGGAGTTGTACCCATAGCTAAACAATGAATTAAAATTCACCAATAGGGAGGACTATTGCATGTGTGGGGGAATAACGAATTACTCTTTTTTTTTAAAACAACTTTATTTTATTAAAAAGGAAAAGAATAAAGTGCTACAAAGTCAATGCCACATCCCGGCCCACCCGAAGTACGTGATAGAGTGTATAGCATGGCCTCTTTAAACCCTATGCGTGGCAAACCCAGTGTAGGAAAATCCAGCACATACGGAAGAGTACTCGCTCTATGCACCCTCAAAATCCCGGCAGCATAAATATTACAATCAAACACACCAAAATTATCCTCCACTCGATACTTGTCCTTGCTTAAGCATAGCAATCCCAAGGAAAAAAATAGCCCGTGTATCCGACCAAGGTATGAGCCAAAGCCTCCGAACAAGCGCCTGAAGCACGAAAACGGTACCACTCCTTCTCCACCTTGACCTTGCTACTACAACCCAACGCATGGTTACACCTGGCACAGGAGAAAGATGATAATCCCAAAAATAGCTAAAGAAGATAATAACCCAAAAAAGGAACAAGGACACCTGGATTGCACCCCTAACAGGATGATAGGGGTGCCTCCAAAGTTGAATGTCAATCCCGGTCCTATGCACTGAACCCTTTCTGTCGACCTCCAGCATTCTGCTTCTATGCGTCCCCTTCAAATTAAAATGCCCGGTCCAAGCTAGCCGTACATGAATCCTCAAAATGCAAACGCCGGATAAAGCATAGAAATGAGTGAGCCATAAAAAACAAATCATTATGCAAAAAATCCGATAAAGGAACATGTACACCTGAATTGCACCCCTAACATCATGATAGGGGTGCTTCTAGAAATCCACGCCGGCCATGTCCCCGGAAGAGGTGCCCAAATCTGCCCGCAGCATCAAAGCATAAAAATCAGTGAAAAAGTGTACTACGTGCCAAGTAGTGAATAGATGATGGATAGAAAACACCTGATTTGCACCCCAACCAGAAAAGGAGGGGTGCTTCCAGGCTAAAGGATCCATTCGCATCCAAACATGACAACGTCAATGTGGAAAAGTCGTCTCCCCTCGTTCACAAGTGAAGAGTGCTTCCCTAGTTGTCTGCAACATGTCGAATCAGAGGAGGGCCATGTAAATCATCACTAATAATCAGTTGAATATGATCAGGCACGTCGTTAAGATGATTAAACGTCAAATCGTCTCCTTCCATATCTGTGAAGCTGTCCGCCACTCTATTACATTCCCGAAACACATGAGAGATATTGTGTGGTATTTCCTGAAGACAAGCGGAAATCTGACCAATCGAGATGCAGAGGGGCCAACCTCCACAATGATTTCCGGATATCACACGAGAAACAAATGTGGAGTCAGTCTCGATATCAAGAGGCAAAACATTTGGATGCAACTGAATACCAAAGAACAGCGCCTTCACTTCCTCATCAAGAACATTCCCATGGCCGAAGCAAGCATGAAACGCAACGACAATGTTACCATGCGAATCCCGAATAATTCCACCCCCATAAGCAACTCCATTTCTGACACTACCATCTACATTGAGCTTCACCCGACCGACATGGGGAGGAATCCACCGTAATTGGATCAAGCGACGCTTGGGGCGAGTTTTCACCTTGAAAGGCTTGAAAAATGGAACATCCCAATCAATCCCAATATGTTTATGGTCAACAGCCTTTCGAAAAGCTACCTGTCTAATCATTCTCTCAATAAGAATGTTGGTACGCTGAACAGACTGACACAAATCTTCATGTCTGCACTTATTCCTCTCCGTCCAGATGCCCCAACACACAATTACCGGTACAAGAAGGCGCATATTATATATGTGGGCCGAAGAGTTGATCCAGAAATTAAACATAGGAACAATCCCAGTAGTAGGAGTGAAACGAAGGCCAAATTGACTCATAAAGTGAATCCAGATAGACTGGGCAAAAGGACACTCAATGAAAATATGACGGAGATCTTCCCTTGGCACGCATAAAACACTTAGAAACCAAAGTAATACCATGCCGTTGAATGTTGAATCAAGTAGGAAGAACATTATTGACTAGTCTCAGTAGAAGAAAGAAATCTTTAGAGGTAACATATTGTTCCAAATTAACTTGAAGAGAGGACGAACCGGTTTTTGAGCCCGTAGCATATTCCACGCCGACTTAGTACTGAAATGCCCATCCAAATTTAAAATCCAAATCAATTCGTCGTCCTGGTCAGGTCGAAATGGTATGCATAAAATCTCAGCCCAAATCCCATGTCTCATCCGAAGACGAACCCACAATTTAACCGCAAAGGAATCCATAACTTCGAAAAGATTTCGCACCCTTAAACCCCCTTCCTCCGTAGGCTTACAAACACTTTCCCACGACGTCCAATGAATATGGCTCTCGTTGGGTCCGCCATCCCAAAGAAACTTATTAAAAAGACGATGTAACCGATGAATAACCTCTTTAGGAGGGACCAAAACTTGAAGGATAAAAATCGGAATAGAAGTTAACACATGCCTTAACAATATAAGTTTACCTCCAAACGACAGCAGCCGACTTCCCCAATGAAAAAGCCGATGATGAACCTTGTCAATGATGTCTTGATAGTAACTGATTCTATTCCGTCCTCGAAAAAGAGGAGCACCAAGATAGCGAAAAGGCATATTCTCCCTCATAAAACCCAAAGCATCCTGGATCCAACGAAGTTGAGTGGCATGCAACTTATGACCAATGAACGTGCTCTTACTCGCATTAATTCGTTGTCCCGAAACAATTTCATAGTGCTGGAAAACCTCCTAAAGACACTTAAGACCTTTCTTATTGCATCGAGTAAAAAGAATCGTATCATCCGCAAAAGACAGGTAATGTATCCCCCGTACTTTCGAATGATAATGCATACCCGGGTTATCGTTCATGAAATCATTAATAAGCCTCCCAAAATACTCCGCTGCAAGAACAAAAAGAGCGGGAGAAAGAGGGTCACCTTGTTTGACACCACGAGTCGCATGAAAGGAGGGTGACGGAATGCCATTCAGAAGAACATAGAACCAATTATCCGCCAAAGTCCAGAAGATGAGATCCACACAGAGCTCTTGAAAGCCAAACATCCTCAAAATCTGCATAATGAAACCCCATTCCATTCGATCATAATATTTCTCCATGTCAAGCTTAAGAAAAATGTTAGGGCTGCGGATCATCTTATTCACATCCTTACACAGTTCTTGAGCTAAAAGAATATTATCCGTAATGGAACGACTGGCACAAAGCCCGATGGTGAGTGCCACCAAGGCGTAGGAGATACACATTCAACCATTGAGTGATTATCTTAGTGATGATCTTGAGAAGGCGAAGTGCATAAGCTAATAGGACGGAAATCTTTCCAACAATCAGCCCCCACCTTCTTTGGAAGAAGATTAATCGAGGACGTGGAAAAATATCGGGGAAGGTGGCCACCGAGGAAAAAGTCAGAAACCGCATTAGTCATGTCATGCTTAATGATGTCCCAACACGATCGGAAAAAGTGAGAGGTAAAGCCATCAAGACCCGCAGCACTATCCGGATCAATGGAATGAATAATATTGTGAATTTCCTCACTCGTAGGGTTCGCAATAAGGCTCGCATTCTGATCCTCAGAGATTTGAGGGAGGATAAACGACTTCAAAGGAGCACAAATCCCTGCCCGACTAGCCGTGAAAATGTTTTCAAAGAAGGTCTTCGAAGAAATCCGTATCTCGTCTTGATTGTCAATCCAATTACCAGCCTCTGCCTTAATACGATGGATATAGTTATGGTTCCGCCTTTGCTTGCAAATAGCATTGAAGTACTTACTATTGGCGTCCCCTGCCTCAATCCATGTAACTACTGCCTTCTGCTTAAGAAACCGAGTCTCAATATTGTTGCATCTCTCATAATCCATAATAGCCCTATCGAGATCCGCATGGGTATCAAGAGACCCAACTTGATCATGCCTCAACGTTTTAACCTTGACCTCCGCCAGTGCTTTCTGTGTGTTATCAAAAATATTCCCAAAAATAGTACGATTCCACTCAGTAAGCTTATATCCAAGCTTTTTCAATTTAGTTGCCAGGAGCCCCATTCCTTGACCAACTTCCGGTTCAGCCCACACAGATTTAACCACATCATAAAAAGATCCGTCATCCGTCCACACATTAAGAAATCGAAAGGAAGACTTACGAGGGGTGATAGAGCCACAAGTAGCGAGCAAAGGGCAGTGATCCGAGTGGACCCTTGGTAAGTGTAAAACCTTTGTCATGTTAAAATGGTCCAACCAGGCCTCATTAAAGAACACCCTGTCAAGACGTTGCCACATATTCCGATTGTGCCATGTAAATTGCGAGCCTTCAAAACACGCCTCGGTAAGATTAGCCACTTGAACGCACTCATTAAAGTCTAACATTTCATTAGCCCTAGGGGAGGCTCCACCCTTCCTTTCCTCCAGCATCCGAACAATATTAAAATCTCCCCCTAGAAGCCATGGCCGTGTGTTAACCTCTGCCCGAGCTTTAACCGCGTGCCAAAGAGGAGTACGAGCTTGACGAGAGTGCTTCGCATAAATGCCAGACACCAAAAACACGTCGACATTCTGATCCATGACCTCGGCCGTACACATTTGATCACAGTCCGTGGACAACGAGCAAGTAACCCCAGTCCAGAGAAACCAAATTTTACCTCGCAACAGAGATTGAGAGTAATCAAATCCCAGTTTAAGCCGAATGGTGGAACATAGATTAGCAGAACACAAGGGTTCAATCAACACTAAAATCTTAACATTATTACGTCCACAAATATTTTTGAGACAAGTTTGAGAAGAGACATTACCAATACCTTGAACATTCCAAAATAAAATGTTGATAGGACTAAACATTTGAAGACCGAAGTTGATAAGCTTGAGATGGAGCCGAATCCGAAGAAGTTGTCGATTTACCTTTTTTCCTCCGTTTTTTAGCCGTAGCATTGATCATAGAGGGACCATCTGATTTGTTTTCCTCAGGAAGCTGATCCTCATTTGCTAACACAGCCGTGTCAATGTCCTCTCCATCATTAGGAGAGCCATGAAGATCAGTGGAGGGCGGAACTAAAGCCAACGCCAGCTGATCCTCCACGGGACACGGCTCCAACTGTAAAATATTAGGTGTAGTTCCCACAATATCAGGTGCCGGGATGGTTGGTTGATCCGGTCTAATGCCCGACTGCTTAAAACGTTGCTCTAGCGTCCCATGGAAATCCTTTAATTCGGTGAGGCCCACGTGCCGAAAGGATCCATCGCCGGCCGAATGGGGACGATTTTCGTTTTGTCGTTCGTGGTCTTCTTTAAGGAGAGATTGGTGAGAAGTCTCCATTAGTTCCTCTTCAGTAAGTGACTCCAGGATGTTAAATGAATTATGCGTAATATTAACAGGTTGCGGACTTGAGGCTAAAGGAAGAGAAGTATTGCTCGTAGATGGTCCAGCAGCCGTAGTCACACTATTTATGTGCATATTAGACGGATTAATCAGAGTTACAGTGCTATGTTGTTTCACTTGATAGACTTGTTGAGGCTTAGTCGGATTTGTTTCAGAATTATGCCTGTCAGTCTTCCTCGGTTGACCATTGCTCATGCCCGAATTCTTCCGCATATTCTACGGTGGTGGATTTTTCCGCCTACATTTCACCTCAGCATGACCAATACGATGGCAAAAAGTACAATAATCCGGCCAAAATTCTACGTTGACTTCTTGCCACTGGCCATTAAGGACATCTTCACCCAACCAAATCAGTGGTTTTAAAATATCAACCTCAACAAGAACCCGAGCGACCGACGGTCTCCTCAAATCGGTGGTAGCAGCATCAGTTTGTAATGGTCTACCTATCAGTCCACCTATCTTACTCACATACTTTGGATTAAAGTAAGGAAGCGGAAGACCCGGGAGTTCAAACCAAATAGGGACCAATGAGCAATCAACATTGCAGTGAAAATCTATCGTCCACTTAGAAAGCACAAAACGATTTGATCCCATAAACCATTCACGACAGGTAAAGAGTCTATTATAATCTTCTTCACAACCCGGATGGACAAGGACGTGTTTAGTATCAAGAAGACCCACTTTGCAAGTAGCTTTTAGATCAAGTCGCATGAAAAACTTACGAATATCCTCGATACGAGGCCTGTAGTCAGGGAATCAGGCTACCAATGCATTCGCAAATGGACGTGAAATCTCTAGTTCATTACGAGAGACGAAGAAAGCTGGCTCACCTTTGCACGTACCATACACGCCAAAATCTGGTATCTCTGCTGTCGGGCTTGCTATAGCAGCCGCATAGGATTTTGTAGGCTGATCGGACAAGTCAGGTGGCTCCGTCATCGAGCCCCACCGAGCAATGAAGTCCCGCCTTGTCGAAGAAGAACCCTAGTTACCAAAAAAGCAGGTGAAAATTCCGCCTTGACGAGAATCAATAAAAACAGTGAATGATCGTTGTTCTTCTTGCTGCTATAGCTGCTCCGGCAATGGCGAAGGAGATTGTGGTCAGAGATGGCAGTGGTTGGAAGCTGGGTTTTGATTACAAGGGATGGGCTGCCGGAAAAGAATTTTATGTTGGAGACACACTCGGTAACTCCCCAATCGATCAATAACGAATTACTCATAATTGAACTAATGTATTAGAAACTCTTGTTGCTCCGTTGAACTTGCATAATCTTGCTAGTTGATTGTTACCAAGTTTACTACTGTCTATATTATAGTTGGTCGTAGACCTTACTCGTGACAAGCTCAATCGTTCTTACAAGTCTCTGTGGGATCGACCTTGACTCACCCGTACTCTACTACGATAGACCTAATCCTATTGCTAGTAAGTGCTTTGTACGCGATCAGAGAGTTTGTAATGAGCGAGCCCATTCTTGGAGATCTTGTAATGAGTGAGCTGATGAGTTCGATCTCTGGCGAGCTGGCGACCTGGGGTGCTTGATCTCTGGCGAGCAGGCGAGCTGCAGGCTCGATCTCTGGCTAGCCGGGGAGCTCGTATTTAGAGAGTGTTGGAAATAAAATTTATGTTTTGATGATAATTCATCATATTTACTCAGAATATTATCTTAACCTCATTGATGAAGTGTTGAAGCTAGCTATTATAGTGAAAAGCTAAAAGATGTCTAGAATTGAATGTATAGGTTTTACTAGAGTCTGATATTTGTATAGGTTACATCAGACAAGCATTGTAATAGATAGTGTGTCATGAAACTAAAAACTGGAAATCATCTAGAAAACTGGAAATCATTAAGATAAACAAACTAACTCAAAATACACCAATATAAAACTGAAGAAGATAAGTTCGCTGAGGGACACAGACTCGGTTGCCTTATCAAGAAGATTGAAGAACTGAGGGTCACAGGCTCAGTTATAGAAGATTAAAGAACTGTGGGTCACAAACTCAGTTATAGAAGATTGAAGAACTGAGGGTTCAAACTCAGTTATGAAGATTACAAGTCGAGACTATAAAGTTAGACTTCAGGAAAGTTTGTGGTAACCTGAACTGACTTTATGGATCTTGTATGAAGACCTAAGAATCATAAGGACAATAAATTCTTAGAAGATAAATGTTTATGGTGTACTCTGATTAAGTCAATTATAATCAGATGTAAACTGGAGTAGTGATATTTGAATAAGAGTAAAATATCAGTTAATGCTCCAAGTCAGTCAAGAAACTGACAAATGATGAATACAGTATAAAACTGACCAGTGAACTCAGTTTTATATGTCATCCATCCAACAAACTGATAGTACAATCGAACGTTTTAAAGGAAGCTATTTTATTGGATGAAATACTGACACATCAGAACGGTCAGAAAATATAGCCGTTACAAGATATACGTTGATACAATTCGAATTCATGGAAGATGAACGTTGGACCTCACACTATAAATAGAGGACTTTGCACCAAGGATTATACACGAAGATTTAACAGAATTATTAAGATCAACAAGCATATTGTGCACTAGTTATTCGAATTGCTATCATCTCTGCGCTATAACAAGATCAAATCAAGAATTTCTTCAAGTGTTCAAGCTCCACAGAATTTATCCAGATTCAGACACTTTGAAGAACCACAAACAAGAATCAATTTATTGATTCTCAGCCCAACTTTGAATCTACATCAAAGGTTTAGATTGTGAAGCAAACCGGGAAGGTTCTGCCAAGGACAGTTGTTACAAGCAGTCGGGTAGACTGTGTTTGTGGTGGTAGCTGGTGAGAGGCATACATAACCCTTCAAGGGTCAGTGTTCAAGCAATTGAAGAGCAGCAATTCTACCTATTCTACAACTGTTTAGATAGTGAAGCTAGGGATTAGCCAAGGGCTATTGTTTAGGACTTTTTGTAACAGTTCACCTCAAAAAGTTCTAGTGGAATTTTCCTCCGCACCACAAGGGAAGAGAGGACTGACAGGATTACACCACCTGGAACCTCTATAATATTTGCCTTATTTACTTTACTCATTTACTTATTTATTTACAGCATTCTGATAACTGATTGTTATACAACTCATTGTTCACAGACTTACATTCACCAGAATTCAGCTTAACACACTCAGCTTTCACATTGAATAACAAGATCAAGAAAAAGGCTAGAAGTATATCTGCTGCCGGTTGACTCAGTTTTTGCTTAAGTCAGTTTGACTTAAACTCAGCTCAGTCAGCTTAACTCCACACAAGTTTTAACTGAACCATAATTTGTTATAAATCCAGTTTTAGGGCCAAGTTTATACACCCCCCGCATCTAAACTTGTGTTAGCCTTTCCAAGGGACCAACAATTGGTATCGGAGCGGTGTTTCTTTTACAAGCCATTGTTAAAAGCTCATTTGCTCTAAATCTTCTCTAGTTGTTCTCATAAGAAAGTTCAGTTTCCAGTTCTTATACAATTAGTTTTCACTCACTCACAATGGATAACAATCAGTATGCAAGACAGATGCTTATGTGCAACATGGACAGATTTGATGAATATAAACATCGTATGTAGGCTTTTCTGGCTGCTACTCATGATGAAATGATGGATGTACTCACTGATGGACCAATTCAGATCACTCACATGAAAACTATTGGTGAAGATCAAGTTCGAGTTCTAAAGCTTAAAGCTGAATGGACCAATGATGATCTCAAGCGAAACAATCTCAACAATGTTGCTATGGACTTTATCCTCAGAACTCTTGACAGCAATATGTACTTAAAGGTGAAAGACTGCACAACTGCTAAAGAAATGTGGGACAAACTTCAATTAGTTTGTGAAGGAACCGACTCAATCAAGGAAAACAAAATCTCAGTTGCAAAGCAGATGTTTGAAAATTTCAAGATGAAAAGTGGACAGACAATTGACCAAATGGAGACAAGATTCAGTGCTATCATGGATGAATTAGACCTACTCAAGATTGAATATAGAAGGAAGGTAATCAATACAAGAATCTTGAAGGCATTACTAATATGCTGGAAGATGAAGGTTACTGCTATGGAAGAATCTAGAAGACTTGATATAGAGGACTCCTTCAAAATCTTCTCAGATTTGAAAGTTTATGAATTCAGTGAAGATTTCACAAGCACGGCTACAATAATCAAAGCTCTGGAAGAACCAAAAACCACAGCACTTGCAGCAGCATCAAATGATTCTCAAGAAACATCCACAAACAGTCTTCAAAAGTTGGATGAAATGGAGGAACAAATGGCTCTTATGATGAGCAGAATCAGAAGGATGAAGAATGGTCATCCTGTAACCCAGAAGTTCATCAAGAAGACCCCTGAGAAAAGAAAAGATGATGAATATCTTTGTTTCAACTGCAAGAAGCCTGGACACTACAAAGCTGAATGTCCAGAACTGACCAAGAAGACTCGGCCAAGAAGAATTGGCAGAAGAGCACTCCTTGCTGGAGATGAGTCAGACTATGAAGCTGGTACTGAAAGATTATCAGATGACACAGCTTTAATGGCACACATGGAAGATCCCAATGAGGTATGTGAATCAAATTCGAAATATAGTTCAGCTCAAATTTCCACGAAAAATGCATGTTCTTCAACAGCCGATTCCAATCCAAGAAACTCAGAATTAGAAGAAACTCTTGACGATTTGTTGAGTCAGTTTGTTACCACAAGCTGGTTATGAATCAATCAAAGCTGAGAAAGAATCTCTAACTCTAGAAATCAAAATATTGAATGATGAATTGAACACGTTGTAACTAAGCAGAACTGACAAAGGAAAGAAATAGTATCGATTCACGGCATCGAGTAGTAAGCCGAATCTATTGCTCGATCTAGTTAAAAGAATGGATTCAAATCGGTAAGCCATATAGATAGGATCGGCTTAGGATTTGATACACAGCAGACTTCAAAAAGAGGAACAAGTAAGGCAATTGAACCTAATACCAAAACTGGTGTTAAGTTCATAGCTGAACAATGTCCTCAGAATAAGAAGCATTTGAACCAGTAAAACAAGTTCAACGTAAATCAAGACAACCTCAACGTCAATTTTCAAAAAGGTCACTTGTAAACAACAACCACTTCAATCAAAAAGCTAAAACAATTGAACATCATGAAAATAGAAAAAGTAGATTTACTGCTGAATCTACTAAAGCTGATCAGGCCAAGAACCAGAGAAACTTCAGTCATAGTAAATCCAAGAATATTAATTATTCAAAGATTCACAAAGTCAGGGGGAAAGGCAGATTATTTCCAACTGATGATGACTGGAATATTTCTGAATGCAATATTCAAACTGATAAAAACAATCATTTCAGGCAGAAAACTTATTACAAGTTTCAGCCCAAAGGTCAACAAAGGACTCGTTACAGTTCTCAATATAGACCTCAGTACCAAAGAGATGATGGTTATTATTCAAGTTTCAATAATAGAAAACATCATGGAAATAAGTTTCAGTCAAAAGACCTGAGAGATCATATAAATAAGAGACAGTCCAAGCATAGATACTATGGGAGTGTGGCTTACATATATGAAAACAAGTGCAACAATATCCGAAGAATACCTAAAGGATATATTCCCTGTGGTTGTCTTGACAATCGACCCTATGGACCCAATCAGAGTTGGGTACCTAAAAATGTTTAATTTTCATTGCAGGATGTATGGTACTTTGACAGTGGTTGCTCTAGGCACATGACAAAGAGCAAGGACTGTCTCAGTAATTTTATTGCAAAGGATGGACCAAGGGTTAATTTTGGAAGTAAAGACAAACCTGGATACACCAAAGGATATGGTACATTAATACGAAATGGACTCACAATCACGAATGTATCTTATGTAGAAGGATTGCATTACAATCTGCTCAGCACCAGTCAATTCTGTGATATGAGATACAAAGTTACTTTTGATAAAGATTTCTACATTGTCGTCAGCGAAACAACATCTCAAGTTGTTTTAGCTGGAAGAAGAAAAGAGAATATGTATGTTGTAGATTGGACAACAGCCGTTGCAGAAACCTGTTTGCTTGTGCATACCAAATCAGAGATCAGTTGGTTGTGGCACAAGAAATTGAGTCATCTAAATTTTGATAACATCAACACCCTTGTCAAGAAACTGCTTGTCATTGGACTACCTGAAATCTCATATAAGAAGGATAGCTTATGTGATGCTTGTCAACAAGGAAAGCAAACAAAAGCAAGTTTCAAGACTAAATCTCAGAACTCAACAACCAGAGTTTTTAAACTACTACATATAGACTTATTTGGACCTATTACACCAAATAGTATCAGTGGAAAGAAATATACATTGGTGGTAGTAGACGATTTTTCTAGATACACTTGGGTCATCTTCTTAACCAAGAAAAGTGAAACCAAGCAAAGACTTACTAAACTACTCAAGAGACTTCAGAATCAGAAAGGAGTATCAGTTGTGAAGATAAGATCAGATAAAGGAACTGAATTCCTCAACAATGTGATTATTGAATATTGTGAAGAAAATGTTGTTTTACACCAACTCCCTGCTACAGCAACACCTCAAAACTCCTTATGAAATTTGGAATGGAAGGAAACCAAATGTTTCTTACTTTCATGCTTTTGGAAGCAAATGTTTCATACACAATAATGGGAAAGATCAACTTCATGTTTTTCAGCCCAAAGCTTATGAAGGATTTTTTCTAGGATATTCAAGCATCAGCAAAGCTTTTAAAGTACTAAATAAAAGGAAACTCAAGCATGAGGAATCTATACACGTAGTGTTCTATGAACCAAACTTCCCTAGAGAAACAACTGAAGACAGACCAGAACCAGTTTCTCAGTCTCAGTTACCAGTATTGCCAGAATCAGTTTGTGTTGATATTGGAAGACTACGGATTTCAGAATGTTCAGATTCAGATCAGTCTCAGTTTCCAACTGCTCAACAACCCACTCCTGAACAACATGATTCTGACTCAGTTGAAGAAATTCAAGAACCAGTCCTTGAAGAACCAGTCGAACAAAACATAGATCCTTTGATGCAAACACCTGCTTATCAATGGATGAGAGATCACCCTGAATAACAAGTTATTGGTGACACTCAAGCTGGCGTTCGAACAAGACATCAACTAGATGCAATGATTGCGTGTTTTCTATCTCAATCTGAACCTAAGGAAATAGAAGAAGCTTTAAAAGATCCAGACTGGATACTAGCTATGCAAGAGGAATTGAATGAATTTGAAAGAAATCAAGTATGGGAATTTGTAGAAAGACCAGTTCCTATGAATGTCATTGGAACCAAATGGGTTTTCAGAAACAAACTTGATGAACATGGAAATATCATTAGAAATAAAGCTAGGCTTGTAGCTAAAGGATATTCTCAAGCAGAAGGCATGGACTTTGATGAAACTTATGCACCAGTGCAAGATTGGAAGCAATCAGGCTATATCTCGCCTTTGCAGCTCACAAAAAGTTCAAAGTATACCAGATGGACGTTAAAAGTGCATTTTTGAATAGAATTCATGAAGAAGAAGTGTATGTTCAACAACCACCTGGATTCGAGATTAAGGATCAAGCTGATAAAGTTTTCAGACTAAGGAAAGCTCTTTATGGACTTAAACAAGCACCAAGAGCTTGGTATGAAACTCTATCTCAGTTTCTAGTAGATAATGGATTTATCAAAGGAACTATCGACAAAACATTATTCAGAATGAAGAATGAAGAGAACACTCTGCTTGTTCAAATCTATGTTGATGACATCATTTTTGGATCAGAAAATGAACAGTTATGTGAGAAATTTGCAAGTTTAATGAAGAGCAAATTTCAAATGAGTATGATGGGAGAATTGAATTATTTTCTTGGATTACAAGTTAAACAATTAGATGATGGAATTTTCATTGACCAAACCAAGTATACAAGAGAACTTATCAGAAATTTTGGTATGGAGAAATCAACTGGAGTTTCTACACCAATGGGGACCAACATCAGGCTAGATGAAGACAAAGAAGGCAAAGATGTTGATCAAACACTTTACAGAAGAATGATTGGAAGCTTACTATATCTTACAGCAAGTAGGCCAGATATATCATTTACTGTTGGTGTATGTGCAAGATTTCAGTCAAAACCAAAGGAAAGCCATCTCACAGTCATAAAAAGAACCTTGATGTATCTGAAAGATACAAATGGAGTTGGAATTTGGTATTCAAAAGAAGGAGAATTCAAGCTAATATCTTAATCAGACTCAGATTATGCAGGATGCAAAATGGACAGAAAGAGCCCTCAGGCACTTGTCAGTTACTAGGAAATAGTCTTGTGTCTTGGTTTAGCAAAAAGAAAAACTCTATCTCAACTTCAACAGCTGAAGCAGAGTATATAGCAGCTGGAAATTGTTGTGCTCAAGTTTTATGGATCAGACAGCAACTAAGAGATTATGGGATAGAAGAAGGAATGATTCCCATAATGTGTGATAACTCAAGTGCAATTGCAGTAAATGACAATCCAGTTTTACACTCAAGGACAAAACACATTGATGTGCGTCACCACTTTATAAGAGATCATGCGGAGAAAAAGGATATTACAGTTCTTTATGTACCTACTGAAGATTAGTTGGCAGATATCTTTACAAAACCATTGGACAAAGAAAGATTTGCCAAACTGAGAACTGAATTAAGGATAATCAAAGTTAGTTAAGTCAGTTAAGCCAGAGATTCGTCAAGGGGATTAATCTTTGTTATGTTGGGTGTGCTCACTTAACAGATTAGTCATTGACATCAACAATCTCAAACTGACCAATTAAAACTGAAAGACTTAATGGAACTGAAATACTGAACCTAGAAACAGTTTTACTCTAGTAAACTTAAGTCAAAGGTTGATAAGATGAAACCGACAGCGGTTATATCGCATTTAATTACGGAATTTCTTTTGTCAGAATATATTGCGTGTTCACCCCATTACTGTCAGAATAGTACATGTCTTGGTTACCCAAACCATCATGGAATTTGAAAAGTTGTACTAATCAACCGCCAGTATATCATCCCTATATATCCAATCCATGTTCACACCCTCTCAAATAAAACGTTTCAAATTTCTTTTTAAACTCAATCTCTTTCTTGAAAACAAAAATTCAGATTTTTCACAATCCTGTAAAGTTCAATCTTTTGTTTTCACACCCAAAAAATGACCACCTCAAAGAAATCACAAGAAGAAAGATTGATTACGGAGATAGATGTGTATACATTTGAAATGTACCAAACTATGTGCAACAACACTCTGTTAGCAAGTTATATCTGCGAGAAGATCCAGAAACAACCAGGATTAAGAAATATCCTGGAGGTCACTTTCAACGAAAAATACGATGTAGAAGGAATTTTGCAGTTTTGGGAAAATATGCGTTTGGTAAGAGACTCTCTATTCACTACAGTTCGTGGAGATCGTATTATTATCAATGAACGAGTCATGAGGTCACTATTTGGTTTCACAAATTCATTTATGAAATCAATAGATTTGACTTCTCTAACATTGAAAAGGGACGCCTTTCTTAGGCAATTTACATTATCTAAGGAACCAGCAGAAGTTGATATTCATGTCGATAAACTCAAGCCAGAGATTGGATTTCTCAGCCGATGTCTCAGCAAACATGTTATTGGAAAATCCAAAGGAATCAGCACACAATCCGAAGACAATGTTTATCTGATGAACATAATTTGGGACGAAATAGAATTCAATTGGGCCGGTTATGACGATCAGATAAAGAAGCAACACTTAGCTGAATTAGAAAGTGTACAAAGAGCTCAAGCTGAAGGTCAAGCAACTATTGGCAGATTCCGGCTGAAGAAAACACTCAGTGGAATCATTCAATTTTATTTGGAAAAACTCAAGGAAGGGAAGAAAGCAAGACAAACTGCAGCTACAGAGGAAATTGCAGCAGCTACAAGAACAACTTCCCAACCTGAAGCCAGACAGAAAACTGTGTCTCAGCAGGAAGCTGAACACAAAGGAATCAAGCGAAAGGCTGACTCAGCAAAAAAAAAGATCAGTTGTCAAATGTTTTTACCCAGGAACTTCAAGTAAGAAAGCACCAACTGAGGGGGAACAACAACAACTGACAACTGAAGTTACAAAGGAAAATATCATTGCTGATTGTACTTCTCAATTACAACAACAATCAGTTCAGCAACACGCCCCAGTTTTTTAAGCTGATAGAATCATCAGATTGATGGAGATAAAACTCAAACCAGAAGATTCTCGTGATGCTATCTTACAATATGAAGAAAAGTTACTCTTGAAGGAATTGGAAATTAGAGACCTATATACTCTATTTCCTATGTCAGAGTTTCTTACAAATTGCTTTAATAGATTCACTGAACTAGCTCGACAAAGAGAATCAACCACATCATCCATTCCCGATGATATTTCAAAGAAGAAGGATGATGATGAAGATGATAATTCAAGGAAAGAAGCTGATATGACTACAGTTTTGCAGACATAAACTCAACCTCAACCTCTAGCTACACAAACTGTAACTTAGCAAGAAGATTTTCCAGATGGAAACCAGAAAACTGACAATCAGCAATAGCTGATGAAATCAATAGTCAACTTATGATCATTGATGATATCACTCAGTCTAAAGATCAAACAGAAGCAACATATGATCCTTCTGATATCCTGACAAAGGACGAATTGCCCAAAGTTCATGAAAACTTGAAGATTGTGCTCAGTCAAAGGGATGCACACAATGGCCTTCAATCGAATATCTCTGGATATCTAGATTATAGAACCAAAACAGATATCTCAGTTCATGCAAGACTAGAGATGATCCATAAGTCAAGTTCCAGTTATGCTTCAGAAATTCTAATACTTAAACAGAAACTTGAAGACTCAACCGCAGATAGATAGGAAACACATGCACAGCACACCTGGCATATGAATCAAAGACATCTACGGGTTAGAGAATCAAACACAAAGAAGTACTTGCTTTCAAAGAACGTATCTCTCACCGATCAACAGGCAACCCATGCTTTGGTAGATCAATTGTATGATGCCAAAAAGGTGGAAGCTGAAGAAGAAAAGCTGAAATTACTCAAAGAAAAGAAGCAACTCAAAGACGAATTGGAAAGGTATAAATCAGATCCAAAGTTCTTAAAGAAAGAGTTAACTGATGAGCAGCAGAAATATAGTCAACCTGAAGATCGGAGAGCTACTCTTACAAAGGATCTGCGGTTAAAGTTTGTCAGAGATCATAACCCTATCAAAGCCAAGTACAAGGATAAGACTACTGAAGAATCCTTGAACTAATTCTTATCTGATGAACTCTACAATCAGAAAATGGCGCAATATAAGAAGTTCAAAAAGATTGAAGACAAACTGAAGATTAAAGACAAAGCTGAACAAATGAAAGCTGATGTAGCTGAATTTGAAAAATACTACTTGGATGAATCAACTTTACCAAAATTAATTTTATGGAGAAAATGGAAAGAAGGTAGTCAAGTAGACTACAACAAGACCTTTTCTAAGGAAGATTCAAAACTAGAACATGATTTTCGTCTACATGACAAAGAGATGATGTATATCTCAGTTACACAAAAAGCATAGAAAAGAGCTTAGACTCTAGCAAAAATATTATTTTGAACAAAGTGTAACTATTCCAGTTTCTGCGTATTCTAATGAAATCCAGTTTTCCAGTTTTACATTGTTTTGATTTTTAAGCTTTTCTTTTAGGGAGAGTTTTGGCATCATCAAAAAGGGGGAAATTGTTGGAAATAAAATTTATGGTTTGATGATAATTCATCATATTTACTCAGAATATTATCTTAACCTCATTGATGAAGTCTTTGAAAAGCTTATATTGTTATAGTGAAAAGCTAAAAGATGTCTAGAATTGAATGTATAGGTTTTACTAGAGTCTGATATTTGTATAGGTTACATCAGACAAGCACTGTAATAGATAGTGTGTCGTGAAACTGAAAACTGGAAATCATCTAGAAAACTGGAAATCGTTAAGATAAACAAACTGACTCAAAATACACCAATATGAAACTGAAGAAGATAAGTTCACTGAGGGACACAGACTCGGTTGGCTTATCTAGAAGATTGAAGATCTGAGGGTCGCAGAATCAGTTATTGAAGATTAAAAAACTGAGGGTCACAGACTCAGTTATAGAAGATTGAAGAACTGAGGGTTCAAACTCAGTTATGAAGATTACAAGTTAAGACTATAAAGTTAGACTTCAGGCAAGTTTGTGGTAACCTGTACTGACTTTATGGATCTTGTATGAAGACCTAAGAATCATAAGGACAATAAATTCTTAGAAGATAAATGTTTATGGTGTTCTCTAATTAAGTCTATTATAATCAGATGTAAACTGGAGTACTGATATTTGAAGAAGAATAAAATCTGAGTTAATGCTCCAAGTCAGTCAAGAAACTGACAACTGATGAATACAGTATAAAACTGACCAGTGAACTTAGTTTTATATGTCAGCCATCCAACAAACTGATAGTACAGTCGAACATTTTAAAGGAAGCTATTTTATTGGATGAAATACTGACACATCAGAACGGTCAAAAAATATAGCCGTTACAAGATAGACGTTGATACAATTCGAATTCATGGAAGATGAACGTTGGACCTCACACTATAAATAGAGGACTTTGCACCAAGGATTATACATGAAAATTTAACAGAATTATTAAGATCACCAAGCATCTTGTGCACTAGTCTTAGTTATTCGAATTGCTATCATCTCTGCGCTATAACAAGATCAAATCAAGAATTTCTTCAAGTGTTCAAGCTACACAGAATTTATCCAGATTCAGACACTTTGAAGTACCACAAACAAGAATCAATTTATTGATTCTCAGCCCAACTTTGATTCTACATCAAGGGTTTAGACTGTGAAGTAAACCGGGAAGGTTCTGCCAAGGTCAGTTGTTACAAGCAGTCGGGTAGAATGTGTTTGTGGTGGTAGCTGGTGAAGAGGCATACATAACCCTTCAAGGACCAGTGTTCAAGCAATTGAAGAGCAGCAATTCTACCTGTTCTACAACTGTTTAGATAGTGAAGCTAGGGATTAGCCAAGGACTATTGTTTAGGACTTCTTGTAACAGTTCACCTCAAGAAGTTCTAATGGAATTTTCCTCCGCACCACAGGGGAAGAGAGGACTGACAGGATTACACCACCTAGAACCTCTATAATATTTGCCTTATTTACTTTACACATTTACTTACTTATTTACAACATTCTGATAATTGATTGTTATACAACTCACTGTTCACAGACTGACATTCACCAGAATTCAGCTTAACACACTCAGCTTTCACATAGAATAACAAGATCAAGAAAAAGGCTAGAACTATATCCGCTGCCAGTTGACTCAGTTTTTGCTTAAGTCAGTTTGACTTAAACTCAGCTCAGTCAGCTTAACTCCACACAATTTTTAACTGAACCATAATTTGTTTTAAATCCAGTTTTAAGGACAAGTTTATTCACCCCCCTAAACTTGTGTTAGCCTTTCCAAAGGACCAACAAAGAGATCAATCATTGGAGAGCTGGTGAGCTCGTATTTGGAGAGCTCAATCATGGGTGAGCTGGTGAGCTGGAGGGCTCGACTTGGGCGAGCTGGCGGGCTGCGGGCTCAATCTTTAAAGAGCTGGCGGGCTCGATTTGGCTGAGTTCAATCATTGGGCAAGCTCATTCTGACCGAGCTCATGGTAGGTGAGCTCATTCTGACCGAGCTCGTACCTGGTGAATCCGGGATGAACATGATGAAAGTCATGATAGAGTCCTGGAGATCAGGATGAACTGGCTAAAGATCCTGAGATATTGAATGATGACCTTGGAGATCTTAATGAAGATTTTGTAGATTTGGATGAAGATCTCATAGATCTAGATTAAGATCTCATAGATCTAAACGAAGATCTTGTAGATCTAGACGGAGATCTTGTTGAAGAATTGAAGATCTGAATGAAGATCTTGTTGAAGAATTGAAGATCTGGATGGAGGTTTTGTAGATCTAGATGAAGTTCCTGTAGATATGGATTGAAATCTTGTTGAACACTTGAAGATCTGGATGGAGATCTTGTAGATCTAGATGAAGTTCTTGTAGATCTGGATAGAGACCTTGTAGATCTAGATGTAGATCTTGTTGAAGGCCTGGAAATCCGGATGAACTGGATGAAGATTCCGTTGAAGGTTCAGTCGGAAAACAAAAAAAGGACGGTTTTAGGCCGCCGGAGCTGGAAAACCGCCACTGCAAATCTCAAATCTGACCGGAAAAATGCTGAAAATGTCGTTTCCCGGTAACGGAGCCAACTGATGTTGTCGAAAATATCACCAACAAGTTTGAGTGGATTTGGGGTGTAAAAAAACAATTAAATAATCAAAGGTGAATCATCATCAAAACTCAAATTTTATTTCTAACAATTTCCCCTTTTTGATGATGTCAAAACCCCCCTTAAAAGAAAAGCTTAAAGATATAACAAAGAAACACAAAGTAAAACTGGAAAATGGATTTTTCATTAGAATTCACTATGACTGAAATAAGTAACACAAATGATCGGTTCATCAATTCTTTTGCACGTTGTGTAACTAAGATATACTTTCTTTCTTTTATCATGTAATTGATATTCACGTTGCAATTTTGTATCTTCCATGGAAAAGGCTCTGAGGTAGTCTCATTGGCTTAATAGCTTCCACTTCCACCATAGGGCTAATTTAGGAAGATCAGTATTGTTCCTGTAGTAATTTTCAAATTCATCAGTATCAATCTCCATTTGTTCCTTCATGTTCTTGTTGGCAAACTTTTCTTCCATTTTTCTCTTCTTCTTGTGATTTGCCGTCTTTTGACTGTGATATACATCAGATAAGAAGTAAACAAGTGATTCTTCATAGGTTTTGTGCCTGTACTTTGCCTTGATATGATTGTAATCCTTATAAAACTTGATCCACAAATCCTGTGTAAGAGCAGCTCTATTATCTCCAGGTTGGTTGTATTTTAATATGAGCTGTTCGTCACTGAGTTCTTCAATATTTCTGATATATGGATCTGTTTCTGACTTTGCTTTCTTTAGTCCATTAATTCAGCTTCTAACTTTGATGAGTATATGCATTTCCTTATGATTTGCAGCTATGCCTTGTTGAGAAGTGTATACTTTGTTAAGCTGAGTCTCTAACCCAAATATTCTTTGATTCAAGAGAAGTTCTGACTGAGCATGAATCTCTCGATCTTCATAGGTTGTTACTACCAATTTCTCCTTGAGTTGTAGTATCTCTGAAACTAAATTTGAAGTTGATTGCATGATAATGTCCAGCTTTGAGTGTACAGAAACATCAGTTTTCTTTCTATAGTCTAGATATCCGGAGATATTTTACAAAAATGCATTGTAGTTATCTTTTTTATTGAGTAGACTATCCAAAGTAGTCTGGATTTTGGTCATTTCTTCCCTGTCAAAAAATCTGTTGGATCAACTTCTTCCTTGGTAGTTGACTGAGTTTCTTTTTCCACAACTATCAGTTGTTGTCCGTCAGCTTCTTCGTGTTTCTGATTGTCAGTTATCTGTGAACCAACTGGCAATTCTTGTTCCTGAGCTACAGTTTTATCTTCTTGAATATCACCTTTCTCTTCTTGTTGTAAAACTGAACTCTGCTCTGGCATCTTCTTTGAATCATCATCTTTATAATCATCATTCTTTAAAACATCCTTCGGTATAGATTACTCTACTGACTTTTTCTTCTTTCGAGCTTTTTCTTCAATTTTCTTATAGAATCTTGTTAGGAATTCATCAATGGGAAATAATGCATATAATTCTTCTACTTCATGAATTTCTAAGAACATCTTTTCTTCAGTCTTCAGAACATCTTTGATTGCTTCCCGAGATTCTTCAGTTTTGAGCTTCATCTTCATCAAATTGATGATCCTTTCAGGTTCAAAGTGATTCTCTGGTTGCTGAGATTGTTGTTGCTGAAATTGTTGTTGCTCTTGTTCAGCATCCATAGCGGAAACTTTTTTCTCTGATAATCTTAGCTTTTTATGAGAAACTTCATCAGCAAACTATTCATCTTTAGTTGTCAGTTGTTGTTCCCCTCAGTTGGTGCTATTTTGCTTGTTTCGGTTTCCTTGACTGATGTAGCTGGGAACAAACATCTTTCAACTAAATTTTTCTCTTATGAGTCAGCTTTTCGCTTGACTCTTTCAGTTCAGCTCTCTGCTGAGAGACAATATTCTTTCCTTCAGCTTTAGAAGGCTCTTTCCTTGAACTTACAACTGCTGCAATTTTCTCAGTATCAGTAGTTCCTGATGAATTAACTTGTTCAGCTTCTCTTCCTCGTCTGAGGGTCTCTAAATAATGCTGTATAACCAAACTGAGTGATTTCTTCAAAATAACTCTTCCTAGCTTTGGCCTTCCTTCAGCTTTTGCTTTACTGAGACTATCTAGCTCTGCCTTGTGTTGTATCTTGATCCGATTAAACACATATCCTACCCAGTTGAAGTTGAATTCATCCGAAATGATGTTCATCAGAGTGAGTGCATCTGTAGATAACCATTTTAATCCTTGATGTTGTCCAATGATGGTTGCTGATCCAACTGCTGAGTAAGGAAAATTCATATTTGATATTCTCTAATTCTGTATAGACTTCTGCTGGTTTTTTTATTGCAGAAATTTGGGATCGAAAAGCTTCGGTCTTCAATGGTAGCTTGAGTAGATCGATTGATTTATCAGTGGGCTTTTTGAAATCAAACAATTGACGTATTATTTCTGAATTTATGAGGACCTTTTCTCCATGAATGACTGTGGTGATAGAATGCTTCACCATCTTAATTGTAGAAGAGATTCCACATCTGTATCTACTTCGAGATTGATTTCCAGCAGGTTTCTCAAACCTTGTATCCTCTTGATTTTCTCTCATAGATGACCTGCTAACAGAGTGTTGTTGTAGATATCCAGAAATTTTTCAAAGGAAAATATTTCTTCTTTGGTTAATACCCTATTTTCTGGAACTGATTTTGTGACCATTGTATTTTTGATTTTTGGATAGAGGTGAGGCGAATTTTCTGAAGCATATATAGAGATGACAGTCAGTTGTTGATTTGAATCCACGATCTCTAAAAGATTTTGTACAACCTTTTCAAATACCACTGAGTGTTTTGTGTAACCGATGCATGTACTATTTGGCATTATTAGGGTACACACGCAACAATTCTCTGACATAAACGGCGGTAATTAAATGTGATGTAACCGCTGTAGGTTTTATACTTTCTGAATTCCTTTACTGGATAAAATTGAGTTTCAGTGGTCAGTTCCTTGTAAAGGTCAGTATCGTATTGATTCAGTTTCATAGTCCGCTTGAGATTATTGATGTCAATGACTGATCTGTCAAGCGAGCTCACCCATTATGACAAAGATCAATCCCCTTGACGAATCTATGAGGCTTAACTAACTTAACTGACTTTGATAATCCCTAATTTAGTTCTCAGTTTTGAAAACCATTCCTTATCTAGAGGTTTTGTGAAAAGTCAGCCAATTGGTCCTTAGTAGGGACATAGAGAACTGTAACATCCCCTTATAAAGTGATGTCTCACATCAATGTGCTTCGTCCTTGAGTGCAAAACTGGATTATCAGTTATAGCTATTGCACTTGTATTATCACACATGATTGGTATCAATCCTTCTTCAATACCATAATCTCTCAGTTGTTGTGTGATCCATAAAACTTGAGCACAACAAATTCCAGCTGCGATGTATTCAGCTTCAACTGTAGATGTTGAAATTGAATTTTTCTTTACTGAACCATGACACAAATCTATTTCCTAGTAACTGACATGTTCCTGAAGTACTTTATTTTGTCTATTTTGCATCCAGTATAATCTGAGTCTGAGTACGATATCAGCTTGAATTCTCTTTCTCTTGAATACCATATACCCACTCCTCCTGTAACTTTTAAATACTTCAAGGTTATTTTGACAACTGTTAAGTGACTTTCTTTGGGTCTTGTCTGAAATCTTGCACAAACACCGATTGCAAAGGATATATCGGGTCTACTTGCTGTAAGATAAAGTAGACTTCCAATCATTCTTCTGTTGAGAGTTTGATCTACATCCTTGCCAGCTTTATCTTTATCCAATCTTACATTGGCTCCAATAGGTGTTGCAATCCCTGCACTATTCTCCATTCCAAACTTTTTGATAAGTTCTCTTGTATATTTTGTTTGATGAATGAAGATTCCATTATCCATTTGCTTAACTTGCAAACTGAGAAAGTAATTCAATTCTCCCATCATGCTCATTTGAAATTTGCTCTTCATTAAACTTGAAAATTTCTCACAAATTTTTTCATTTTCAGATCCAAAAATGATATCATTAACATATATTTGAACTAAGAGTGAACTTTCATCAATCTTCATTCCGAACAGGGTCTTGTCAATAGTTTCTTTGGTAAAACCATTGTCTACCAAAAACCGTGATAGAGTTTCCTACTAGGCTCTGAGTGCCTATTTCAGTCCATAAAGGCTTTATTCAGTTTAAAAACATTATCAGCTTTATCTTTAATCTCAAATCCAGGTGGTTGTTGCACATATACTTCTTCTTCAAGTACTCCATTCAAAAATGCGCTTTTAACATCCATTTGGTAAACTTCGAACTTCTTGTGTGCTGCAAAGGCAAGAAATAATCCGATTGCCTCTAACCTTGCTACTAGAGCATAATTTTCATCAAAGTCTATTCCTTATTCTTGTGAGTATCCTTTGAATACAAGTCTAGCCTTATTTATATCAATATTTCCATCTTCATCGAGTTTATTTCTGAATACCCATTTGGTGCCAATAAAATTTGCATGATCTGGTCTTTCCACCAACTCCCATACTTGATTCCTTTCAAATTCATTGAGTTCTTCCTATATGGCTAGTATCTAATCTGGATCTTTCAAAGCTTCCTCTATCTCTTTCGGTTCAGTTTGAGATAGAAAACATGCAAGCATTGCATCTAACTGATTTCTTGTGTGAACTCCTTGTTGAAAATCACCAATCACCTGTTCCTCAGGATGATCTCTCATCCATTGATGTACTGAGGGTTGCATTATAGGGTCTTCATTTGTTGGACTGGTTCTTCATGAAATTCAACTTCTGGAATCAGATCTGCTTGAGCTTGATTTTCTTGATTTTGTACTGGATCAGTTTCATTTTGTACAGGTTGTTCAGGTGTAGGTTCTGCTGTTAGAAACTGAGACTGATCTTGATCTGAAGATTCTGATATATTTAACCTTCCTATATCAACAAAAACTGATTCTAGAGTCTTTTGAAACCGAGGTTGAGAAACTGGATCCTTTTTGTCTTCAACTGTATCTCCAGTAAAGTTTGGTTCATAAAAAACCACATGTATAGATTCTTCATGCTTGAGTGTCCTATTGTTTAACACTCTAAAGGCTTTGCTGACACTTGAGTATCCTAAGAATATTCCTTTATCAGCTTTAGGTTGAAAAGTCTTGAGCTGGTCTTTTCCATTATTGTGTATGTAGAATTTGCTTCCAAAGGCATGAAAGTATGAAACATTAGGTTTTCTCCCATACCATATCTCATAGGGTGTATTCTCCAACCTTTTGTTCATTAGGGCTCTGTTCTTTGTATAACATGTTGTATTAACTATTTCTGCCCAATATCTTTCAGGTAACTTAGATTCACAGATCATAGTTCTACCTGCTTCCTTCAGTGTCATGTTTCTTCTTTCAGCTAGTCCATTTTGATGTGGTGTTGTTGTAGCTGCAAGCTGATGTAACACTCCATTTTCTTCACAATATTCAATGATCATATTGTTATGAAATTCAGTTCCTTTGTCAGATCTTATCTTGACAACCATAACACCTTTCTGATTTTGAAGGTTCTTCAGCAATTCTGTGATTTTTTGCTTAGTCTCACTCTTCTATGTTAAGAAAATTACCCATGTGTACCTTGAGTAATCATCAACCACTACCAATGTATATTTCTTTCCACTGAGACTGATAGGTATAACTGATCCAAATAATCCATATGCAAGAGTTCTAGGACTCTTGTGGTTGAGTGCTGAGACTTGGTCTTGAAACTAGCCTTTACTTGCTTCCCTTTTTGACAAGCATCACATAAACTGTCCTTTTTGTATGAAATCTCTGGTAGTCCAATTACTAGATCTTTCTTGGCCAGTAGATTGATGTCATCAAAGTTGAGATTACTCAGTTTCTAGTGCCATAGCCAGCTAATTTCTGATTCTGTATGCACAAGTAAACAGGTTTCTGAAACTGCTGTTGTCCAGTCCACAACATACATATTGTTGTTGGACATATTTTAAGTTTTAATGATGAGTGACAGGCTAGCTGTTATAGAGCAAAGGCAAAAAGATGTCTAGATCAAATGTATAGGTTTATTAGAGTTTGATCTTTGTATAGGTTTGATCAAACAAGCACTATAAAAGGTCAGCTGACTTTATCAGCAGACCTGTCTAGGTCAATAGGGTAACAAGGTCAGTAGAGTATCTAGGAACCTGCTGAAGACTGAAGGCTGAGGGTTTAAACTCAATTATTGACGGCTAAGGGATCAGACTTAGTATTTAAAGTCAAGGATATAGAATCAGAATTTAGGGAAGTCTGTGATGACCTAAACTGATTACATATAACTTGTGTACAAGGTCTAAGTTACATATGTTAAGTGGTGATTGGAACTTAGTTATGGTCAAAATGGTGTACTCTAACTTCACAATAAAAAGTTAGATGAGAAGAAGTCAGCTGAAGTGTTATTAAAACACAGCAGACTTAAACCTGCTGACAGATATGTACATCAGTAGGCTGATATACTTCAGATATTTGCTGAGTACAATTTTCGATTTAATCAAAGGTTACATTGGAATATTAAAAGGATGAGGATGGATTACAAGCCTTTATTTTGTTAACAAATCAATGGTCAAGATAAAAGGAACGTTGGAAAGATTCAGAGCTTTATCCAATGGATACAAGTCAAAGGGTGGACAGTATGAAAATCGACAAAAGCCGATCGGCGTCGATCCTATGAACAGAGACAAAAAGCAAGTCAAGATGGAGACAAGTCTGAAACGGCTATGTTTGAAATTCAAACATAAGTCACATGATTCTCACCTATAAATAGAAGATTCCAGATTCAGATACAAGTGATGAAAATTAAGAAGCACAAATAATCTATTCGAAGCTATCAAGTTTTTGATCAAGAAAATCACCCTGCTGACATACACTAAGCTTAAACTTACTGATAAAGTAATTTCTTCAAGTGTAACCTTCTATCAAGTTACATCAAGTATACACACTTGAAGACATCAAGCTGCTGATCATTTCATCCTGATCAAGCTGCTGACAACTGAATCATTTATTTGATTCAATCTTTCTTTAACAAGAAACCTGCTGAAGACAGAGAAGCATCTTTTGAGTGTGAAGAACTGTTGTGTGTGTGGTGGAGCTGATGAAGATGAAATCCTACCCTTCAAGGACCAGTGGAATACTTTGGAGCAGCAATCCTACATGTTTCAAGTGTTCAGTTTGTGAAGCCGTAGTCATTAGTGAAAGACAAACATCTTAGGGATTTTTGTAACTGCAACCTCAAAGATCTCTAGTGAATTTCCTTCAACATCACAGGAGAAGAGTGGACTGACAGGAGTACACAACCTGGAACCACTATAAAATTTGGTTACTTACTTTCTACACTTACTTTCTGCATTTAGTATACTGATCACATCAACCTATTGAAACTAGCAACTGAATCACACACTTACACTACTGAGAATCCAATACTTAGAATCATTCTTTTAACAACAAGTAATAAGGCTTAAACTAAATATATTCCGCTGCAACAAATTCAGTTACATGAGCAAATAACAGACTCATCGAGTGGTCGCTAGACTACTAAGCACTCAAGAAAGTTATCGACCTTCTTTGAGTTTGTCAACTCCAAAAGTTTTAAGTGTTAAGTTTATTCACCCCCCCCCCCCTCTAAACTTAACCAAAGCCTTTTCAAGGGACCAACAATTGTCTTTCCTTCTTCCGGCAAGAACTAATTGATATGCTGTTTCACCAACAACAAGGCAAAACTCTTTCTCAAAGTAACTTTGTATCCCATGTCACAAAATTGACTAGTGCTGAGTAGATTTTAGTGGAGTCCGTCAACATATGATACATTTTTTATTGTGAGTCCATTTTTCACCAACTTCCCATATCTTCTTGTATATCCAGGTCTGTCCTTGTTTCCAAAGTTGACTTTTGGTCCGTCTTTGACAACAAAGTCAATCAGACAATCTTTGCTCCTTATCATGTGTCTTGATCAACCACTGTCAAAGTACCATACTTCCTGCAAGAAAAATTAATAAGTTTTAGGTACCCAACTCTATTTGGGTCCATAAGGGTCAGTTGTAAGTACAACTCTTGGGATATTTCCATAAGGTATCCTTTGGAAATTGTTACACTTGTTATGATATATATAAGCCACATTCCCATAGTATCTATTTCTGGATTGTGTCTTATTTATATGCTCTTTCATGTCTTTTGGTCTAAACTGACTTCCATTGTGATATTCCGATTTTCGGGAAAGGGCAGACGTGTCAATTTGTGAAAATGAAATATTATTATTTCATTTCTTTTGTTGGAGTTAAGTATTGTGATAATTATATATATGTAATTTTCGAAATTATGCGTATATAATTAAATGAAATTCTAAATTTTATGGTAATTAAGGTTAATTAAGGAAAAGGGACCTTTTTTGGGAATATGTTTTTAAGGAAAATTTCACCTAATTATTCCCATAACCTAATTTAATCAGAATTCAGTTTATAAGCTCTTCTTTGTGCAATTTGTGAAGGAGAAAAGGTTAGGAGAGTTTTCAGAATTTCTAAAGAGAGGCTAAACTGTTTTCAGATCGGACTAGAGATTTGGAATCGACGTAAAGAGGACATCGTTTGGATATCAGTCTTTTGGAGTTGCTGCAAATTTTGAGGCTGTTGATTTGGATTTTGCTTGCAAACACGTAAGAGGCTCTTCCTATGGTTTTAATTATGGTTTATAAGGCTTGGATCAAGTTTTGAGACGTTTAAATGCTAGGAAGTTGTGTCTTTTCGTTGATCAGTGATCATAGATGTTATGGTATGATTAGATATGATTTTTTGTATTCTAATATGTTTAATTCGATGTTATTTGGGTTGAAAACGGATTAGAAGTCGTTATGTTGTTGAAAGTCGGATCTAGGGCTGTAGGCAGAATGCGTATGCATTCATTGGAATGCGCACGCATTCCCTGTACGGGATGTTCTGGATTAGTTGCTGTTCGTCGAATGCGCATGCATTCAGAGCAATCCGTACGCATTCATGGTTCAGGTTGTAAAGTCTTTTTGGTTCAGGTGCAATGCGTACACATTCCTCAAAATGCGCACGCATTGTTGCTTCAGGTTGATTCAGGATGTCACTGTTCGTGCAATGCGCATGCATTGTAGGCAATGCGTACGCATTGGTTGGACAGAAACTTTTAGCAAGTTTTCTGGTCGTTGAATGCGTACGCATTCCAACCAATGCGTATGCATTGGACCCTATTTTGGGAAAAATAAATGTTTAAGCTATGGGTTGAGTTTTAAACCTTCTTTTATGATATAACAACATTGTGTAAACATCAACGAGCCTGAATTGAGCTTCTGATTCGTTTAGTTTTGTCACCGAATGTACTCTTAAAAGGAGTAGAAGTTCGGATCCGTCAGAAGGGCATGAAAGGCTTGTGCTTTGATGAATTAGCATTCATCAATGTCTGTGTAACTGCTAGGCTTTGTTTATGTTTAATGGTCTAGGAAGAGAGTAGTATGTGTGAGGGAGATTATTTGAAAACACATAGGTGGTTAGTTAACCATTTTAATAAATACGTACTTTCCTAGTAAAAGATTAAACAACATGTCACTCTTGGATAGGCACCAGTCAATATCGCGATGTGTGTGCTTTCCTGAAGGTGGATAACTCCATAGGTCCACAAAACCCCAAGTACGGAGGGACTCCACTGAAACGTGCACACTATCGGAGTCTACCAGAATAGGCTTCCGTGGATATTGGTGTGATCCACCAATATGTTGCCAAGAATATCCCTAGTTTGGATATGCATAATGCCCTTGAGTGCGGTTGTAACATAGATAAGTTAAGTTAGAAACGTTTAGTCGATCATGTTGATGGACATGAAATGAACCCTAGATTGAGTCGGTCACACAAAGATAACAAAATGAATAAATATCTTTTTCTTTATAAATTGTATTTAATGTCATAGCTTTTCTCTTATATTAAGTACGTTGTACTTACCTCAAATGCATGTTTTCTATGTGTTTGGGGATGAGAAGATGAACATGTTGATCAAGGTTACGAGGAGGATTTCGATGACGATGCCTCATTGAAGACTTACTTTTTATTTGTTCTTTCATTCGATTATTTTAGACTATACATTTCTTTGGTTATTTTGGAGTAGTCTTTTGGTCTTTTCGAGGTTTGTAGTACCTTTTAATTCTTTCTTTTGAGGATATCGTATGTTTCTTTTGGATTTTCGTATTTTCTTTGAATGTAATAAAGGTTACATTACCATCTTTAGATTTGGTTTCTATTCTTGGACGTTGAAAAATTTAAATACACCTGAGTCTTTGCTTCTGTTTACTTTCACTTGATACGACGTAGTAGAGGCTTACGTATAAAGTGAATTTACTTTGATTTTTTACGTGCCGAACGTTCCTTTTCAGGATAAGGACTCGGTGTCCGGGAACGGGGCATTACATCCATATTGCTTTCTATCATTAAAAGCTAAGTAATAACCATCATTCTATTTGAAGTGAGGTCTGAACTGACTTCTGTACTGAGGTTTTTGCTGAGACTTTGGGTAAGTCATCTGCTGATTCCTTATCTGAGACTTGTAATAAGTCTCCTGTCTTGAATGACTGTTCTCTTCAGTTTTAGCAATAGGTTCAGAAAAGTTCCATTCATCAGTGGGAAATATGCCTTTCCCCTCCGAGTTTATGAATCTTTGAATGATTATCATTCTTGGATTTGCGTTGATTGAAATTTTTCTGGTTCTTGGCATGGTTCACTTGTGTAGATATGGCATTTGATCTACCATCTCTATTTCTTTAAGGTGCAGTTGATCTACCTTTAGATTTAACTTTGTTATTAGGTGCAGCTGACTTCTTAGAGAATTGATGTTGAAACTGAGTTGATTCATGTTGAGGTGATTAACTGGTTCAGCAGGCTTCTGAGTTTGAGGAATTTGTTCAGCAACAAACTGAATGCCAGTTCTGACATTAGGTTCACCAGCTTTACCAGTTCCTTCCTTTGAAGTTTGATGTGCATCAAATCCTAAGCCAGTTCTGTCACCATAGGTCTTTCCTGATCTTAATTCAGTTGTAGAACTTGATTGAGCAAAAGATTCATCTTTAACATGTTCAATTTAGTTTTAATCTTTCGACTTCCAAAATTAGAGATTCATTCTCTGTTTTGATTGATTCATAACCAGCTTGTATTGCTACCAACTGATTCATCAATTCATCAAGAGTATCCTCTAATTCAAGATTTCTTGGATTAGAATCAGCTCTTGAGGAACAAGCATTTTGTTTGGAAATCTGTGCTGAAGTATACTTATAGTTGGATTCACATACCTCATTTGAATCTTCCATGTGAGCCATTAAAGCTGTGTCATCTGAGAGTCTTTTAGTACCAGCTTTATAGTCTTACTCATCACCAGCTAATAATGCTCTTCTTCCAGTTCTTCTTTGATGAGTTCTTTTGCTAGTCAGTTCTGGACATTCAGCCTTGTAATGTCCAAGTTTTTTCAAACTGAAGCACAAATACTCATCATCTTTATTTCTTTCATGAGTTTTCTTGATGTATTTTTGAGTAACTGGCTGGCCACTCTTCTTTCTTCTAATTCTATTCATCATGAGTGCTATTTGTTCTTCAATTTCATCCAGTTGTTGAAGATTGCTAGCTGAGGTTTCCATATTATCATTAGCTACTGGAAGAGCTGTAGTCTTTGGCTCTTCAAGTGCTTTAATTGCAGCAGAGGTAATTGTGAAATCTTCACTGAATTCATAGGCCTTCAAATCTGAGAAGATATGGAATGTGTCTTCTTCATCAAGCTTTCTTGATTCTTCCATGGCTGTAACCTTCATCTTTCAGTATGAGGGTAAAGCTTTGAGAATCCTGGTATTGCCTTTCTTCTTGGTGTAGTCAATCTTGAGAAGTGCTAACTCATCCATGATTGCACTAAATCTTGTCTCAATTTGTTCAATGGTTTCTCCAGGTTTTATTTTGAAGTTATGAAACTTTTGTTTTGCAACTGAGATTTTGTTCTCTTTTATAGAATCAGTTCCTTCACACACAAGCTGCAGTTTCTCCCATATTTCTTTGGCAGTTGTCCATTCTTTGACTTTCAGGTACATGTTGGTTCTGATGATATATCCATGGAGACATTGTTGTGATTGTTCATTGTTCCATTCACATTTAAGCTTGGGAACTCTAACTTGGACAACAATATTCTGCGCATCAATGTACTCTGCAATTGCCTGGAACTTTTTCTCAATGGAGTAACTTTTATCATTAAATGCTGAAGTCATTGATCTGAGGTACATGGCTTGCTGTTCCAATTCTTCAGCCAATAGATCTGCTGCTTTTTCAAAATTCTCATTGGAGATGCAAGTGGCCAGCTGAGAGAGTTTGTGTCGGGTGTCAGCTGGTTCTGGTTCTGTTTGCTGCCATTTGTCTTGGTGTTGGGTAACATCTGCATCGCCTGCCAAATCTTCAAGTATTTGGGTGGATGTGTATGCTGGTGTAGTTTGGACAGCTATTCCTCCTTGCTCTGTGATAGGGATTTCCTTGATTGGAGTGGCTGCAGCTGAGCCAGTCTCTAATACTACTGTCGGTTGAGTAGTAGTATCCAGAGGAGTTTGTGGAATTTGCTCAGGGTTGTTAGCTGGCTTAGTTTGTGATGTTGGTGAGGTTGTCTCAGCTGGTGTCGACTTTGCTGGACCTTGTGGTTGTAGAAACGAACTTAGGAGAATGTTATCATCAATTGCATCTGGTGTAGGGGTATCCTCTTCTCCTTGTTTATCACCATCATCGGCGTGGGATTATCATCATCATTGTCATCGTGATCATCACCATCATCCCGATCGAGATTGTCCTAATCATCTTCACCGCCTTTCCGAGTCATCCTTTGTTTTGGTCGAGGATCCGTGGCGCTTTGCCTTTCTTCGCATCAACCATGTCCCAGAGTGGAGATTCATCAAGTACACCAAATAGGGTTGTGATTCCCAGAAAATTGAAAAACCAGGCCTCCTCAGAAAGCATGCGTTCGGAGTCTTGAAGTTGAGTTCTGGAATCCCCTTCCTTCCATTCAAGATATTCTGCAATTCTATCATCAATGTCATTTGCAGACATTCGGGTTCTTCTAGAGTTTCTTCATCGTTATCTCCAGCATCACTTGCATTCTCCTTATGTGGAGGTTGTTCGTTTTTCACTGCCACTTCTTCCTGTGGTTGTTCTGCTTCACTTTCAGAATCTTCTGCTACTTCTTCATCAATTAACCATCCAAAATTTTCTTTGTCCAAGTTTCTTTGAACTTTTTGTTTCTTTCTTTGGCCAGAGGGATGTGTTGTGGTTTTCATTCTCTTCCCTCCTTCTGCTTTCTTTTGTTGTTTAACGTAGGTAAACATGACTTTGGATTCATGTAGTTTGTGGAGTTTTACAACAGGGACTTGGAGACATTGTAGCAAATAGTGCAACTGAATCCCATATGACTTTTTCACCCAAAATTGGCCTTTCTTCTTCCTTTCTGCTGTCCCCTTTTTGGCCGCATTAGCTTCACCTTGAATTTTCTATTTGATTCTCAAGAAGAAGTAGGTTGCCTAATTGAATTCCAAATTGTTGTAGATGATTCCCATCAGTCACATTCTGGCTTCTGTCATGGAATTATTTGCCCCTAGCTTTCCTTCAATGCTCTTTCCAATTAGGGCACTGAACTCACTGAATGGTTTCGTTAGTGCAGATCTGAGGCAATTGACCTTCTTAGATCCTGGATTTGCAGTTTTGGCTATTGTTGTCCAGAAATCATCCAAGTTTTGTGGTACCAAAGTCACTTTTGTTTGACCCTTATTTGAAAGTTTAAGGTGAGTACGAATTACCTCTGCCGTGATGACCACTTCTATGCCATTGACAGATGCAACAATCTAGTCTTCCTCCCATTCATCACCTTCTTCTACAAGGAGCCCAGAAACATATTTTGCAGTTTTCCAGAATGAGATTAGACTTTCATAACAGATTTTGGTTATTGGAGGATTTAGAAACGTTGATAATCTTAGGTTTTTGCATCCAGCTGCCAAGCGTTTTGCTTCCTCTTCATTTCCGCATAGTTTTAAGTAGTGTTCTTCCTGAAAGAACGATCCAGTAGCAATCAAATTTTCACATCCAGCTTGGGTGTTTGAGGAGGATGAAGCCATTGTTGGAAGTTAAGAGAATTTTTGAAGAAGAGCTTCTAATTTGCAATATAATTTTTTGATTTGCAAGAGAGCGTAAAGATTTCTGAAATACCTCTAAGTGCTTCTTATATGTGATGATTTGGGTAGTGTGAACGTGGTTGGAATGTGGAAGGATTTTATGACATAATAGCGTGATTTTGTGTATATGAATCCCGATATTCGAGTGAAGTGGGGAAGTGGATTGAGGTAACTAATGATAAATCCCGGGAATCGAGGCGTTTATAATCAGAGAAATAATATGGTTACCTTCATAATTGTAAATTGATCTCCACGTGTATAATCTTCCACAGTATAATTCTCCATAACTTCTTTATTCTCCACGTGTATACAAGTTGATTTGGTTCACACTTTAATTTGCCTATTTCTCCATTCTACATTTCGGTGGAGTGCCTTGGATGGTCACTTAGCCGTTGTAGAGAATTTTTCACTGAGCTGCTTTATTCTACTATTCCTAACAATCAGTGAAGTTGACTTCGCCGAGTACCAGTGCCTTACCTGCTACATCTCCTGTAATGGCAAAGGTTTAAACAGCTGATGAAGTCACTTGGCTGATTACTCCAGTTAGCCGCTCTTGGGTACTTAGTCAATTTCAATCATTCCCAACTCAGTTCTTAACATGATAAATATTTCATGACTGAGTGGTTTAGTGAAGATGTCAGCCAACTGATCTTCAGTGGGTATCTATTTTAGGATGGCATCTCTTTTTTCATCATGATCTCTGATAAAATGATGTCTCACATCAATTTGCTTTGTTCTTGAATGCAACACTGGATTTTCAGTGATAGATATGGCACTTGTGTTGTCACACATGATTGGGATAGTCTTTTCCTCCACACCATAATCCCTTAGCTGTTGTCTAATCCAAAGTACTTGTGCACAACAACTGGCTGCTGCTATATATTCTGCTTCAGCTGTTGATGTAGATATGGAGTTTTGCTTTTTTACTGAACCAAGAGACTAGCCTGGTGCCTAGCATCTGGCATGTTGCAGAGGTGCTTTTTCTATCTATCTTGCATCCTGCATAGTCAGAGTCTGAATATGATACCAACTTGAATCCTCCTATTTTGGATACTAAATTCCAACACTAATAGTGTTTTTCAGGTATTTGATTATTCTTTTGGCTACTATAAGATGTGATTCTTTTGGTTGAGCTTGAAACCTTGCACACACTCCTACTGCAAATGCTATATCAGGTCTACTTGCAGTTAGATAAAGTAGGGATCCAATGATTCCTCTATACATTTTCTGATCAACATCTTTTCCAGCTTCATCTTTTCCAAGAATGACTCTTGCACACATTGGTGTATCTGCTGTGCCACTTGTATCCATACCATATTGGTGTATTAAGTCTTTTGTATACTTGGCTTGACTAATGAAAATACCATCCTTCATTTGTTTTACTTGAAGACCAAGAAAGTAATTTAATTCTCCCATCATTCTCATCTGAAATTTGCTCTTCATCAGGTTTGCAAATTTCTCACACAGCTTTTCATCCTCTGATCTAAAGATGATGTCATCAACATAGATTTGTACTAGCAATATGCGTGTTCCTTCCTCTAATTTGAATAGAGTCTTATCTATAGTTCCCTTGTTGAATCCATTCTTGATCAAAAATTGTTATAGTGTTTCATACCAAGCTCTGGGTGCCTGTTTGTGTCCATAAAGAGCTTTCTTGAGTATGTATACTCTGTCTTCTTTACCTTTGAGTTGGAAACCAGGAGGTTGTTTCACATATACTTCTTCTTCCAAAAGTCCATTCAAAAATGCACTCTTGACATCCATTTGATACACTTTGAAGTCTTTGTGTGCAGCAAAAGCTAGAAAGAGTCTGATTGCCTCCAGTCTTGCTACTGGTGCAAATATTTCATCATAATCTATTCCTTCTGCTTGAGAATAGCCTTTTGCAACTACCCTTGCTTTATTTCTGACAACTGTTCCTTGCTCATCCATATTGTTTCTGAATACCCATTTTGTTCCAATGATGTTGGCTGTGTCTGGTCTGTCAACAAGTTCCCAGACTTCATTTCTTTCAATTTCATTTAGTTCTTATTGTATGGCTGTAATCCAATCTGCATCTTGAATTGCATCATCTATTGTCTTGGGTTCCACTTGTGATAGGAAACATGTTAGCATATGCTCCAGTTGTCTTCTGGTTCTAACTCCTGTGTGAATGTCTCAAATGACTTGTTCTTCAGGATGATCTCTTAGCCAATTTAGGTCAGGATGAAGTTGTTCTTCACTTGGTGCTTCTGCAACTTCAGGTTCTGCATGAGCTTCAAGTTCTGGTGCTTCTTCTGTTGTGTTGACATGTGGCTCATTTTGAATTTCAAAATGATGATTCAGAATTGTAGCTGGTATGGTTGTATTTGTATATACTTCCTTTTGTGTTACTTCTTCTTGATCTTGTAGACTTTCACCATTTGTGTTTGGTTCATCAAATACTACATGTATTGATTCTTCAATCACCAATGTTCTTTTGTTGAGAACTCTGAATGCCTTGCGGGTGTCTGAGTATCCCATAAAGATTGCTTCATCAGCTTTTTCATCAAAGGTGTGTAACTGATTCCTGTTCAAAACAAAACATTTAGATCCAAGCATGTGTAAATGTGAGATGTTAGGTTTCCTTCCATTCCATATCTCATATGGAGTTGTTCCATGATGTTGGTTGATGATTGATCTGTTCTGAGTATAGCATGTTGTGTTTGCTGCTTCAGCCCAAAACCTCTTTGGTAGGCATGCTTCTGCAATCATTGTTCTGACTAATTCTTTGAGAGTTCTGTTTCTTCTTTCTGCTACACCATTTTGTTGTGGAGTTCATGCTGCGGATAATTGATGTAATACTCCATTTTCTTCACAATAAGTTATGATCACTTCATTTAGAAACTATGTGCCTCTATCTGATCTGATCTTGATAATCTTTAGTTCTTTCTCATTTTGAATTCTTCTTAGTAGATCTGGCATCTTCTTGAGTGTCACTTTCTTCTTGTTCATGAATATGGTCCAGGTGAATTTGGAGAAATCATCAACCACTACTAGAGTGTATTTCTTACCACTTACACTTACTGGTGTAACTGGTCCAAACAGGTCCATATGTAACAGATGCAGAATTCTTGTTGTAGATTGGTAGGGCTTTGACTTGAAAGAACTTTTGATTTGCTTCACTTTTTGGCATGCATCACAGAGACTTTCTTTCCTGAATGTGATCTCTAGCAGGCCTTCAACTAACTTGTTCTTTGATAATGTGTTGATGGTCTTGAAATTAGATGATTTAATCATCTATGCCAAATCCAGCTGGTTGATTGTTTATTTTTGACAAACAAACATGTTTCTGCTTTAGATGTTTTCCAATCCACCACATACATGTTATCTTTTCTTCTTCCTGCAAGAACTACTGTGTTGGTTTGGCTGTGAATTGCTTTGCATCCTTCCTTGTTGAAGTGTATATTGTAGCCTTTGTCACAGAATTGACTGATGCTCAGCAGATTGAAGTTTAGTCCCTTAACATATGCCATATTTTGAATATTCAAGTTGTTCTTGAGCATTGTGCCTTCCCCTTAATCTTGCCGGGGTTTTCTTTGCCTCCAAATGTGACTTTGGGTCCATCAAAAGCTTTGAAATCATTGAGCCATCCTTTGTTCCCTGTCATGTGTCTGGAACATCCACTGTCTATGTACCAGCCATCCTACAAAACAAATTAATTATGTTTAGGTACCCAACACCGCTTGGGTCCATACTCATATGATCATGCCTTCTACTCGAGTGTATATCCAAATGATCTTCTTTTGGATAATTGAAATCATCAACTTCATATGTATAAGGCATGGCGTAATAGCTTCTAATATTTTCTATCAAGGTATTCGATACTTTTCTCTACTTTTTGGTGCATTTGCATCCTTCTTCACCTTCCAATATGCAGTGGGAAACCTATGCTGCTTCATGTGTCTAGGAACATACCTCGATTGACTTTTCTTAAACACATGATGCATATCATGGTGTGGTTTCTTCTTGTATTTTAGAGGTGCAACATTCCAATCATCCTCTGAAGGATAAAGTCTTCATTTACCTTTCAGTAGGTCTTTGTTTTTTTTTGACTGGAATGATGGTTTTGTCTGCTGTTTCACTATATTAGGTTTTGAATTCACTGATACAGGATGAGTGGTTGAAATTATGGTCTGTCCTTTTCTGAACTTTTGTCCATTATTGGTCCTAGATTCAGAATTGTGCTTTCCATTGTTTCTATTCTCATCCTTACTATTGTAGCCAAGACCATATCTCGATCCAAACCTTCTTGGAGGTTTGTAAGCTGGTGCATTTGGTGGTGCAGTGGTGTTTTTAGCTGCTAGGTGGATTTTCTCAGTTGATCTGTTAGCAGTGGATGAGTTATCATCTGCTGCTTTTTGATTAGGTGAGTATATCTCCTTAGTAGATAGTTCAGCTTTCAATTTTTCCAGTTGTTCCTTCAATCTTTTATTTTCTTTTCTTAGATCCTTACATTCCTTTTCCAGAATTTCGTGATTCATCTCAATTTCATCAAATTTAGTCATGAGATTTTGGACTAGGGCTGCTAGATCTAATAGGAGAATAGAAGATTGTGCAGTGTTAGATGTGGATGCATTTGATGAAGAGTAAGAACTAGATTTTACCACAGTCTCATCAGATTCTTTGGCCATAAGACATAGACTTGCTTCATTATCTGAGCTGTCACCTTCATCTTCATCTAATTCTTTGGTCATGAGACATAGACATGCTTTTTCATTATCTGAGTTGTCTTCTTCATCACTATTATCTAAATCACTGTTAGATGATTCTTCATTCTTTTCACTGCTGGATTCAACCTTGAGTGCTTTCTTGCCTTTTTTCTTTTCAGATGCTTTGTACTTCTTTTTCCCCTCATCTTTATTGTTTTCTTCAGGGCAGTCAGCCTTGAAGTGACCTTTCTTTTTGCAGTTGAAGCATCTGTATTCATCATCTCTTTTCTTCATGTCTTTGTTTGAGCTTGATCTCTTGTTTGATGATGAGTTTCCTTTGAATGGCTTCTTTTTGCTAAACCAGTCGAAACGTTTAACTAATAAATCTACATGTTCTTTGAGTTCAAGTGTCTCTTTGCTGATACAATCAGCAAAGTTACTTTGCTATGGTGCTATCAGTGCACTGGCTCTTTGTGTCTCTGCCGGAGCATCATCTTCACCGTTCAATTCGAATTCATAGGCTTTTAGTTAGAACATTAGAGTCAGGGTGTCGGTGTTTGCAAGATTTGTTGTTCCTCTGATTACTGATGTTATGATCTTCCATCTTTCAGGCAAGCCTCTCAAGATCTTTAAACACACTTCTTTCTAGGGGTATGTGTGTCCAAGCTGCTGCGTAGCTTCACGATGATGCTTGAGAATCTCATTGTCCATTTGATCAATGGATTCACCGGCCTTCATTTTGAAATTCTCAAATTTCTGTTTTGCAACAGATAATTTGTTTTCTTTGACTGCTTCAGATCCTTCATTTATCATGGCCAGCTTGTCCCACATTTCCTTTGCTATTTTGCAGTCTTTAATTCTCATGAACATGTTGCTATCTAGGGTCTTCAAGATCATATCTTTTGCAACAAATTCTAGATTTGCTCTTCTCCTGTCATCCTTGGTCCAATCTTTCTTGGGTTTATCCACTTCTTTTCCTTGATCTGCTCCTGCGGTTATCAAAGTTATGATCATGATTGGGCCATCATTAATTACATCCAGCATCTCCTCATGAGTTGCTGCAAGATGAGATAACATTCTTATTTTATATTCATCAAAATTATTAACATTAAAAACTGGTACTTTAGACATAAAGTTTGAGGAATCCATAAGTATAGATTTGATATATTTATGTATATAAGTAGAAAGCACTGGATTGAAAACTACTTTGAAAATATGTGATCTCCTTGTTACCAGAAATTAGATCTGAACAGGCTCTGATACTAGGAACACTGCTCCGATACCAATTGTTGGTCCCAGAGAAGGGTAAAACTATAGTCAGAGGGGGGTGAATGACTATAGTGGAGTTTCAAAAACTTTTCTTTTATTTGAAAGCTTTTGGGTAGCGAATAAGTCCCTTCTTACTAAGTTATTTCAAGGTAGTTTAGGCAATCACAAATATATGATATAATGGAAGCAATTAAATGAATGCAGTAAGGTAAATTGCAGAAAGTAATTGACACAAGGCTTATAGTGGTTCAGTGTGGTGTAATCCCTTAATCCACTCTTCTCCTGTGATGATCGGAGGAATTCACTATTGTTTTCATAGATACAATAGTACTATTGTTTTTATAGATACAATAGTACAATTGTCCTTGACTTCACAAGCTTCACAATCTACAAGACAATCACTCCTTGACTGCAACAGCTTCATTGACTCAGTCTCTTTCACTGCTTGGATCAAATCCTTCAGCAGCTATCACAAACACAACTCCTTCTCAGATGGCTCTGATTCAGTTGCTTGATTGATGTGAATTGGATTCACAAACTTGTTGATCAATCTCAATGCTTTATGTTTGATTTGTAGCTCTTAGATTTGAGTTGATCACTGGATATTTCCATTTTAGCACAGATAGAAGATTTTTCACTTTGACAGAGTTTTTGCTCAGATTCTTGATCGTTCATATTATCTTTTTCTGTCAATGTCTTCTATTTATAGCCTTGATTATTCTTGATTTGAATTTCTGTCCGTTGGATATATTAATGAGGGGAATAATCCTTGATTTTATTCTTGATTCCCCCTTAATTGTATTCTCCTTGATTTTAGCGATCGGATTTTTTTTCAAACGTTTACCATAAAATATTTCCTTGATTGCTCCTCTATTGATTGTGCATTTAATGCTTGATCTTCTGTATCTTCTTCATATTTCAATAATCTGACTAAGTAAGGTTTACTCAGCCGTTCTTTAATCGGTCAAGTGATCCACCTGACTTTGTCGCTTAGATTTTCCTTCACTGCTTTGTCTTCACTCAGCCGAAAGTCAGTTTACATTGCCGATTCACTGTTTCCTTCATTCTTTACAGTTTAAGGAGAATCCTTGTACTTCACCGATCCTTGATTGGGGTGAGATCAGTGTACACCATATTTAAACATTAAGTTTCATCACTTAAAGCATAACTTAGACTTATCCAAGGTCATAACAGAATTCCTTGGTTATAAGTCAGACTGTTGGTCCCTTGAAAAGGCTTTGGTTAAGTTTAGAGGGGGGGTGAATAAAATTAACACTTAAAACTTTTGGAGTTAACAAACTCAAGAAACTTCAGAGACTCTTGGTTGGTCGTCAAGAGTCCGCCGATACTCGAGTCTGCAGATCGCTGAGTTTATTGAATTTATGCAGCGGAAATATATCAAGAATTAAGCCTTATTACTTGTTGTTAAATATGATACCAAGTATTAGATACTCAGTAGTGTATGTGTGTGATTCAGTTGCTAAATTCAGTAGGTTGATGTGCTAGATATACTAAGTGCAGAATATAAATGCAGAAAGTAAGTAGGCAGATTTTATAGTGGTTCCAGGTGGTGTAATCCTGTCAGTCCACTCTTCTCCTGTGATGTTGGAGGTAATTCACTAGAGATTCTTGAGGTAGTTGTTACAAAAATCCCTAAACTGCTTGTCCTTAACCAATAACTATGGCTTCACAAACTGAACACTTGGAACAGGTAGGATTGCTGCTCCAAAGTCATCCACTAGTCCTTGAAGGGTAGGATTGCCTCTTCACCAGCTCCACCACAACCAACAGTCCTTGACACAAATGTGCTTCACTGTTCTCAGTAAATTCCTTGTAAAAGAAAGTTTGAATCAAGTAAGTGATTTAGCTTTTAGCAGCTTGATCAGGATGATATGATCAGCAGCTTGATGTCTCCAAGTGTGTAAACTTGATGTAGCTTGAATGTAGATTACACTTGAAGAATTGTACTGGATCAGTAGCTTTATGCTCAGTAAGGTTAGCAGGGTGTTTGATCGATTTAATTCTGATAGCTCAAGATAGATCTTTATTTTTCTCCAAAAAATCATCACTTGTATCTGAGTTAGGAGTCCTCTATTTAAAGGTAGAAATCCTTGTGACTTATGTTTGAAATTCAAACATAGCCGTTTTGGATTTGTCTCCATCTTGACTTTCTTTTCTCGATCGTTTTGTGGGGTGACATCTGTCCGACTCCTTTTGACAGATTTTCGATCATCCACCCTTTGACTTGTAACCATTGGATAAAAACAAGAACAGAACAAACTTAGTCATCTCTCATTATTATCATTTGTTCAAAAGTATTACAGTCTAGAATCAGAAAAAGTATAAAGCAGATAAAGTACGATGATCTAGTGTCTTCTTTCTATTTCTTCCCTTGCTTTCTCTACTTTCTCTTGATAAACTCTTATCTCTCTGATCATTTCTCTCATCCAATCATTTTCAATGAGAGAGAAATCAATGTGAGGATTCACTTATTTCCACCATTTCCATGCTTCAGGCAGAGTGAGATTGATCTGACGTACTCTGAAGCCTAAACGCATGTAAACTTCCTTAAATTCATTCAGTGATTCCTTTCCATTGGTGGTTGGAAGACTTCTTCCACCTCTGCCACCTCTTCCACCCCTTCCACCTCTATTTGCAGCTCTCAAGGCTTTAACCCTTGCTTCTCAAAATTTGAGTCCCAGAAAAGAGTTTAGTCCCTCATGAAAACCCTTGTCATGGTATGGTCTTCTTTTGCTATTGTAGACCATCTTGTATTCTCTGAGAAGATCATCAGTGAGTGGAAGTCTGCCAGGTGCAGGCTCTCTGAAAGCATTGGTGTCATCTTCCCATCTTTTCTTTGCAAAAATTCTGGCAGCCTCTTTTGCTACTGTTGTTTTGCTCTCTTCCCCCTTATTGACATCATCAACAAAACAGGACAATAGGCCATGAACACTTTCCTGTGTGGTGACTAGAGTACTCAGTTGTCCTTCCACGATTTCAGTTCTTGTGTCAACTACAGTAATCCTTTGTTGCATTGTCTATTCCAGTAGATTGATCCTCTCAGTAAGCTTAGAATCCAATCCAGTAGGTTGAAGTGTTCCAGCAGCCTCAGGCACAGTAGGCTTGGGTGCCTCAGCAAGTTTATCAAGTTTCTGGTGGATGGCTTCAAGTTGATCATTCAGAAACTTTTCCTTCATTGTGTTTCCTTGGCTGATCCCCTTTACATCCAGAGCAAGGTCAGCAAGAGCATATTGTGTGGAAGTAATATTGGAGGCAACAGTTTCAGTAGTTCTTCCTCTATTCTCCACTAAATTCATCAAGTCTTCAAATCTTTGCTCTTGCCTGTCAAGTTGAGTTCTTAACCTTGTAATGTCATTTCTAACAGTCCTCAACTCATCTAAAATTTATGCTGGTACTCCACCAGCCATATGTCCAGCAGGTTCTTGAACATTGTATTGTGCCCTCTGTCTGCTGACAACCATGGCAAAGCTCATATCCCTTCTAGCAGGGTTAGGTCCTTGGAATTCCTCCAGAATAGGATCAAGAGCAGGTTCTTCAAAAACTGGTACAAATGCCTGTTGAGGTTCATCATCAATAAGTTCTTCCTTAGGCACTTGAAACTCCTCATCACTGTAGTCATAGTCCACCAGCTGCTCATCCGCATCAATAATGTGCAAATCACGACCATCTTTACCTACAGTGGTCTTGTCTCCAGTAGGCTCCACTATAGCAGCCTGTTCAACAACAACAACAGGGGTTTCCACCAAACCCATAGATAGTTCCAACCTATGTCCAGTCTTTGTTTGAGACTCAAAGAACCTGCACCTCCTATTCAACCTTTGTTCAGTGTTGTTTGAACCTCGAAACTCGAACCTCCTCAATCGACAATGGTGATCCTTCAAAACCCATCACCATGTCCAATCTCTGTGCAATCACTGTCTGTTCCTCAGTGGTTACCACTTTTTGTACAAGGATTGCAGGGAATTCAGCCCTATTTTCTTCTCGAAACCCTTCAGCATTGGCAATCCTTCTTAGAGTATTTGCAGTCCTTAATAGTGTGTCCTGAGTGTCAATCCAGTCTTGATATTGAATTGAATCCCCAGAATTGACATCAGGCTCACTATGATCAGTGACCCTCTCATCATCCAAATCTACAGTCTGCTGATCATCAGTATGCTCAGCAGGTTCTTCAACAAATAAAGCGTCTATCTCACCAACCATCCTGTTTGCACCAATGTGTATTCCCTCATTGATTTGTGCCTCCAGATCATCCATGGTGAGATTTTCCACATCCTCATCCATTTGTCCAGTCTGCTGGCCCTCTCCATGACCTACCGAGATCGATGGATCGTTGAATACTTTGTTCATTTAATAAAGCAGCCCCACCGCTCCTCCCCGACCGTAAGGAAGTCATCACGAATCGGATGATGAATCATCACTGTCTGATTCATTTCTGGGACCTCTGAACTTGATACCCTCTTCCTTCTTTTGTTGATCAAAGATATCCATCAATCTAGCATCCAGCAAAGAGGTACCTACCAGATCCAATAAATTTTCCACTCCCAACTTCTCAAAAGCCCATTCTTCAAAATCTGTCATTGGTTCTGCAGCTGTCTTTTGTCTCTTATAGAACCCAAATTTCCACTGAAAGTAGTTTGCAACCAGTAGGAGATTAGGATCAACATCTCCTTCCTTTTTCTTCTTTGTGTTCCTTTCAAATGGCATGGTTGGCGTTCTGGGAGCAGTTTGAGTGGCTTCCTGACCTCCAAAGGTCTCAACAAGCAAGTTAAGAGTTTCTTCAACAGATTGTTCTAGGTCAGTAGGTTGCTCAGATTGTTCATTAGTGCCTGCTACCTCCATCTGTTCAACACTGGTTTCCCCCTGACTTATATGCTCATCAGCAGGGTTAGCAGCAGACTGCTCTTCCCCCTGAACTATTGCAGAATTAGTAGGGTCTTGTACCAACTCTTCAACTTCCACATCAGGTGTATTCTCAGTAGATTGTTGTGGCTCTTCAACAAGTTGCTCAACAACAACGTGTGCAACCTCAGTAGGCTCAGCAACCTTTACAGGGGAGGATTCAGCAACTTCCACAACAGGCTTAGGGTCAGCAGCCTGCTGTGTTTCTCCAGTAGGTTGCTCAACAACAACCTCTACTATTTCAGTAGGCTTAATAATTGTTAAAGGCTCAGCCTCAATAGCCTCTCCTACCTCTTCTTCCCTCTGAGCCTCCAGAGTCCTCAATTGTTTACCTTTGCCATGTTTCTTTTTCTTGGCAATCTCTTTCATTCTTTTGGAAAGTTGCTCTTCTTCAACTTCAAAGACTTTTCTCTTCCTTGTGATTTCAGTTATATCAATAACTTCAATCGATCGCTTCGTGCCTTCCTAGGCTTTAACATTTCTGTTATTTTCTTGTATCGCTGACCTTTCTCTTCCTCGTAATCTTCTTAGGTGTATGAGACTTAGCAACTTGCTTAACCTGCTCACCACCAGCATTATCATCTCCACCATCACCATCACTTTCTGTGGCCTCATCATCCACATCTTCATCATCATCCATGCCAGGAATAGGAGTAGCAACCTCTGGCTTGTATCTGGATTTGTTAATCTTTTCAGACGAAATATCAGGTATCTGAAAATGTTTCAACAAGGTCTGAATCAGTAGACCTAAGAGCTTGACCTTGGACTTCCTTATACCATCTCTTTTTTCAATAAACACCTTCTTCATGTAGTGTATAAAGAATCCAGCCCAATCAAACTTCATACTCCTGCAAATGATGATTAGCAAATCTATCTTAGGTCCAGATAGTGTATCTGGACTCCCAACGAATCCCAAAATGGTCTTGGTAACCAATTTGCTCAGCAGGTTATACTCATAACCAATGTGCTTCACATTAATGCCCAGATTTGATGCAATTTTCTCATTTGTTTTTATGCCATCTACAAACTGCATCCTTGGTAGATTCATTGCCTCTGGATTGGTGGGTGCATTATTTCCAGGCCCAAAGTGAAATACTTCTCTCAGTAAATCAGAAGATATTTCAATCTCTCTTCCATTAACACTTGTAGTAAAGGCCTCTCTTCCTTCATGTATAACAATATTCTTCCAGAATTCCAACACATTGATATATGAAATTCTCTCTAGTCTTCTGTTAATAACATTTTCCCACCCAACAATCCGTCTGATTCTTCGTCCTGTGTTAATGGAAAGTTCAGTAGAGTGACAGTCATTAACATATCCTCTCACACTTTGACTGGTTCCAATATGAACATCATCCTTTTTTTCCATTATAAGTGAATGAGATGAAGAAGAAGGCTTTCAAATCTGTGTTCACACAAGAAATTTGCAGTGAAAATTAATCTGAATTTTTGAAAGTAACTTCTGTGTATAGGTCTGTATATATAACAGAGAGTAGTGGTTGAAACTGTCAGATCGTGTACTGTAGCATTAACCACGATTAAATCTGAGTGAATGTTGTTTTGACACGTGGCCCATTACTTTTCCATAACATTTTGTAACCATTAGATCATGTAACTACGGTTATAAAGGTAGAGTAAATATCCCGCCATTTGCTTTTTGACTTTAGAAAAGTGTGACTGTAACGTATTCTTCAGCAACCTTGTCATCAGTAGACTTGGCCCGTGTTAATCTGGCGATAAGGATGTCTCTCAAAGACCTCTTTGATAGGGTTACTCTGCTGATATTTAATTCTTTTTGTTTTGTCCAACGGATTATACAAGATGAAGTTTAATACCAATGATTGATCTGTCAAGTGAGCTCACCCAACATGACAAAGACCAATTCCCTTGCCAACATTATTTGCTCAATTGTCCAAACATAAATAAGTACATGGAATTGTTTAATACCAATGACTAATCTACTAAGTGAGCTCACCCAACATAGCAAAGACTAATCCTCTTGGTGAATTCTAGTACACTGCTGATCAAGGATGTGTCAGTCAACTTTAATAATTCCAAGTTTAGTCCTTAGTTTAGCAAATATTTCACTATCCAGTGGTTTAGTAAAAATATCAACAAGTTGATCTTCAGTAGGGATGTAAAGAACTACCACATCTTTCTTTTCAACATGATCTCTTATGAAGTGATGTCTTACATCAATGTTTTTGGTTCTTGAGTGCAAAACAGGATTTTCTGTGATTGCAATTGCACTTGTGTTGTCACACATTATAGGAATTTATCTTTCTTCAATTCCATAATCCCTTAACTGTTGTCTTAACCAAAGTATTTGTGCACAGCAACTTCCAGCTGCAATGTACTCAGCTTCAGCAGTGGAAGTTGATATAGAATTCTGTTTCTTGCTAAACCAGGAAACCAGTCTATTTCCCATTAACTGACAGGATCCTGTGGTGCTTTTTCTATCAATCTTGCATCCAGCATAATCAGAATATGAGTAAGATATAACTTTGAAGCTTCCTTCTTTAGAATACCATATCCTAACTCCCAAAGTCTCTTTTAGATATTTAAGAACTCTTTTGACTGCAGCTAAGTGACTTTCCTTAGGTTTTGATTGAAATCTTGCACAAACACCAACAGCAAAGGATATATCAGGTCTGCTGGCAGTAAGGTACAGCAGACTGCCTATCATCCTTCTGTATATGGTCTGATCAACATCTTTGCCATCTTTGTCTTCATCCAATCTTATGTTTGTACTCATAGGAGTTGATACCTTGGTGCTGTTTTACATACCAAACTTCTTCAGTAGCTCCTTGGTATACTTGGTTTGATGGATGAAGATTCCATCTTTCATTTGTTTGACTTGTAAACCCAAAAAGTAGTTCATTTCTCCCATCATACTCATTTGGAATTTACTTTTCATTAAATTTGCAAATTTTTCACATAGCAATTCATTTTCAGATCCAAATATTATGTCATCCACATAAATTTGTACTAGCAGAGTGTTGTTTCCTTCATTGATTCTGAAAAGAGTCTTGTCAATGGTACCTTTTGTAAAACCATTGTCCACCAAGAATTGAGATAGAGTCTCATACCATGCTCTTGGTGCTTGTTTCAAACCATAAATTGCTTTGTTGAGTCGATACACTTTATCTCTTGATCTTTAACTTCAAATCCAGGAGGTTGTTGAACATAGACCTCCTTTTCCAGAATGCCATTCAAAAATGCACTTTTGACATCCATTTGATATACCTTGATGTTTTTATAAGCAGCATATGCCAAAAATAATCTAATAGCTTCCAATCTTGCAACAGGGGCATATGTTTCATCAAAATCTATTCATTCTGCTTGAGAATATCCTTTTGCTACTAGTCTGGCCTTATTCCTCACAATGGTACCAGATTCATCTAGTTTGTTTCTGTATACCCATTTTGTTCCAATTATATTTGCATGATTAGGCCTTTCCACTAGTGTCCAAACTTGATTTCTTTCAAATTCATTCAACTCTTCTTGCATAGCAATTATCCAATCTGGATCTGATATTGATTCTTCAACAACTTTAGGTTCCATTTGAGATAGAAAGCAAGTAAACATTGCTTCTAACTGTCTTATAGTCCTCACACCTTGTTGTATGTTGCCAATAACTTGTTCAGCAGGGTGATCCTTTAACCATTGTGGATTCTCAAGTTAGATCGATTCTCGTGAACATCATCTTGATAGGTCTCATTGTTTCTTCAACAGGGGTTCAGCAGATCCTTGAATTTCCTCAGTTGTTGCATCAGTAGTGTTACCAGCAGGGTGTTCTGCAGGGGTAGAATCAGAAACCTTTAAGTCATTAAATCTTTCCAAAACTTCAACACATTCTGGATCAGTGACTTGCTGATTCTCAGCAGGTTCTGAAGCTTCATCTTCCATTCCAGTGAACTTAGGTTCATCAAATACAACATGTATAGTTTCTTTATGTTTCAGTGTTCTTTTGTTCAGTACCCTGAATGCCTTGCTGACTGAAGAATATCCCAAGAAAATTCCTTCATCTGATTTTGGTTGGAATGTCTTCAATTGTTCCTTATGATTCAAGATAAAACATTTGCTTCCAAATTGATGGAAATAAGATATATTAGGTATTCTTCCATTCCAAATCTCATAAGGTGTCTTCAGCAGCTTCTTGTTCACTAAGGTTCTGTTTTGTGTATAGCATGCTGTATTAACTGCTTCAGCCTAATATCTTTCAGGTATCAATGCTTCACAAATCATAGTTCTTCCTACTTCTTTTAGAGTTCTATTTCTTCTTTCAGAACCCCATTTTTTCGAGGTGTACCAAACAGCTGACCATTGATGTAGTACACCATTTACATTCACAATATTCTATTATAACTTTATTTAGAAATTCAGTACCCTTGTCTGATCTGATTTTCACTACTGTCACACTTTTCTCATTCTGTAATCTCTTCAAAAGTTCAGGCATCTTTTGAAGTGTTTCACTTTTCTTGTTCATGAATATCACCCAAGTGTATCTTGAATAATCATCCACAACCACTAAGGTGTACTTCTTTCTGTTACACTTGTTGGTGTTATGGTCCAAATAGATCCATGTGCATCGCCTCCAAAACTCTTTTTGTTGATTGTTTAGTCTTTGACTTGAAGCTAGACTTTGTCTGCTTTTACCTTGCTGACATGCATCACATATAGCATCCTTCTTGAATGTGATCTAAGGTAAACCAATCACCAGTTTCATTTTCACCAACTGATTAATATCATCAAAATTTAGATGATTCAACTTCTTATGCCATAACCAATTAAGTTCTGACTTGGTATGCACAATCGAGGCATGTTTCGGCAATGATGAGACCGATCCACAACATACATGTTTTGTTGTCTTCTTCCACCAACACAACTTGATCACCTCTTTCACTAATGACAATACATGTGTTTTTGTCAAAAGTGACCTTGTATCCCATGTCACAAAATTGTCCAGTGCTCAGTAGGTTGTAGTCCAGTCCTTCTACATATGCAACATTCCTGATTGTTAATCCATTTTTCACAAGTGTGCCATATCCTCTTGTGTATCCTGGTGTGTTCTTCTTGCCAAAATTCACTCTTGGACCATCCTTTGCCACAAAGCTTGACAAACAGTGCTTATTCTTTGGCATATGTCTGGAACATCCACTGTCAAAGTACCAGACACCCTACAAAACAAAGTTAATGCATTTTAGGTACCCAAACCTGTTTGGGTCCATAATGGTCAGTGGTAAGCATAACCCTTGGCAAGTTTCCATAAGGTCTACTTTGAAAGGTATCATACTTTGGTTCATACATGTATTCTACACATCCATAAGGTCTAACAATTGGTTGTGTAGGATTCACATATGCTTTCTGGCCTTTTGGAATATAATGATGTTTAAAGTGATTTCTTTTGTTAGAAGCACTAGAATAACCATAGGTTTGTTGTCTGTTAGGAACAGCCCCTGTAATATGGAGTCTGCTAAGGTCCCTGCTGAGGTCTTGTATAAGTCCTCTGCTGAGCCCTCTGCTGATTCCATTGCTTAGGTTTTACCCTAGCAGCATTGTTATATCTGTTGTTTCTAGCAGTAGGTGCAGGAATATTCCAATCATCATCAGTAGGGAACAATCTACCTTTCCTCCTGAGATAAGTATCCCTTGAATGATTAGCATTTTTGGATTTTGGGGATTCTTATCCTTGGAATATTTCTGGTTTTTACCTTTTTGTGGTCCAATGAGACTTGGTGGCAGTCCGCATATCAGCCAGTCTAGAAGGCACAGCGATCCTATTTTTAGATTTATTCTTTTATTAGAGTCGTTGACTTCCTTGACTTCCGATTTGCTTCCTTGAAGCTTTCTCAAGAGGCTTTCTTGCCTCAAAGAACCCTTTTGGGAGTTGGATCTTGTGCAGCACAACCTTAGGACCCACCTCGGTACTAGGTCCAAAGTGACCTTCTTGGATCCATTCTTATTGGATTGTTGAGTTCCAAATCCAAGCCCTGTTCTATCACCATAAGGCTTTCCAGATTTGAATGCAGTGGAGGAACAAGATGGTTCAGCAGACTCAGCAGCTACTGAATGTATAGCAGGCTTATGCTGATTCTGTCTAACCTCTTTTTCCTTTCCTTTGACAATTCTTAATTCAGCATTTAATCTTTCAACTTCTGATTGAAGAGCTTCTTTTTCAGCCTTCATAATCTCATAACCAGATTGTATTATCCTCAGTTGATTAAGGATGGCATCCAAAGTTTCTTCATTGTCAGAATTCTTAGGATTTGAACCACAAGTTGATTCACAATCACTTCCAACAGGAGTGTTAATAGATACAGAATTGTATACCTCCTCTGTTTCATCCATATTTTCCATTAAAGCATAATCTTCCATATCAGCAGCAAGTGCAGTATCATCAGATTCATTTCCCTTTTCTGATTCTACTTCATATCCTGATTCATCTTCAGCAACCATAGCTTTCTTGCCAGATCTTCTTTGTTGGATCTTGGTCTTCAGTAGGTCTAGACAATCAGGTCTGAAATATCCAGGCTTCTTGCAATTAAAGCAAAGATAATCAGGTTCCATTTACTGTTTTAATTCAGGACAGTCAGATTTGAAGTGTCCTGGTTTCTTGCAATGATAGCACAAGTAATCATTATCTTTCTTTGATTCATACTTTTTCTTTTCACTAAATTTCTTTGTGAAATTCCTTAGAGCACCCTTTCTAGTTTTCATCATTCTGATTTTCTTGCTCAGTAGGGCAATCTTCTCTTGCATCTCATCCAGTAGATCATCTTGAGCTCCTGATGTTTCTTCTTGATGTGAAGTAGCCAATGCAGTGGTCTTTGGCTCTTCTTTTTCAGTCTCAGGCACAAGCTTTTTGCTAAATTCATAGGCTTTAAGATCTGAAAACAGTTTGAAGGTGTCTTCTTCATGCAAACTCCTCAGTTCTTCTATTGCAGTCACCTTCATTTCCCAGACTTCTTTTGCAGGTAATGCTTCCAAGATTTTTGAGTTGATTTCTTCTTGTGAGTACTTCACACTCAGTAAGGTGAGTTCATCCATGATTTCATTGAATCTTGATTCCATTTGTTCAATGGTTTCATTTGGTCTCAATTTGAATTCCTGGAACTTCTTCTTTGCCACACTGATCGTGTTCTTTTTGATTGCATCTGTGCCTTCACAGATTAATTGCAACTTATCCCAAAGTTCCTTTGCAGTCTTGCAATCTTTCCCATTCATATACATATTGCTATCCAAAGTTCTGTATATGATATCAATAGCAATATTGTTGAGATTTGCTCTTTTTCTATCTTCAGCAGTCCATTCCCTTTTTGATTTTGGAATGTCGTGTCTCATCTCCCACTATTAATGACTTGGTAATCTCAGGTGGTCTATCTCACAAAGACATCCATCATTTCATCATGTGTTGCAGCTAGATAAGACGCATCTGACGTTTATACTCATCAAAAGCGATCTAAAGAACACATCAACATTGTTCTAGCATAATGGTTGTTATCCATGATGCAAAGCTTTGAAAATCAGAAATTTGAAAAAAAAGTTTTCAAAGTATTTTCACAAGCACAACAAGTAGGATTACTTGAGCGAAGCACCGCTCGATACCAATTGTTGGTCCCTTGAAAGGCTTTGGTTAAGTTCGGAGGGGTGAATAAACTTAACACTTAAAACTTTTGGAGTTAACAAACTCAGCAACCAAAGACTACTTGGATGGTCGATAGTCTCTCGATACTCTGTAGTCTTTGATTGTTGAGTTTACTGAATTTATGTAGCGAAAATATATCAAAAATTAAGCCTTGTTACTTGTTGTTAAATATGATACCAAGTATTAGATACTCAGTAGTATATGTGTGTGATTCAGTTGCTAAATTCAGTTGGTTGATGTGCTAGATATACTAAGTGAGGTAGATTTTATTGTGGTTCCTGGTGGTGTAATCCTATCAGTCCACTCTTCTCCTGTGATGTTGGAGGTAATTCACTAGAGATTCTTGAGGTAGCTATTACAAAAATCCCTAAACTGCTTGTCCTTCACCAATAACTAGGGCTTCACAATCTGAACACTTGGAACATGTAGGATTGCAGCTCCAAAGTCTTCCACTGGTCCTTGAAGGGTAGGATTGCCTCTTCACCAGCTCCACCACAACCAACAGTCTTTGACACAAATGTGCTTCACCGTCCTCAGTAAATTCCTTGTAAAAGAAAGTTTGAATCAAGTAAGTGATTAAGCTTTCAGCAGCTTGATCAGGATGATATGATCAGCAGCTTGATGTCTTCAAGTGTGTAAACTTGATGTAGCTTGAATGTAGATTACACTTGAAGAATTGTCTTTGGATCGGTAGCTTTATGCTCGGTAGGGTCAGCGAGGTGTTTGATCGATTTAATTCTGATAGCTCAAGATAGATCCTTATTTTTCTTCAAAAAATCATCACTTGTATCTGAGTTAGGAGTCCTCTATTTATAGGTAGAAATCCTTGTGACTTATGTTTTAAATTCAAACATAGCCGTTTTGGATTTGTCTCCATCTTGACTTGCTTTTTTTGACTGTTCCTAGGACTGACACCGTCAGACTCCTTTTTGACACTTTTCAGTCTGTCCACCCTTTGACTTGTATTCATTGGATAAAGGTCTGAATCATCCCAACGTCCCTTTAATCTTAACCATTGATTTGTTTGATAAAATCAGTGGTTGTTAGTTGTCCCTTTCTTTGTAATCTTCCAATGTTACCTTTGAATAATTCAAAGTATATGTATCAGCAGGTTCCTGTGATCATGAGGCTGCTGAAGTACATATTAGTCAGCTGATCCATGTTTTGCTGTGTCTATAAGACAATGCAGCTGACTTCTTTTATCTAACTTTTATTTATGAAGTTAGATTACATCATTTAATCATAACCAAGTTCCAATCACCACTTAACTTGTGGAACTTAGACCTTGTACACAAGGTATATGTAATCAGTTTAGGTCATCACAGACTTCCCTAAATTCTAATTCCATATCCTTGACTTTAATTACTAAGTTTCATCCCTTAGCCTTCAATGACTGAGTTTGAGCCTCACTTTCAAATTTTCAGCGAGGTTCCGACTAGTCTCATCGACCTAGGTACCCTACTGATATAGACAAGTCTGCTGATGTAAGTGAGCTGACCTTTTACAGTGCTTGTTTGATCAAACCTATACAAGATCAAACTCTAATAAACCCATACATTTGATCTAGACATCTTTTTCCCTTTGCTCTATAACAGCTAGTCTGGCACTCATCACTAAAACTTAAAAATAAGTCCAACGCAGACCATAATGTCTTGATTGCTTCTCTGCTGGTACTTGACTGGCTTTACTATGCCAAAAACCTATTTTTACTTTGCCATCCTACCAACTAGTACAATTCTTGTCTGACTCAACTTATACAACATGTCAGACTCTAAGTAAAGACTATACAGAGTGTTGTAACTTATTTCAGGCTTGCTGTAACAGCTAGTATGGCCATCATCAAAACATAATAAAATGTTTCTAACAGAGCTTTTTCAGAAGATCAACTAGAGGATATTGTCAGAACTGAATATCAGTTATTTGAACTGACAAGTTGGAACAGAAACTCTGCTCCGATACCAATTGTTGGAATGGTATCGGAAATAACTGAATGCCAGTTATTTAAGCTAAAGACTCGAAGAAGTAGCAACTTTGGATCACTTCCAAAAGTAAGAACTGCTCTGATACCAATTGTTGGTCCCATGAAAAGGCTTACATATGTTTAGAGGGGGGTGAATAAACTTGTCACCAAAAACTAGATCTTAAAACAAATTAGGTTTAGTTATAAACTTGTGTTGAGTTAAGTTGAGTTAACTGAGCTGAGTATAAGTCAAACTGATGTATGCTTAAACTGAGTTAACTGGAAGTAGATTAAGTTTTATCCTTTTAAACTGATCTTGTTGTATCTACGAAAAAGCTGATTATGCAAAACTGAATTCTGGTGAATATCAGTTTGTTAACTGTGTGTGTATGTAACAATCAGGTTCTGTATGCTTGAACAAACTGTATAAAGAAAATAACAGTAAGTAAATGCATAAAGTAAAGTAAACAAGAGTTATAGAGGTTCCAGGTGGTGTAATCCTATCGGTCCTCTCTTACCCTGTGATGTAGGAGTAAAATTTAACTAGAACTCTTTGAGGTATCCGGTTACAAAAAGTCCTAAACTGATAGTCCTTGACTAATCCTAGCTTCACTATCTAAACAATCAAAAAACATGTCGGATTGCTGCTCTCAAACTGCTTGCACACTGGTCCTTAGAGGGTTGTATTGCCTCTTCTCCAGCTACCACCACAAACACAGTCTACCCTGACTGCAAACACAATTGTCCTTGGCAAATCCTTGACCGGATTGCTTCACAGTCTAAACCTTTGATTAAAATCAAAGTTGGGCTCAGAATCAAAAAATTGATTCTTGCTTGTGGTTCTTCAAAGTGTTGGATTCTTGATGTATTCTTCGGAGCTTGAACACTTGGATGAAATCTTGATGTATCTTTGTAAGCACAAAAATTGATAGCAATATAGATAAACAAGACTTGGGCTCAATAATGCTTGAATACTTGTTAATACGTGTGTTTGATCCTTGATGTCAAGTTCTCTATTTATAGTGAGAGGACCAACGTTCATCCTGTTTAAAATTTGAATCCATTTGGCTAACAACGGTTGTATGTCAGATGTCAGTGACCGTTCTGACATGACAGTCCTTCATCCAATGACAATGCTTGATTTATAACGTTCTGATTCTCATTCAGCTTTCTTTGCTTTAAATCAGCTTGAAGCTGGGTAAACTGGGATTTGTCAGTTTCCAGCTGAGTGTTTCAGTTTAAGAGCATTAACTGAGTTTTTACTCTTCTTCAAAACTTAGTACTCTTATTTTCATCTGACTATAAGTGACTTAATCAGAGTACACCATTTAAATCATCCAATATATCACTGTCCTTATGTTTCTTAGGTCTTCCTACAAGATCCATAAAGTCAGTTCAGGTCATCACAGACTTACCTGAATTATAACTTTATAGTCTCGGCTTTAATCTTCATAAACTGAGTTTGATCCCTCAGTTCTTCATTATTCAATAATTGAGTATGTGTCCCTCAGCCTTCATTTACTGAGTTTGTCCCATCAACCTTCAGTTTCTAGATAAGCCAACCGAGTATGTGTCCCTCAACGAACTTACCTTCTTCAGTTCTGAATAATTCTCAGTTCTTGGCTCTGAGTAACACTTGTACTCTTAGATTGTGTGATATTCAGTTTTCATAATGATTTCCAGTTCTCAGTTTTACGACTCTCTAACTATTACAGTGCTTGTCTGATATAACATATACAATGATCAGACTCTAATAAATCATATACATTCTTTTCTGGACATCCTTTAGCTCTTCACTATAACAGCTAGTTTCAGCACTTCATCAATGAGGTGTAAACAAACAATGAAATAATCAAAGATGAATTATCATCAAAACTCAAATTTTATTTCTAACAATATATTTCGAATATATATATCCTCCTACACTAATAAGAAGGGAAAAGTTAGGGTGATGTGTCACCTTGGAGATTTTTTGGTAGCTATGGGCTTTTTTTCCTTTTTTTCTTAAGCCCAATTGTGAAGAAGTCCGGCCCCTGGTGATTAGTATTTTATTATTGATTTTTTTAGTAGAACGCTTACTTAGTAGAAATCATACTTAGGCTTAGATTAGAGATTGAAAAAAAATAGAAAAAGATAGTGGAGCATCCGTTTCAACTTCCGCTATCATTACCATGTCGTTTATCCCTAGGTCGTTAGCAACCGGGATCGTCGTCGTACTCTATCTTTTTTCCATAGAGTAGGGTTAGATTTTCTTCTCTTCCTTTCAGTCACATGTCGTTGGTGATGGGATTGAGAGATCGATGGCCGAATTTCACCCACTCAGCCATTATATGATAGGGAGGATGTATTTGCACTGTGAAATGGTCAATCAAAAAAACATTATATTAACGCACATTTAATCACCGGATGTATTTAATTACTCTGGAGACTAAACTGTTTATTAACTCAAGATTTCGTTGGTTAAATAAGTCAGAGGTGGATAATGCCGTGCTTGCTGTGAAAATGATCAGGTAAGCAGTAGAAATTTTTGCTTATTCTTCTCTTTCCATTTGGGATTATTCAATTGATATTCCATCTGCAAATATTTTTCCTACCCATTTCGTTGAAGAGCAATCTATTGCGCATTTTTAAATTTTGTTGGTTGGGTTTTTTACGACCCAATTTCATGCTTTTGTGTGTTGCATTTAACTGCTGATAAGTTAACATTTTCGCGTTTTGTTAGTACAGTCTTGTTGTTAATTAAAAGACCTTTCTTGCAACAGGAAAGTGTTAAGGCTTTGCTTTAATTGGTGTTTCGTCTAAGTATGATATGTTTCTTACAAGCAGGCTTTGCTTTAATTTCTTTGTACAAATGAAGATGTAAATCTCCCGCCTATTTTGGGGGTTTGGTTTTATGATTTTGGGTGTGTCTATGTCTTCTATGTTTTATATAAAGAAGGCCCAAAAAAGTGTAGTCCTATTAAATAATATGTATGAAATTTTAGTTGTGTGATGCTGCTTATAATCTGAGCCTTTCGGTCCAGCGTTTGTGTTTGTCTTCTAGCCTGATAAGATGGTCTGTTTTTTCCTTTGTTTCTTTGTTCATTATATGTGTATGATTTTGGGTTCTGTAGGTATGTATCTAGGATGATATTTGAGTAGAATTTTTAGGGTTCTTCTACCCATTAAATGTATTCACAATATTTTTGGTTGCATGATGTCCATACTTTCCGCTTGTTTCAAGGAATCCTTCAAGATGTTTCATCTCCATAGGTTTTATGGTATGTGTTGTTCGTATGAACTGCCTATAGTATAGTCATTAAATCGTTGTTGGCGATATCTTGTTAAGTGTTTTGTTCTTTTATCGTTATATTCGCTTGTTTGTTGTAAATTTTGACCATTTTTATATATGTTGATGCTTTCCAATTCAATTATTTGCCTTTGCTCGATAGGATTGATTGCCGGTTTCCAAAAGGCGTGCGCTCTGGTCTACTGAATGGCCCCGCAAGTGGTACTTCCTTTCTTCTTGCTTTTGATTTTCGTTAGCCTTTCATATTGGTATGTTGTATTTTTGTGTTTCCCGCGTTAGTCGTGCTTGTTGTCGTGATGAGAACAAAAACAAAGGCTAGACCTAGGTAATTGCCTGTGATTGCCAAAAACGTTTGTTTCTGGCATCGATGATTGTGATGAAATTTATTGCTTGCAAAATATGAATCTTTCTTCAAATATCATAGCAAAGAGAGAGATAGATCTGCAACATTAATGATGTGATACCAAGAAGACAAAATTGGAAGGTGCTGATTCAGGTTTGGGAAAGGAAAAAAAGTGGAGTAAGCAGGTCTATAAGCAATCCAACAGAATACAGTGGCTACTTATTTGTAGATACAGTGGTAATTTTTGTTCATTATGTTAGTATCCATTTATGACAAATATGAAAATTTATATATGTTTTATTGTTGTGTGGAAGATTGTGTGTACATGTAAATGAAATCGAAATTGTCTAACACTTGTGTTAAACATAATGATGAAGCTGTATTTATTAAAGTAAAATGTGATGATATGAAAGAAAGATCTAACACAATATATATTAATTTGTATATAGGGAACTTTGGTTTGGTGATACATTATGGAAGAGATGTTGCATACTTGAGACATCGCTTATGCCCTACAAGCGGTACTACATTTCAAACGCCTATGTGAAACCAGTAAATCCGGTTATCAGATTGGGGATAATGAATTCACATGGACTTCGTACAACACAACATCAGTACAACCCTTGGTTGAAAATGTTCCACCGCACATACCTTACGTTTTTTAGTTCAAATAATTCTCTGAAATGTTCCGCTAGAGAAACTCCCATCAGTAAGTTTTTGTTTTGTATCCTTTTATTGGGCAGAACAACATCATTTAGAGTGTGACATGTAATGCAATCTCTAATTTCTTTGTGTATATATCAAAGGTTTTATTGTTGAAGCTTTTCCTGAGAAAATAGTGGGCAGGCGTTCAAATGGTCAAGTTTTGACTGCACAGGAGTTCATTGTGGTTGATAACGAGCAGGATAAAATGTGGATTATTTCTTTAGTTAATTAATGGTGGAGTCTTATTTAATGTTCTGAATTCTCTAAAAGCAGAAAAATTCCTATGATGATGAGGTTGTGGAAAGAAAAAATTAGAGAGTATACAGATGTTTTGGCTGAAGATCTTCCTGATGAGGTAATGTTTGTCGGTATGAACAGGAAAGTGACAACATTTAAAGGTAAGTTGTACTTGCTGATGCTATATATAATCATATCAGAGTTCATTTTTTTGTGTACAATTTGGTTTTAATATGTAGGTAAACATTTTTTTCTTGCAGGTTTGTCGTTCTCGTCACGTCTGTGTAGTGTATTCCTGAAAAACCCCGTCATTCCGGAAGTTGCAGCTTTAAAAGAATGGTAAATAACAAAATTCTATAATCTGATCTTCATTCTGTAGTCTGCAACTTCAGAACTAACATCATACTAAAAAAATTGGCTGCTTGTTTAAGAAACAAAACGTTAAATGTAAATATGCTTATGTGTCTTTGGCCTAATGAAAAATGAAAAACATGTACGCTTTCAAACAACAAAGATGTTGTTGATTTAGTGTCCAAAATGGCTTACTGAGAGATATGAACATCTTGGTAAAGAAACCAAGAAATTGAAGATGTGATACCAATTGCGATTGCAAAGGAGACACTACGTCTGATAATATACTCTTTATAATTAAGATTTGAATATATCATTACATGCGGTTTAAAGTTCTTTTATGCATCCACTAAACATTCAATATCTTGTTGGTTATACATCAAGATTGCTTGGATTCTTTGGGAAGCTAAAATTGATTCGAGACAAGACAAATTTTGGTACATGGCTGCAAAAATTGTTGCAGGGCTTTGAGGATTGGCCATGAGCAGGGCATGCCTTGCAAATCATGCGATGAACGAGATCCTATTTCCCTAAAGTAAGCATTCCTTGACAAGTATAATTATTATCACAACAAAACAAGCAGATAACTAACGTACCTCGGTAAGAATAGGTACCATATTGGAGTCATGATCACTAATGCATACGCCCGCTGCGTATGCGGAAATTTATTCACAGGATGTCGAGATGCACATTCCATACACTGCAGAGCAGCTAAAAGAAGCTGATGAAGAGGTGAATTTATACTAAACTATAATTTCTTTCATAATACTTCTCATGGCGGTCATTAGAGCCTATTAGTTTGTCGTTGTATCAGCGTGCTTGATGATTGTAGGCTTTATTTTTATTTACTCAGCTCCACCTAAACAATCTTACAAAACTTTCACCCAAAATATATGCTCATTATATGTTGTGAAGGGGTTTATGCAGATCATATGTTAGATGTGCTTATAGTATAGATGTTAGTAATGTATTCTAATTACCTATGTTTTGTACATATTTCACGATCAATTAATTCACCTTGGCATGTTCACAAATTTAGTTTAATGCATTTTGCAGGCAATGCATCTGTTTGGTGGCCTCTAAAATTTTATGTTCTTTACTGAGTCGATCATTGATTCCAAAAATGGAAGCATGTTTAGAGGACAAACATATTGTGCTACATTAAGTTTTTGACAAGCTTGTTAGAGTGCAATGACATGGAAATACCCACATGTAAAGATTTATCTTTACACAAATGTTTTCCACGATCTTTGAGGCAATTACACAATGAGGAAGAAACAATGACCATCAAAGCTGATAAAGAAGCTGTTGATCTCAAAGGACAATGAAGACAATGCTTGGTTTTCACACCATCAACTAAAGTGTTGATCAAAGAAATTTGATCTCTTCACAGAACAACAGTATTGAGACGGGAGCCCCATCCAGTTGTAAAAGGGTCCTCTCCTTTGATGATGTTCAGAAATCCACCATTACTGTCAAGGAAGAGCCTATTATGATGACACTCAGCTCCAATCCATGGTAGAGGCTTCACATTCTGTCGAAAGCCCTGTTAAGAAGAGCAAAGGCAAACTGAAATAGAGTTAGTTTCTACTATTTACCTATGCAATTCTCTAACAAGGAAGGAACATGATGTTTTGTTGATAAAAGATTTTTTGGATCGACCCGATGCATATTAGAAGCCATTAGTTTGCTTCATGAAAAATGAACACTAATGGATACTAATAGCATGTTAAATGTAATCTCCTGCTCGCTCAACTTTTGGTTATGTATTAAGCACTCATGTAATTATGCTGACAACAGCTTGTGCAGGAATAATGAACACTAATGATTAGTACTAGCATGATACATATGATCTTCTACTTGCAAAAATTTTGGCTCTGTACTAAGTACTTGTGTAATTATGGTTAAAAAATTACTTTGCATTGTAGACTGTTCGGTAAGGTATTGTGCTATCCCCTAAGGATCTGAATATGCATTTAAATGTTTGGGATATCTGCCCAGAAATTTACATAAAATAAGTAAAAACGGCTAGCATAGGCATGCCGTGCGTTGCACGGTGTCAAATTTCACTAGTATATATAAAAAGGAAAAGCTTGGACATAATTGCAATTAATGGGTAATTAAGGGAATAATGGTAATTAATAGGGAGAGGTTTTATTTTGGGAAAAATAAACCTCTTACACACGATCTGTCGAGAATATCGGATTTCACAAACATCATTCGAACAAGTGCTCTCAAGTTTGAGAAAGAAGGCAAAGCTATTCCTTCATAATTCTCACAAGATACTCAATCGTTTTGATTCAAGTTGGGCAAGGAATCATGATAAGGCAAGGATCGTGTTGATACTAAGATTTCCAGATTTGAAAGGTATGGGAGATAGCCCTAATTCTATTTTTCATCATGTTTGATCATGTTTGGTTGAAGAAAAGTGTGTAATTCGTAGTTACGAATAGTTAGAAGCCTTGTTCCTAATTAGTCCTTGAATTGGTTATGGATCAAATTGGTTTTGTTGAAGTTTGAGGAAGTCTTTGCGAGTTGTTTGAAGTTTGCTTTGAAGTTTTGTTTTGATCGAGTAAGAAAATCTTTTCTATTTCTAATTGGTTTGATGAAGTTATGGTTTGAGTTGTAGAAGTAGTTTGATGCTTGAAGTCATACCTAATTGAGTTATGCAAGTATATGGTGCTATGTGTGGTTAAGCGTTATGTGTTTCTGTTGTTATAATGCTTAGATGGATATTATTCAAGTGTGGAATTGGGTAAGAATCGTAAAAGTGCATAAAAATCAAGTTTGGTCCTTTCTGCGTTGACTGTGTACGCATTGGCTAGCAATGCACGTGCATTGTTGAAACCGAAAATCGGGTTTTGGTACAGGATGCTCAATGCACACGCATTGACTAGCATTGCGCACGCATTCTTTGATACATGATGGTCGATTTATTTTCCATGAGGCTCAATGCGCATGAATTGAGGGTAATGCACAAGCATTGGCCGGACGAGACATCTTGAATGTTTACATTCGTTCAATGTATACGCATTTTAAAGAATAAGCATGCATTGACCTCTGTTTTGGGAAAAAATTATTTCAAGCTATGAGATTAGTTTTAAATGTTGTTTTAGATCTAATAACGTTAAATGAATATGAACAAGCCTTGATTGAGGTTCTGATGCATTTAGTTCCAGAACCGAATGGATGCTTCCTAAGAGTTGAAGTTTGGGACCGTTGGAAGAGTATGATAGGCTTGTGATTTGATGAATTAGTATTCAGGAATGTCTGTGAATGTGTTAGGACGTGGTGTCTAGAAATCAAAGTGATGTAGTAGGACTGTTAAGAGAAGTTGTCTTGAAAATACTTAGATGGCTAGGTAACGATCTATGATTTAGATAAGTGTGTAGTAAAAGACTAAACATCGTAACATTCTTGGTAAGGCACATGTTTATATCACGATGTGCGGGCGATCGAGATAAAGTGAATAACTCTCTTGGCCTATAAGCGGCTAAATAGTAGGGGACTTCACGAGCGTGTACACCTTATCGAGGTCTAACCCGTGGCTATTGGTGTGATCCACTAATAGGTTGCAAAGGATACCTCGTGGTGGGTAGCACCATGTGTAGTGCCCTTGATTTCCGATGTAATAAACTTGAGTTAAGTTAGTGACAGTTAGTCACAACATGTTGATGAGCATGAAGTGAACTCTAGAATTGAGTCGGAATCACATATATAACTTAATAATTAATTAAACCTCTTTATGAAACTTAATTAATGCAATAGCTTCTGTTTCTTGCTATGTACCTTTGTACTTTCCTCAAATGCATGTTTGTTTGTGTTTGGGGTTGAGAAGATGGACAGGTTGAGCAGGAGTTTGATGAGAACTTCGAAGATGACATATGATCATGTTTACTATGCTATGCTAGACTTTTCTTGTTGTTATAAACTATGTTCTAGACAATGTTGTATTTTCCTTTAAAGAAATTTTGTACTTTCTTTTGGAATTCTTGTAAGATAACTTTGTTGTTTTCTTTTAAGACATCGTACGGTTGTAAGCTTGTTATCGTTGTTGTAAGATACATTTTCTATCTTTAGTATGTCTGTTTCCATTCTGATGAAAAAAATTAAATACACCCAAGTCATTTAGCTTCTGTAAATTCTAAACTTAATACGACATAGTAGAGGCTGACGTATAATATAGAATTTATTTTATATTATACGTGTCGAATGTTCAATTTCCGGGTAAGGTCTCGGAATCCGGAAATGGCATGTTACAGTTGGTATCAGAGAAAAGTGTCATTTAGGATTCCTTTCCTGAGATAAGTTTCTTTTGACCATATAGTAACATCTTGGTCTTCTTGATCTTCCGAGAATGGTTGTTACCGAAGAGAGTCCACGGTGTCGAAAGTTACGAGTGCGACACAAGAAAGCCTTGTACCGATGAGTCGGGGCGGAGTGGTTCAACCAAATGCCCCCAACATCCGAACCGGACACCACCACCACGGGCTCAGCGGGAGCAACCTCACATTGGCATGTGGGAGGGTCGGTTCGAGGTTACTATGGTCAATGACTTTCCACCAGGTTTTACACCGCCGGTGATGGAAGTTTATCCACCACCTCCACCGGTAAGCTATCCTCCAACCTCGGTTTACCCTCCACAACAAGATACCTTCTATCCTCCACCCATGAGTCACTCACCTCAACCTAAAATCCCACCATCACCACGGTTTGACCATCATTTTGGCTTTGGATACCCACCCTACGGACTACATCAGCCATATCACGCACCACCGTATATTATCCAAGGTACCACCCTTATCAACAAGTTCTACCCGTGGTTCAACCTCAACAACCTTATCCACCCAAGCTCCATAAGCACCTTATGGTTACCCACGAAGCTTACCCTTTGGTTCATCCACCTATTATCCCTTAAGCTATACCACACGATGCTTGCTATTTGTATTCTTCTTGAGTTGTTGATCTTTTTGAGTTCGGATTTTGGTTGATGGTTTTGATGATACTTGTTTGAAATGAAATAATTGAATTGTTGTTTTGAGTCTTTTATTGTTTGAGTCCGTTTTGGTGTCACTTGGTCGAGCCAACGACGTAAAACAAAGCGCTCGGTGGGAGGCAACCCACCATTTCTTGTGTTTTGCTTGTTTTGAGGTGATGTTTTGCTACTTTTTCTTGATCTACCGATTGTAAGCCATAAGGCACCCACTTTTCATCTTTTCATGTCTCATGTGACTTGTCTTGGATTTGTGGATTTTGTGTTGGGCACGTTTGGGCGTGATTGGTTGTTATTGTATGTTTGAATCATATTTGACTATCTTTGTGACATACTTGTTCAAGTTTTCGACGCGTGTGAGTCGTTCTTTTTATTATCCCGGAATTCCCCATATTATATGCTTTGGCACGTGGACCATGTCCGTGCATGTATTTCTTGGATGTTTTTCAATGACTAGGGATTCGGGATGGACTACTTGCCACGACCGTTCACGGGACTTGATCGCGCCCGTTTGCCGGGCTCATAAGCTAAGTCTTTCTTTTTCCTTTCGTTCACACACCGAGGCGGTGCTTCACTTAAGTGGGGGGACGACATAGCTTATTCTCTTGTTCTTAAAAAGTATTATCTTTGTGATGTGATAAACTTGGGTTTTACTCGTTTCGAGTCGATTTTTAGGCCGTTTTCAAAATTTTCCAAGATTTTAACACCACGTTATATGCATCTTTGTTCACAATTGAGTGGTGAAAGGTCTTTAGTTTTGTGAATGTCTCACGGTGAGTCTATATTGTCATGATACGGAACACTTTTTAGTACACATTTGTGGCGTTTTGCTTATCACGAATACTTTACACACTTGTACCCCTAGCGAGGCGAAATAGAAGGATTAGCCTTGGTAGGAACACGGGATGACAGTTTTGGCGTTCTTTTTGACCCTACTTAAGCCAAATAAGCCTGATCCGAACGTTTGACCTTCGTAGCCCCTCTCAGCCTTGATAGAATGGTCTGACCACTATTCGCATTATAGAAGTTTCGTTACTTAGTCAGAAACCTACCCTTGAGCCTTATTTTGGTCACATTCCCTTCATTTGACCCTACGAGTGGACTTAGTCTCTTGTTAAACCACACTTGCCAAGGCAAGTGTGGGGTGGGGGGAGATGTTGTTTTTGAGTCGGGTTGTTGTTTCCTCGAGTTTAGAGCTATAAGGAGAGGAGGAGCTCGGTGGAATTTGGATGCTCGGGTTTCATTTCAAAAAAAAAAATCAAATAATTGTGTTTTATATAGAAATAAAGGGTTGAAAAAGGCAATGAGCTTAAAGCAATGATGATGTTAGGGTTGGGATAGTCAGATAGGTACTAAGTATTCGAGCTCACCTCACGACACTTGAAACATAGTCGAGTTTGGCAATGAGTTCGGGTATTTTAGTGTCCTATAGTTCCCAAAGTGTTGAAAATGATCAAAAGGAGTTTGGTGGGTTTGTTTGGTAAAGAAGACGTGGTACGTGTTTGGATTATGTTCACTCGTACTTCTTTTCTCCAGTTTCCCAAATTACCCTTTTCGATTAACCGAATTTACCCTAGCCTAACGTTATAACCATTCAAGTCTGTTTGGACCGTGTTTAACCTTGGTTAGTCGATTAGTGGAGATTCTAGGAAGAGGCGAGGATTGTGTAAAGTCATTTGTCCGGTATTCCAAGTCGAAATCGTATTAAGCATAAGTCGTCATCATTCAACACACACTCACTCCGTGTCATGATCGATGAGAGTCAAAGTAATGCATTCACTTAACTAAGTTCTTTTCACTTCGATATTTTGAAATGCATGCATGTACCGTAAAGTTGATTCCTTGGTATTGTTTGAGCGCCTAATTTACTCGAGGGCGAGTAAAGGCTAAGTGTGGGGTGGTGATAGGAACCAACTTTACGAGTACATTTCTGTCTGATTTAGCCCACGAGTATCACATTTACGGCATGTTTTGGGTAAGTTCGGACCTATTTTGAGTATTAAATGAGGTTTTATTGCACGGCGAGTGGTATCGGTTTTTCCGTAAACTTCGACCTTATTTTAGCATTTTATACTCGTTTTCCCGAGCACCCGTAGTTTGCGGGGTATCGCGTTGCTTGTTGTTTTCATATGGATGCAGGACTAGGGTGTCTCGAGAGCCGGCGAGAATTATGAAGTTTAGGCGTGCCCGGCGAAACACGGAGGTTGAAGGTGAAAAAGTGAAGATTTTGGGTCACATAGGTCGGACGCCCGTCTGGACACCATGGGCGTGCGTTCGATGGCTATCCGGACGGACAAAAACCTCTCATCGGACGGCTAACTCTCGGAAATTGGGAAAACTTTGATGAAGAATTCATCCAGGACAGACAGATCCGGCATCCGGACGGACAAGAGCATTTCATCCGGACGGACATCTATGCATCCGTCCGGACACAGAAAATCAAAACGATCCGGCGGACATGGCGGATATCCGTGCAGACGAAGACTTTCTAGATAAAGCGCCTCATTTCTCACGGCCATAAGCGAAAATAAGGGAGATAATATTAGATAGGTTAGGCGATTTGGGGCGATTTTCTTCGTTTCTTAGAGTTAGAATTAGTGTTATATATCATTAGAATACTCTTTCGATCTTCTCTTTGAACCTCTAACTTTTAGCCCGATCTGTAACATTTCAAGTGGCGAGATTTGTTCTTTTGGAGCTCGAATTTGGTAGTTCTTCAAGTAATCGAAATGGGTATGTTTTCTTGTTGTTTCACCATTGTTGTGATGTTTTTCTTCCGTTTGTATTGTTTAGATTCGATTATGAGTAGCTAGATTTGTCGTATGGTCGAACCACGTGAATGTGGGTGAAACACCATTAGAGAGATGAACCGGGAGGTAGTGTAGCGTAATTTAACGTTCTAATCGATAATCCACATCACGAAACTTGTTTTGATTGTTTTAATAGCTTTGAATGAGATTGACAACCTTGTTCATTGTTGCACACACGTAGCTTATAAATGTATGTTGCGCGACGTGTGGGAGCGGGTTTCGGGACCGTAGAAGTTTTGGCTTGAAAGGTATTACGACACCTACCCGTGTACTAGATTGGCGCCCTAGTCATCAAGTCCAGTTCAATACGGGGTTTGTCTATGAGTTATCGTTAGGCGGCAAGGTAGAGTAAGGCACACTTTGGGGCAATCTTTATGAGGGTAAAGTAATCCGTTGGATCGTAGTTCGGCCATACTCCTTTTAATTGTTTATAATTTCGAGTAGTGTAATCTTTCTTTTATGCAATAGTATAACTTCATATCTATCTGTTTGACCTGAACTCAGTGCTAAGTCAGCTGTGGTACTCAAAAACCAATCTCTGTGGGTTCGGCCTCGGACTCCTCAAGCACTATCCTACAATCGACCCGGTCCACTGCCGGTTAGAAAGTAGATTTTGCTAAGGTTTCGAGTTTTTACTTGATCGACCGGACCTAGAAAATTCATGAAAACCGAGTTCGTTAGAAACATACCTCTCATAGCCCTTGATGCAACCTCCTCCCAACTCGGGAATCCTCTTCTGTCAAAACCTCTCATCATCTTCTTCTTGGAATCACCCCACCACCGTGGTCTTTCCTCTCTATCACCTCTACGTGTGTCTTCCACCGGGACCCTTCGAACTTAACCTCGTAGAACTCATCCGCCTGAGAATGGGAAGGAGTAATAATCCGATACCGGTATATCAAAGATGACCAATCTATCCGGGGGTGTCAACATAATGGGCTCTTCCACATGACCTCGAACCACTAGCGAGCTAGGCGGCGAGAATGAGTGTCCCATCTTCTTCTCCGTTTCTAATCCCACGGATCGGCGACCTCAAATAAATCTATCGCACCTCTCGTCAAAGGTGTCATGATGGTCATCGTCGGGATGTGGTGTGGTGAACAACAGTTCCACCTCCTTACTTTACAATCATGGGTATCCTCCATGTCCCGAGCATGGCAATACCAAAAGCTTCCGGATCACCCAAAGCGAGGTAGGCTCCACTACAAGTGGCTTGGCATACTCATAAAAATTCTCCACCGACTCGAATGGTACATCATCAACTAATGGAGTGATGGGCGATCCCATATCAATCTCTTGCATCTCAATCTCGGCTCAGAAATCTCCTCATAGAAAGCCGATTCATCAACCTCACTCTCCTGAACCTCTTCATGACAACTTTCTCGACCCTATTTCCATCGCGAGTTCTCTCTTATGACAGACTAACTCCCCTTTTCCTAGCTTCCAACTTCGGTTTGCATCACGGACTCTACCAAAACATCATCATTTTTCATCTCACTATTCGGGAGTTCACTCGGGAGGACTTGAAACTCATATAATCAAATACTACAATGGGGGTGGCGGTGATAAAGCCAACAATCAATTTGAATCCTCCGGGACGAGCACCTCATTATAGCAACTTGACTCATCAATATCACTTTATCTACCCGGACCGTTTGTGTGCAAGACTTTTCATTTTGATCCGGCATCCGGGCCGTCATGAGAACACGATATCTGAGACATCTAACATAGCATGTATCTCATATGGGGCCAATCTTCATTGGCTAAGCGAAGTCTATACTCCCATTTGGAAAACTTGTCTTGCATCTTTGACCCGTTACAAAGCATCCTCGGCCTCTTTATATAACACGAGCATCGGTTCAATCAATCGATCAATTGATGTGCGAAACTTCCTCATCTATAGCCATAGAAACCCTTTCCATCGACTCTGAATAATACTACTTCGTTCCTCTTCGGCATAGGCAAGGTCAATCTGCTTTGTAAGTCTTTGATTTTGAGAGTTCCAATTCAAGGGTTGTTCGAGTCATAGTTACGATTATTCCCTTGTCCTTGATTTGGGCTCCAATTGTAGTCATCTTTGGCTTTGATTACCTCCCGGTTTCGGTTGATTCGGTTCCAATTTCCCCAAAGTGCATCTATTATAGTTCCCCTCATCAAATCGATAATCGTCGTCCATTCCACATCCCATGGGCGCACCACGCTCTTGGTCATAAGGTTGATAATCTGATTTTGACCAAGCTCGAGTTCCCAAGGTTGGTAGGTGGATTTTCTTCATAAAAGTTGTATTGTTGAGAGTATCCACCCATTTATGCTCAATCTGCAAAATCATAGAAAGCGACACGAAAACAATCACGGTGCCTGCGTCACCACCACCTCATCAATAGGTGGTGTGGCACTTCATTTGCAAGTCAAAACAAAGCAACAAGAAAACAATAAAAGCGACCTAAGCCCAAGCTTTGGTCAACTTTTGTGATATCAAAGCATTGCCAATCCCGGCAGCGGCGCCAACTTGATAAGCGGATTTTCTAGGTCGGTCGATCAAGTAAAAACTCGAAACCTTAGCAAAATCTACTTTCTAACGGCAAAGTGGACCGGGTCGATTGTAGGGCGATTGCTTGAGAGTCGAGTCGAACCCACGAGATTGGTTTTGAGTACCACGGTGACTTAGCTTTTCGATTCGAGTCAAACAAATAGATATGAAGTTATACTATTGCATAAAAGAAAGATTACACTACTCGAAATTCTAAACAATTAAAAGGAGTATGGCCGAACTACGATCCAACGGATTACTTTACCCTCAGAAAGATTGCCCCGGGAGTGTGCCTTACTCTACCTTGCCGTCTAACGATAACTCATAGGACAAACCCCGTATTGGAACTGGACTTGATGACTAGGGCGTCAATCTAGTACACGGGTAGGTGTCAGACTACCTTTCAAGCCCAAAACTTCTACGGTCCCGAAACCCTGTTCCCACACGTCGCCGCAACATACATTTATAAGCTACGTGTGTGCAACAATGAACAAGGTTGTCAATCTCATTCAAAGCTATTAAAACAATCAAAAAAAAGTTTTGTGATGTGGATTATCGATTAGAACGTTAAATTACGCGCTACACTACCTCCCGGTTCATCTCTCTAATGGTGTTTCACCCGCATTCACGTGGTCGACCATATGACAAATCTAGCTACTCATAATCGAATCTAAACAATACAAACGGAAGAAAAACATCACAACAATGGTAAAACAACAAGAAAACATACTCATTTTGATTACTTGAAGAACTACCAAATTCGAGCTCCAAAAGAACAAATCTTGTCACTTGAAATGTTACTGGATCGAAGCTAAAAGTTAGAGGTTCAAAGGAAGATCGAAAGAGGATTCTAATGATATATAACACTAATTCTAACTCTAAGAAGCGAAGAAAATCGCCCCAAATCGCCTAACCTATATAATATTATCTCCCTTATTTTTACGCTTGCATTTTTGTGAGAAATGAGGCGACTTTATATAGAAAGTCTTACATCGTCACGGATATCCGCCATGTCGGCGGATTTGTTCTTGATTTTCAGTGTGTCGGACGGATGCATAGATGTCCGTCGGATGAAATGCTCTTGTCCGTCCGGATCTTTGGATCATCCGTCGGATGAATTCTTCATCAAAGTTTTCCCAATTTCGAGAGAGTTAGCCGTCCGGATGAGAGGTTTTTGTCCGTCCGGACAGACCGCGAACGCATACGTCAAGGTGTCCAGGCAGGCGTCCGGACCATGTGACCCAAAATCTTCACTTTTTCACCTTCAACCTCCATGTTTCGCCTCGGGCGCGTCTAAACTTCATAATTCTCGCCTTTACGGCTCTCGAGACACCCCTAGTCCTGCATCCATATGAAAACAACAAGCAAGCGCATAACCCCGCAAACTACGGGTGCTCGGGAAAAGCAGTATAAAATGCTAAAATAAGGTCGAGTTTACGGAAAAGCAGCGATCACTCGCCGTGCGATAAAACCTCATTTAATACTCAAAATAAGTGCGAACTTACCCAAAACATGCGGAAATGTGATACTCGTGGGCTAAAAAGCATCTGAGAAATGTCTTGTAAAGTTGGTTCCTATCACCACCACCGGTGAATGAGCAAGCACCACCAGTTGATTGGTACACTAGGCTAAAAGAAAGCGTATGCAAGAATTTTATGGGAATGTGGAACCCGGCCCAGGCGGAAATTTGATTGAGGAGTTTTGAGAAGGCATGTAGAAGCGTGAATGTGCACGAAATGGAGATGGCTAAGTTAGGCTGCGAGTTCTTGTTGAATACATCGAGAGTTGGTTCGATGCTATAGAAAGAAGCCGAGGTAAGGTTGCCGAATAGAAGGAATTTAAGGAACTTTTCTTTTCGAATACTTCCACCGGCCAGATTCAAGCAAATCAAGCAAGACAATTCTGAGTCATATGTAAGAAAAGTGAACATGACGATTTCCCACTACACCAACGCTTTCAATGGTGAGTAGATTTTACCCGAGATCATGAGAGTGAGAAAAAGAAGATGGTTCTTTATAAGGATGGGTTATCTCATGAGATCCAAGCCGGTATGATGGGAGCTACGCCGAGGAATATGGAAGAAATGTTGAACAAGGATATAGAAGTTGAAACAATTAATAACAAGCCTTCCGTGGTAATTAGTGGTAAGAGGACATTTAGGAAAAGCCAATGAAGTAGTCGAGGCAGCCCCTCAGCGAGCGTGAAGAAGACATCGGCGTCTTTGTCAACAACACCTTCATCAAGTGCACCCCTTTTGTCGGAAATGCAAGAGGCATCATTCAAGTGAATGCAAGGCTAGAACGGGCAGCTGTTATTACTGTGGAGATCCAGGACACTTTGCAAGGGCCTGTCCAACAAGAAGAAGTAAAGGGAATCAGGGTCAAGAAAGTGGAAAAGAGAGTTCGAGCCGACCTGTTTGAGTGTTTTGCCATGGATGCGGAGATAGTGGAACCGAACGACATTGTTATTTCAGGTATCTTTTGAGTTATTTGTTTTCTAAAAATACATATATAGCACGTTAATTCATGTTATAATGTGTTTAAGTAAATGAAATTTATTTTAGGTACAATAATAGTTGATAATCTAGTAGTTAAGGCTTTGTTTGATACCGGAGCGTCTAGCACTTTTGTGTCATCTAAGGTTGCTAAGAAACTAAACTTACCTATGGAAGCTTTAAGGAATACATTGGAAATAACTACACCATTAGGAAGAGTTACTTAAAGTGATGAAGATGTTACCTCAAGTGGATATTCGTGTAGGATCTTATCGGTGTAAGAGTGGCCTTATAGTGTTGGATTTCACGGAGTTTGGCGTGATCTTGAGAATAGATTGGTTGTCCAAGAACTACGTACATTTGAATTTGTAAGGAAAATAGAGTAACCTTTAAAGTACCGGAAAATCTTCTAAGACCTTCCAAGGAAACTTGTACAAGCCGAGTAAGAAGCGTCATCCGATAATCTTAGTAGTTAAGGCTATATGAGCATGTCAAAAAAGTTGTGAAGGCTACTTGTTGTATGTAATGGATGTAGAACAAGTTAAGACTAAGTTGGAAGAAACTCTTATAGCAAGAGAATACCCGAGGTATTTCGGATCGTTGCCAGGCAATATGCCGGATAGGGAAGTGCGTTTGAAATCAAGTTAGTACTAGGGCAGCGATAGTAAAAAAGGCACCTTATAAGATGGTTCCGGCTGAACTAAAGGACTACGACTTGGATATTCAGTACCATCCGGGTAAAGTGAATGTGGTTGCAGATGCGTTGAGTAGAAAACCAGTGTATGTCAGGGGTTCAGTGTGTGGCACCGTTGTTGGCTAGGTCAGAGTTGATCGATGACATCCGGGGTAAACAAGATGAAGACTCAGCTTTGGTAGATTAGAAGCAAGTTGCAAGAGAAAAACCTCTGATGGGGTATGTACTAGACAAGAGTTCAAATAATTGGTACTAGGATCGGTTGTGTGTGCCTAATGTAGGTGACCTAAGGCAAGAGTAATGGATTAAGCATCTTGAATCATTTACATTTGTCCATCCAGGAGCAACAAAGATGTATAGAGATTTGAAGGAACATTTTTGGTGGCCTTCAATAAAGTTGGAGATAGCTAAGTTTGTAGTTGAGTGTGACACTTGTCAGAAAGTGAAAGCAGTATAGAAGGCCGGGAGGAATGCTCAAGCCATTGGATATCCCGAATGGAAATGGGATAATATCACAATGGATTCCATCACCGGTTTACCAAGGACAAAAACGGACATGACATGATTTGGGTGATTGTGGATAGATTAACCAAGTCACCCATTTCATACCTATAAAAGTTGATATGTCCTTGAAGAAAATGATGACACTTTATTTGGACAATATTGTGAAGCTACATGGAGTACCTATCTTAATAGTATTGGATCGTGACAGCCGGTTCATCGGCCGTTTTTAAAAGAGTTTGCAAAAGGCTTTAAGTACAAAGTTGGATTTAAATCTCACGGCCTTTCACCCACAAACAACGAGACAATCGGAAAGAACAATTCAAACACTAGAATATATGTTGAGAGCTTGTGTTTTGGAAGTAGGCGGATCATGGGTTGATTACCTACCCGTAGCGAGTTTTCATACAATACTTGATTATCATGCAAGTTTGGGAATGTCACCGTTTGAAGCCTTGCATGGGAGAAAATGTCGAACACATTTGTTTGGGATGAAGTTGGGAGAAGCAAATCACCGGGCGGAATTGGTTGAACAAGCTAAGGAAAGGGTTTTGTAAGTGAAGAAAAAACTTGAAAGCGGCTCAAGACCAGAGACATAAGCGTTGGGGTGATGTTAAGTAGAAGACCTTTGGAGTTTGATGTTGGTGAGAGAGTTTACCTCGGGCTAAACCAATGAAAGGAGTAAAGCAGTTCGGGCAAAAGGAAAGTTAAGCCCAAGGCATGTAGGACCATTTGAGATCATTAAGAAGGTTGGACCCTAGGCATACAAGCTTAAGTTGCGGATTCAATGTCAAGAGTTCACAGCGTGTTCCATTTATCAATGTTGAAGAAGTTTTTGACAAGAGCGGATGATGAAGCTACAATTGATGCTGGGAGTTCTTTAGGACAATCTCACCTATGATGAAAGCGAATCAAGATTTTGGACCGGAAGGAAATGATGATTAAGAGGCGGTTGATCCCATTGGTTTGGTGCAATGGAGCAATCATTCACCAAATGAAGCGACTTGGGAAGTGGAAGGCGATATGATCAGCGAACTCCCGGACTTTGTGGATCTACAGGTATGTTTCAATTTAGAGGCCAGAAACTCCTCTTAAGGGGAGGAAAGTAATATTCGATTTTCGGGAAGCGAGGCGTGTCATTTTGTGAAAGCGTAATATTAGATTCATCTTATTTTGGATTAAAGATTCTACAAAATGCACTTATATATATATATATATATATATATATATATATATATATATATATATATATATAAATGAATAGGTTGAACCTAATTGCAATTAATGAGTAATTAAGGGAATAATGGTAATTAAAAGGGAGAGGTTTTATTTAGGGAAAAATAAACCTCCCACTACGCGCGTTACTTGTTAGAATATTGGATTTCACAAACATCGTTCGAACAAGTGGTCTCAAGTTTGAGAAAAAAGCCAAAGATATTCCTTCATAATTATCACAAGATACTCAATCATTTTCATATTCAAATAGGGCAATGGAATCGTGAGAATGCAAGGATCATGTTGATACAAAGATTTCTAGATTTTGAAAGGTATGAAAGATAGCCCTAAACATGGTTTTCATCATGTTTGTTCACGTTCGGTTGAAGAAAGGCGTGTAATTCGTAGTTACGAGCTATTAGAAGCTTTGATCTAATTAGTCCTTGAATTGGTTATGGATCGAATAGGTTTTGTTGAAGTTTGAGGAAGTGCTCTGATTGTTTGATGTTTGCTTTGAAGTTGTGCTTTGATAAAGTAAGAAAATCTTCTCTGTGCCTATTAGTTTGATGGCGTTACGGTTTTGATTGTAGAAGTAGTTTGATGCTTGAAATCATGCCTAATTGTGTTATGCAAGTATATGGTGCTATGTGTGGCTAAAAGTTATGTGTTTCTATTTGTTATAATGCTTAGATGGATGTTATTCATGTTTGGAATTGGGTAGGAATCGTAAAAGTGCGAGAAAATCCGAGTTCGGGCCTTCTGCGTTGAATGCGTATGCATTGGCTAGCAATCTTGCGCGGATTGATGAAACCGAAAATTGGGTTTTGGTATAGGATTCTCAATACACATGCATTGACTAGCAATGCGCGCGTATTGATGATCTTGAAGTCGATTTATTTTAATGAGGCTCAATCATGCGCATTGAGGGTAATCTTGCGCATTGGCGAGACGAACATCTTGAATGTTTACGCTCGTTCAATGCACGCACATTAAAAAGAATCGCTACTTTGACCCTGTTTTGGGAAAAATGTTGTTTTAAGCTATGAGATTAGTTTTAAATGTTGTTTTTGATCTAATAACATTAAATGAATATGAGCGAGCCTTGATTGAGGTTTTGATGCGTTTAGTTCGAGGAACCGAATGGATGCTTCCTAAGAGTTGAAGTTCGGGACCGTTGGAAGAGTATGATAGGCTTGTGCTTTGATGAATTAGTATTCATCAATAATACGTGTATGTGTTAGAGCGTGATGTCTAGAAATCTAAGTGATGGAGTAAGGCTATTAAGTGAAGTTGTCTTGAAAATACTTAGGTAGCTAGTTAATGATCTATGATTTACATAAGTGTGTAGTAAAATACTAAACATCGTAACATTCTTGGTAAGGCACATGTCTATATCGATGTGTGGGCGGTCAGTTAAGTGAATAACTCTCTTGGCCTATAAGCGGCTAAATGGTAAGGAACTTCACGAGCGTGTACCTTTATCGGGTCTTAGCATGGCTATTGGTGTGATCCACTAATAGGTTGCAAATGATACCTCGTGGTGGGTAGCACCGTGTGTGTGAGTGCCCTTGAATGCCGGTGTAACAAACTTGAGTTAAGTTAGAATAAGTTAGACACAACATGTTAATGAGCACGAAGTGAACTATAGAATTGAGTCAGAATCACATATATAACTTAATAATTAATTAAACCTCTTTATTAAACTTAATTAATTCAATAGCTTCTATTTCTTGCTAAGTACATTTGTACTTATCTCAAATGCATGTTTTTTTGTGTTTGGGGTTGAGAACATGAGCGAGTTGAGCGGGGAGTTTGATGAGACTTCGAGGATGACATATGATCACGTTTACTATGGTATGCTAGACTTTTCTTTCTGTTATAAACTATGTTCTAGGCTAAGTTTTATTTACCTTTAAAGACATTTTGTACTTTCTTTTGGAATTCTTGTAAGATAACTTTGTTATTTTATTTAAGACATCGTCACGGTTGTAAGCATTGTATCGTCGTTGTTGTAAGATCATTTTCTATCTTTAGTATGTCTGTTTCCATTCTCATGAAAAATAAATAAATACACCCGAGTCATTTAGCTTAAAGTAAATCTGCTAAAGCTCGATCTGACGTAGTAGAACTACACGTATAATATAAATTTATTTTATATTATCGTCTTAAAAACGTCTATTCAGGAGTAGGCTAGGTATCACGGGAGCAGGCGTTAAAAGTTTAGTTACAATAGCAATAACAGAACAATGTACATGAATATAACATCAATTACAGTTTAGAACAATAAAATGTTGTTGTGGATACTCTTTGCAGATGAAATATGGAGAAGATGAAAACCAAATGAACAGGAAAGACACTAACCTATGTTATGGAGATCCCCTACGGAAGTTTTTTTTGTGAAATATATATGAGACTTACTTACGCCATAAATTGCGTTTGCAACGATAAAAAATAACGAAGGGAGGGAACGTGGAGGCATGGAGTACCAAAATGGCGAAAACCGTTTGAAGAAATAACAGGAATAGGGCAAACTACTTAAATTTGGTATCTGTAAAAAAATAAAAAAATGGTATAATGGTCGAGGGAACAATATGATTTGTTCTTAATGATATAAATCTGATATCATTTGGATTAAGCGCGATAATATATCATTTTCAACATTTTCTATATTTTTCTAGCATTTCATAGTACCAAACGTCGTAGTTAGGAATGTTTTTATAATAATAATAAAATTAAAACATTTTATCACGCTCAACTCATTTCCCCTTTTCACAATAGTAACAAGTACTATATTAAATTTAAGGATGACCAACCAAGATGACAAACTATTTTGTCTTATTCATACCAATTTAATATACATTCCTTCCTATATGGCCATGGTTTTGCTCCCATTGTTTTTATACCTATCACCCTACCTACTACCTAGATGCTTTGCTCCAATTGGTCACAATAGAGGCAACAAATAAAAAATTACACTTACTTCCAACTATAAATTCTCATCTCTTCATTTTAATTTGTACACCACACCTTTCTTTATTCCCTTTTTCCTACTCCGAGCCTCTCAATTTTATGCTTTTATGTGCATACACTTTTCCAAAATTTCCTAAACCCAATACTACCTTTATTACAGAGGTGTTAAGCGAGCCAAGCGTTCGCGAGAAAATTCGGCTAGCGAATTTCGTTAAAGGCTCGTTCGGTTTCGTTCGTTTATGTTATCGTAGAAAACCGAACAGAGTTCTCTGCTTCGTTTAGTAAGCGAGCGAGCAGCGGCGCTTGTTCGTGAGCGTTCGTTAGTGTTAAATGAACATATATTATATATAATATAAAATAAATATATAAATATACTAAACAAATATCAAATATCTATTGAGCAGCTATTGAGCGAGCCCTTAAAAAATTTGCTATTGAGCAGTAGAGGCTCGAGTTCGGCTGTTTGCGAGCGATCTGAGCTCAGCTTCCGAACATTTTCTTTCTTATCGAGCGAGAGCTCGAGCAGGTTTTAAACTCGTTTTATGTACTTGGCCAAAGTCAACATCTTTCGATTATAAGCAGGTTTCGAGCTTGACATCCGTCTGGCTCAGGCTCGATTTCGTTCTGGCAGCTACTTTATTCCACTCAAAAGAAGGTACTGTCTTCTCAAAAAAAAAAAAAAAAAAAAAAAGGTACTATCTTTACACATCTATCTCTCTCCTCTCCCTCCCCTCTACCCCTCCGCTCTACCCCTCCCTTATCTCTCCTCTCCCTCCTTTCTACCCCTCCCACTCCCTCTCCCTCTCCCTCTCCCTCTCCCTCTCGGCTTTTTTGTCTGTTTGTCTTTTTTTTTCTTCTGTTTCTACATTATCATATAACCTCTCAAAAGGAGAGGAAAAAACACATGTTTTCAGGAAAAACATTTTCCCTATTCTCTCTTAATTTAATGAAGGCTCAAAATACTCACACCTCATGAAGAAAACAAGAAGCGGAAAATAAGAAAAAGAAGAGAGAAGTACACAGAGGCAGCGTCATTAACCAACTTTTGGCTCACTTGACTCTCAAATGTTTTTTACACTTTTTAAAATTATTATACATTAATATGCAATAACTGACCCTATAAATTGTTTAAAAAAGAATCCTTGACCTATAATCATATTTTTGATTTCTAAAATTAATATTTATGAACTTATTATAATATGATGTGTGGATTACCGATCTACATTCGTGTCACAGAATTTATGGTAGTCATAGAAGGATGAAGCCGCTTATGAAAGAAATTATTCCAATTCCTCTTCTATTGATTGTGAGTGAATCTCAGTCATATTCCGTGCACATAAGATTCGTAATTAAATTTTAAAAAAAAAGTTAACTTTCGGAAATTCCCCATCAAAATTATTCAAACATATAATTATTCTAGAATCCCTTCCACTTTAAAGTGCGTATTCAGCAAAGGCATTATAAGAAATTGTTGCTATAATAAAATAATATAAAAGTTGGTAGGTTATGGGGATAATGTCCACAAGACAACTCTTGAAACATATTTCCCACAAGATGCAGTTGAATTGGTAATTCAGACCGAAAGAAGAAGAAAAAAGAAGCTATTACAAGTAACAAGCGTCACCAGGCGCAGCGGTTGGTTAAATTTATCTGTGACGAAGACGGCGCGGGTTCGGCCTGCTGCAGAGTATATACTCAAATGGATCCAACAAAAAAGGCAGCTCTACTCTTGCATCGATGTATCATGTACTTCTTACGAAGAAAAGGCCAAGGCGATGGAGTAACCCTTTCTTTCTTACTAACATAAGTAAAGTATATATATGGTGGCTGTATTTGAACAACAATACCATTGCCTTGCTCCGAAGGTTGGATGAAAGAAGGTACTTAGCCGCATATTTTATAGCTCTTCGTCTGGATTATGCATACTAATTTGCTCAGGTGCAATTTATGTAAAATGGAGTGTGAAGAAAATGGAATGCTTCTCTCTGAGAACTATTCTACTATACTCACAACATTGTTAGAAAAGTAAGATATGAAATGTAATGAATGCTGTAATTTATCATTCACCAAAACAAGTCGATTTTATTTTTCTAACAAGAGGTATTTCCTTTCGCACTTGAGGATTTATATAAATTTTTTTGACAACGAGAATACCATTGTTTCTAACAATTAGGTATTACTCTTCTGTGATCTTTGCCAGGAAAATGGACCCGTCTACATGGTGGCCTCTCAGTGGTGGCTCGACACTTGACCCGGAGGAGTGAACTACTACCGACTCCCTGGCCCGAACCGAGGAGCTCATCCGTCCTCTGTCTGTCACCCGGTCCTTGTATCTCCGAACCCGTGAGGTCGGATCGTCTCGGTCTTTGGCGGTCGAGGACCGGATTGAACCACTGGCGATCGGTGTCTTTATTCTAGACTCCCTTATTCCCTTGGACTTTCTACCGGTGTCTCACGGCAGGAGGTCGGGCTCGGTCTTTAGACTTAAACAACTTCTTGATGGTGGAATCGGCCGCCGTCCCAGTCCACTGAGGAGCGACTACGGCTTTCTAATTTACCCGAGTTATGAATCTTATCACACTATGTGATAAATAGATAATTACTATAAAATCCTAAATAATAAAGGATCGAATCATTATCATTTAATGTTGATATTTGAATACCATATTTATCTCACAAAATCAAAGGGATTAATTAATCATAATCTTTTCCTTAGGGAACACGTCGACTAGTGTCCGCCGAGGACCATATTACATTAAACCACAGGGCCTCGCCCCTCTATATAAAGCTGTCACTGAGGAACTATGAAGACTTGATTCAATTCATACATTGGATCGTGGCGACTTGATCATCATCAAGTGCGAGTCTAAATCACCCCAAACAATCCCCTCATTATCTTCATAATGCAGGTTTTCCCAGGTTATCACTAAGCGTAAGAACCACTAAATTTGAAGGAGCGATTTTGAATCGTCAATTGGTGCTAGAAGGAGGGTCCACTTGCAAGTGAATAACTTATCTATGGAACTGCACGAAGATGAAGAAAGCGTGAATACTATCCCGTAGAACACGGCGGCCATGCCGGGCACCAGGGAAAGCGGAAATTTGTCAAGGAGGTGGTGTCACGGCGTGCCTGATCCCGTCCGTGAAACCAACAACAATGGTCTTGTGATTGAAGCCCTGAGTGGAGCGAGGAACGATAAAGGCGCATTTGTGTTGACACGGAAGTCTGATAAGTATCATGTATCACTCTACTCTACTTTTAATGCATTTGGATAACATTGAGTTAACTCCACAAGTACCCCCGTATTTCGGCCTTGCCGATTCACTGTGTATCCACGAGGTTACTATCGTCCTCTCAACCACGCCCGGCCCGACCCTGTGGGGCAGACCACTTCTGTCGAGTTTGTGGTGGTTAAGGCCTCATCCCCTATAACATAATATTAGGGCGCCGTCCGTTGATCGCCCCTTACAAGCCGTCGTGTCACTCGTGCATAATAGTATAAGGTTTGTAGTCGATTAATAACCCGTGGAGATCGTGGGAGACATGGGCCCGATAAACATTGCGTCACCTCCGAAACACCGAGAGCGGCGAGCGGCCCGATCTCCATCGAAGAACTCTTGCCCGAGCGAGAAACCTGGTCTTGGATGACAAGGCGAAGCGATGCATGCGTGGGAAGGGCGAGATGATCGAACCATAGAGGTGGGGATGCGGATCCCCGACACGCTGAGGCGGCTTGTAGCCCTACTGAAGGAGTTCAATGAGGTCTTCGCCTGGACAGCGGAGGAGATATCCCCAAATTTGGCCATACATCGAGTGAACGTAGACCCGTCTCGGAAGCCTGTCCGACAAAAGAAGAGACACTTCACCCAGGCGGATAGACACCGTCTGAGAAAGAGGTAACTAAGCTACTTCAAGCCAACATCATTGGAGAAGTGAGCTACCCGAGTGGCTAGCAAATCCCGTCTGGTAAAAAGCGGACGGCGGTGGAAGGATGTGTGTGGATTTCACGATCTTAACCAAGCTTTGTCTAAGATTGTTACCCCTGCCCGCATAGATCGAATGGTGGACTCCACCATAGGGTTGAGATATTCGGTTTTGGATGCTACGAGAGGATATCATCAGTTATTATGGATCCCGTGTATTTGAAAAGTCATCATTCATCACTAAGTTCGGCACATCTTTGTTGCGAACCATGCCATTCAGTCTCAAAAACAACTGGGCGACCTACCAAAGAGGCTGTCAATAGGATTTTTAAAGATCGAGATAGGGAAGTGTATGGAAGTATATGTGGATGATCTACTAATCAAGAGCAAGTCCACTGGAGGCGATGTTAGCGAGGCGTAAGAGAAGTTTTGAGGTACTTAAAGCCTCACAAATGAAGCTCAATCCCAAAACATGTACCTTGGAGTTCGGACCGGAAAGTTTTGGGGTACATGATATCTCGAGAAGGATCGAGCCAACCCGACAAAGTAGATGCATTAAGAACCATGCGGCACACTAGAAGCACTTAAAAGTGCAAAGATTAATAGGAAGAATGGCTGCACTTTCGGGCGTTTCTGTCGAAGTCAACACAGTGAGCCCTCCCATTTTCAAGATTACAAAAGCAAGTTAACCCGTTCAAGTGGGATGAGGATTGCGGCAAGCCTTTGAAGATCTAAAAGCATATTTGGCGAGCGCCACATTAACATCACCCCGACCGGGGATACCTGTTATATACTTGGGTGTGTGTGGCGAAGCCATCGGTGTAGTCTGGATTAAGGAACATGATAATGCTCAAAACCAATTTTCTATGTTAGCAAGGCGCCCGTGGCCGGTGGTCGGATATCTGAGATCTTTGAGAGGTTAGCATTATCTTTAGTACCGCCTCCGAAAGTTGAGGCCTTACTTCCAAAAAAGCGCATCAATTGTTGTGATCACCGACCCGGCCTCTGCGATAGATCTGTCCCGACCGAGAGACATCCGGACGGCTTGGCAAAATGGGTAGTGGAATTGGCGAGTATGATCTTGACTTTCGCCCCGAATGGCCGTTAAAGCACAAGCACTAGCAGATTTTCATGCCGAAAAAGCGACCATCGGTATCGAGCGAGCCAGGCGAGCGAAAGGATGAATCTTGGACATTATGCGTTGATGGGGCCTCCCCAACAAAGAAGGGGCGGTCGCGGGCCATACGCTCATCAGCCCAAAGGTGAAGAGTTTCCCTACGCGCCGGTTGGATTCTCGGCCACCAACAATGAAGCCGAATATGAAGTCTTTGATCTGGACTCAACTGGCGGCTAAGTTGGGAGCAAAAGAATTTGCAAGTGTATAGCGATTCCCAATTAATAGTCAATCATGTGAAAGGAGAATCGAGGCCAAGGAGGAGCCCATGAAGAAATACCTAGCCATAGCTAACGCTTCGACTTAAAGCATTCAACACGATCCTTATTGAGAAAGTACCCGATCTCAAAATCGGTGAGCGATGCCACTTTCAAAGATAGCCTCCAACTTTACACCCGACAAGAAAGTATTAGTAGAATTCTGCGAGAAAGAAGTTATGATATCCGGAAGTTGACCCGTTACTGAAGGACACTGGATGGACTCCATTACTCGAGGAAGGACACTGCGAGGTATGCGACACCCGACAATATACTTTATAGGAAATCGCCCCATCGCCCGTGGCTCGGATGCATACGAGAGGATGAAGGAACTACTTGCTCCTTGAGATCCACTTAGGAATTTGTGGGAACCATCCGAGGGGCCGAACACTATACGTAAGTGCGAGGCTATTCGGCTACTCTTGGCCGACCATGCAACAAGATGCCGAAGACCTCGTCCGTGAGTGTAAATCATGTCAAGTACATAGCAACATACCTCATTTAGCCTGCGCAACAAATGACACCTCACAGTCGCGGCTGGCTATTCGACCAATGAGGAGTTGATGCAGTCGGACCCTACCCGGGCATCGGGTAATTTCAAGTTCCTTATAGTGGTGTGGATTACTTCACTAAGTGGGTGGAAAGTGAACCTCTCACCACAATTACACCAAAAGTTATTGAAATTCATACGGAAGAATATTGTATGTAGATACGGAATCCCCAAGGCTCTTATATCGGACAACGGGACCCGGTTCGATGATAAGGGTGTCCGATCCTGGTCTTGTGAGTTAGGAATTTCCCGACATTTTACCTCGGTAGGCTATCCATAAGCTAATGGCGGGTCGAACAAACAAGCGAGCGAGATCAAATTCGGCTAAAGAAAAAGGCTTGAGGAAGAAGAGAGAGTTGGGTAAAGCACCTACCAAACATGCAATGGAGCTGCCGAACAACACCGAACTACGCAACGGAGAAACACCTTTCTCCACAATGTATGGAGGCGAGTCTGTCATCCCGCGAAATCAATTTGCCGTTGCCCACGACTCGAGCTTCATGAAAAAATGGATATGGAAGTGGAAATCAGGCATGCAAAAGGGCGACCTAGAAGAGAATAGGGAGATAGCATTCATTCGAATGGCAAGATACAAGCAGAGAATCTCTCGGTATTACGACGACAAAGTAAAGCACTCTTACTTTAAGGAAGGAAGATCTAGTCCTTGAAAGTCGTGATTAGCGGCGCGAGGTCTGAAGGCAAGTTAGACCCAAGCGGGAGGGACCACAAGGTGGTAAAAGTACATGGGAAGGTGCTTATCGGTTAGCGGCTCCAGGGAAAAACCATCCCGAGAGTTGGCATGCCAACAACTATGAAGAGTTCTATCCGTGACAGTGTCGTGATCGGATTACTGCTTAAATGTTATTTACGTTACGCTTTTCTTGAATAAAATTGATATTATTTATAACGCCTTGTTCAATCACGTGATTTTTGCTTAGGCAAGTCGCGATCGATCGGCCTTGCCCTATTAAAAGAGGTCGTCAACGACAAGCGTTCAACATGCAAGTCGTCGATCCGATCGGCCTTGCTCGGTGAGAAATCGGTACAAGCTGGCCCCGCTCACCCATCTTTGACAACTTTCATGACCAGTTTGTAGTTGATTCATCTATTTCAAAACAAATTGATTGCGCAATCAAGCTTAAAAGAAAACAAACTAATCGCCATTCTGAATAATCATAGGCTGCCGTACTAGGTGAGCTACCATGCCACCAAACAAAAAAAAACAAAAACAACATTTGAACAATCAAAAGGTACCAAAAATCTTCATTAAACTTTACAACCATGAAATAGAAAGTTACAATTAACGACTAGGCATCATCCTCATAGAGGGTACTTTGTTACAAGATCCACCCCTGCTTGGAACTCCTTCACCCGAACAGAGTAGTCCGACTCGGCGTCAGGAGCGTACAAGGAAGGGTGAGCTAAACTATCGATTGTAAGGCCAGGGTGGTGAACCCGACAATCGTCTACTCCTTGCGTATAACTAGCCCTCACTCACGGGACTCGGCCGCTTCAGATTCGACCAAGTGGGGAGAAGATTTGTAAACACCAACGACTCTATCGGAAGCCTCTTGAAGCCCGGCGAGAAAATCTCGAGCAGCGGCCTCGGCCGGCGAAAGCTCTCCCGAAGCCTCGTGATGTGCTCCCCAATTCGGCCTCCTTCCTACAGGTGTTCGGTCATAAACTCTTGGCGAGCCTGTAGTCAGGACCTTAACCCTTTGGCCTCTTACGCTTGTATCATGGCGCTCTTCAGCTTCGTTTATACGATTATCTTTTAACCGAGATCTAAAGCCCTCTTTTCTTTGTTCGGTGCCGGCGCGCGAGGCGGCGAAGATCTCTTCCCTACGTCGTCCCCTAGAAAAACATCGGTATCTGATTAAGATAACTCATACAAAGTATGGTCGGCACCATCGTCGGCAAGTCGGAATTACTGTTTCATGTGTTGAAGCTGCCTCAGTTAATTCCATGTTTGACATACGAGAGAAATCATTAGCCTCGTCGGTCACATGGCGTGAGGTAGAGGATCGGTCCCGGACTCTTCGTAACAAACACCCGACCCGCCAACTCCCGGTGTCTTTGAGTCGATCTGTGGCGGTTCGGCACCTTTTT